>CM034243.1:13162249-13515551 GCA_019916065.1 Vitellaria paradoxa | reverse complement strand
AAAAATATTGAGCATAAAAGCCTTAGTAACTATAAACCGGGCTTACTATCGCTCTTTACTATGGTTCCTCAGGGGTTCTCTCTGCATGTACATAGATATATCTGTTGAATATTCATACACTTTATTCGCAATTTATTCACAATCTTAATGCTATATCAGATTCTGGGTTTATTTGTACACTGTATTCACTGCTTGTAGTTACTCTTATACAAAAGAACACTGGCGTGTGTGTATGTATAATGTATGTGTACTCATAAACTGTCAAATTTTTGAAGAGGTAAAATCGTCTACTGAAAAAGTACTATTTGCAAGGTCAATTTATTACCATTGCTACATATATATGTACATACATATGTATATGTACATGTATGTACATACATATGTATATGTACATGTATGTACATATATATATGTATTGGAAAATAGGGGAGGAGATAGCAAGTGTAGCTTAATTTGTTTGCTGTGCAAGTTATTGAGATATTCAACTGAAAACCTTTCTTGAGGAAACTTTATCTTTGTTGCAGAACAAACAAATTTCATGAACTATTTTGTCTTCATTCAGAGCAATCTGTTGGGAGTTAGAGAGGATACAACACTTACCAAAAAAAAGAGTTAGAGAGGATACAAATAGGTATAAATATACAGTATAGTCTACCTAATGAAACTCTGCAATCTGATTTGTTAACCCAGGGCCAGCATGCCAAAGCAGCCAAACAGTGTCAAAAGTGAGAGATAGCTCCCCAACATATTTTTGCAGTATGGGTTGGCCTTACTGATGGTCGATGGCTTAGAGCCACGTTACCCCTACTCCAACGCCTCAACCTGGTTCTCCCTGTGACACCTTCTTCTTCCGATTATGGAAGGACCCTTGACCCTCGGACAACCATCCTTTTGCAGGACATCCCTGCGGCCAGGGCCGGTTAGGCCTTTAGGCGGCTTACGACCTGCAAATAAATTTAAGGACCCCATTTATTATATATATACACACACTTATATGTATATATGAATATATATTATATATACATTAAATTATCTCATAAATTTTGGACAGTTGTCTTTCTTTTTGTCTTTCATTTGCCACAATTTGTCTCTTGTCTCTCTATATTCCTTAATTATTTGAAGGCATTTAATGGGGGAGTTTTCCTCTAAACTTGCTACTTTTTTCAATTTAATTTTAGCAATAATATTTTTCAGTTCAAATAGATCAAAAACAAAAAGAATTAAAATTATATCTTTAAACATGGGGTTCCAAAATTTTGAAAATATTTTAATTAAATCCTTTAGAAAATCATTCACAGTTTTAATATCAAGTGTGATATAAATAACATTTTTTTTTTGGTTAAAAGTCAAATGCTTAATTTATATTTCATTATATTCTTTATATATTATTTTATTTATAATTTCTTTTTAAACTTTGAATTTTTATATTAAAGTTTTTTTTAGAAAGCATTTATTTTAATACTAAATTACTTGAAGTACGTGAAATATAAACACTACACTACTAAAAATTAACAAATAGGAAACGGCGGAACGCACGACTGCTTTTCAGCGGTTGGCAAAAGGCTTTTAGACAACTGCTTTAAGCGCGAGATTGACCGCCTTCAGGTGGTCGTTAAATCGATTCCCCCCCCCAAAAAACCCTCTTCCTTGCGTCAGTTCCCCAATTTTCCCTCTCTCCATTTCTTCTCTCTCTCTCTCTATCTCTCTTTCTCTTTGCTCTCCCCGGTCGCCGTACGTCCTCCCAGCCACTACCGTCTGTGTCGCCGTTGCCTTCGCTGAGGTATGCCTCTCTTTAAACAAGCTAGGTACTCCTCTCTGTCAAATCTCTCCCTCGGCTCTCACTCTTTTCTCTTCCCTCCCCCTCTCACTCTTGCTCTGTGCATAGGCCAAATGGACGGGTTGCCATCGCAAAACCACCCTGGCTTGCTGCTGCGTGTCCCAACCGAACCACCAAGATCACCATCGCGTACCTTTTCTCCGGCCAGTTGGAAACGTTGATTCCCCTTTTGCTTGTATCTCTGTTTGATTAGGTGAGTATCCGGTACCAATTGTTACATGGGTTTTTCGATTTTTAATTTATGAAGGGCAGTGCTCTGAAGCGATTACTCGTATTGCTTATTGTTCATTGCCCTTTGGTCGTGCCAAAAAATTGTCTTTTTTTACTTGTTTGGAGAAACGAAAAATAATATGAGTAACATAAAAGAAGTGTCAAAGATATCAAATAAGTAGACAAAATGCTGAATGAAATGGAATCCCTTGAATAGTTTGCCATATATTGGCCAATTTGTGTAAGCGTTTTATTTTCCTTAAATGTCTTTTTCATATTGTGAGAATATCTATTTTCCTTGATGCAGTTTAGTGGTTTTTTTTTTTTTTTGGGGTCACTGGACTATTTTAGCTATCTACCTGAGTGAATTTGTCACAGCATGCTAAATAATGACTAGCCTACGTTGTTATAAACTCCCTGCTTGCTCATTTCTTACTTCACAAGTATTTTAGTATTTAATATTTTGTTCATAGAATATTATGTGAAATATTACAGGTTTTCTTCATTTTATGGACTCAGCAATTAGGATTTGCTTTCTTATTTGTTTTATTCCTTTTGGCAAGTCCCTTTTCTTTTCTGGCTGTTCTTGGATGGACATATTACATTGACAATAAGTTGGATAAATGTACTACATTTTGGTTGTGTGATCATATATCAAACTTGTTGCATGTTCAATGCTAAGCATCTCTGCATCAATGTTGCATACTTCTTAGACAACTTGGCTTCAGTATTAACTATTCTATTACCTTGTATTTCAACAACTTTGATTGTATTCAGTTTACTTCCTACTGCTACATCTTTTTATTCTATACTCTCTGCCTTCAATGATTTATTATTCTCTCTAATATTTTTCCCCTCCCGAGAACAGGTTGAACAAGGAACCACCTAATCTGTCATTCAGGAGGAAAGACAAGGGTGGGATTAATTTCACCTCAGCAGCTGCCAAACGCACATCTGGATCTTGAAAACTATCAAGGCAATATGCAGTGAATACATAATACATAATGTAGATATTAACCTTAGGGACGATACTACTGCTGATGACCTCATTGATGTTATTGAGGGCAGTAGGGTATATATGCCTTGCATCTATGTTGTGAACAAGATTAATCAGATTACACTAGAAGAATGGGAGATACTGGATAAACTTCCGCACTATTGTCCAATCAGGTAATCTTTTTGACAAGTTTTGAGTTTTTCTATTTTTAACTATAAAACAGATATTTATATCGGGAAAATTAAAAAAAAAAAGAGATTGGAAAACTTAAAATGGCATATGTAATGAAAATGACATTTTTTTTTTGCAAGCTTTCTTTATTTAGATAAATTTGGTGGTAAAAATGCATCGAAAGCTGTACCACTGATTCCTAAATTTTACATTTCTCTAGAAATGTCTGTTATTTCCAGTTCATTTCCAATTGTTTCAAAAATCCAAAACTTTTTTCCGAAAAGAAATAAGATCTGCTAATCAACCAAGGTTGTGTATTACACCTTATATATATAAACCAAGGTTGTATATTACAATTAAAACATTGGGAGCGGGTTCTTGGTTTGATCCTTGTATCTTCTTTATGCAAGGCTACATCTTGGAGTGAATGGTTGTACAATAAAGTGTTTTTGCATTGCTTATTGACATTTCTTCATGATTAAATGCACTAATCTTTATACTAAATCCAATTTCATTTTTATGCAGGTAATGTCAAATTTACTATATTTCTATGGCATATGTGGCATGTTGAAGGAGTTATTGCTCCACTAGTGTTTCAGCATTGTATTCTAATATAAACTCCCTTGTCTATCAGTTTATGGCCTTCTCTTTTCTGTTAATGATTATTTTGAAGTTCGATTTGGTTAGGTGATGAGTTTGCTTTGAGTCGTGTCAGGAAGTTCGTGGCAATGCAGAAGTTCTTGAATCAGATATAGTTCAAGCTTACAAAAGAGTTAGTCCTCCAACTATACTAATCTTTTTTTGTATTAAGTACACACTATCTGGAATATGATATGGTTCGTTCTTGTGTTTTATTTATAATTTTACACTTACAGTTTTGTTTATGATTTTAATTTTAAATTCATTCATTATAATTTTTATAGTCATATTTAATTTAATTTTTTGTTAATTTCAGGTTTGATGAGTTCTCTCATGAGTTTAAGGTCGACATTCACTCGAAGATATTGTTTTGATTGTATTTTGTAAAATTAAAGATGATGTAATATTTATTTTATCAAATATTTTACAAAATTTTAGAATTTTGTTGGATATTTTATGTTGTCGTAATATGTATTTGAATGAACAGATTTAATCAATATACATGTTTTGTTGTATGAATGTACAGGTTTTTTTTATATTTTTAGCCGAAATAAGCATAAGCTTGTTAAAAAAAAAAAAAACTATAGACGATTGCCTCAAAGCGGTCGTAAAAAAAGTTCATGCATCTTGACGGCGACCGCCTTGAAACAGCCGTTAAAAGTTTAGACAACCGCTTTAAGGCGGTTGTCAAAAAGTTTGCCAGAAGCATCAATGACCTTTAGACGACTGCTTTGAGGCGGTTGTCAAATCTCTTGTAGCGGTCGTCACTTTTAACGACTGTCATTTATGGTTTTTGTCGACCCCAGTATCTACGACTGTTTTATAGCGATCGTCAGGCTACCGTCTAAAGTATAAGCGATCGCTTGTGGACTTTAGACGACCGCTTTTAGCGGTCGACAATTCCGTCATTTCTTGTAGTGCTAGTTTGAAGAAAAAATTGTATTTAATTTTCATATTTGATGAATTTTCTACTTTGCATAAAAATTTGATTTGTATTTTTGCAATTCAAAAAGTTACACGTATAAAAAATTTTTAGGCCCAAAATTTTTTTTCGCTTTAGGCCTCCAAATAATTTGATATGGCCTTACCTGCAGCACATTGAGAAGTGGGGAGATTCTAGCCGTCTAGGGGGAATTTAGGTCTAGAGCCATGCGAAACCCAACCCATTGCAGGATATCCTTGCAAAGACCCTCAAAACTGAAGCATCCTCACAGTACCTTATCTCCGGGCACCTCCTAGACTACAACACTCTGCAATAACAAAAAAGATACTATCACCTTGGGTTAGGAGTAAGGTCTAGAACTTTTTTGAGGGAACCGCTCACTTATGAGGACTCCCCTCTAAAAAACCTCATGTTCGTTTATGGAATCATTAGAGACAAGTGGCTTGGATGCCACCACTGTTTGTAATGGTTGGGCTAGGTCATGTAGAGTTAGTTACTTGTTATGAGGACCACCACTCTCGACATGAGGAGGTTGACCTTATTGTTTACCTTCTCACTTTATAAAATTCCCTCTTGTCTTTCTCACAAGACATTCTAATCCTTTACCATAATCAAATCTCTACTTTAACGTACTCTTTCATTCACTTCAAGCTACTCTAGTTCTTACGTTGCTTACCTCTAGTGAGTCGTCATCCACATAGACTAAAATCATTCCTAGACAATTAAAATGTCTAGCTCGACATTGATCATCCACCTCCAACACAGTAATACTTCAAATTTCTTGCAACTCCCTCTTGCAGTGACAATAAGAAGCCCCCAACCATAGAAGAACTCCCCCCTCAAAAACCCATCCCTCCACGAGATATCCTCGCAGAGGCATTTTGGAACCCCAGGAGACATTCAAGTTTGGGGGGCATTTTAAGGCCTTGCCATAGGAGATATTGTCAGAGACTCGTGCAACGCAAAGCCTCTCAGCAGGACTTTCTTGTGAGCACCTCTTGAACTCAAACACTTGGCAATAATGAAGAAGGCACCAGAAACTTATATTAGAACAAAGGCCTAGGTACCACTCCAGGGGCACCACTTGTCCATGAGTCATGGTTATCCACTTATATATGAGTCATTGGAGACAAGCAGTTTGGTGGTTAGAGTTAGGAGATCCATCAAGACACCCTTAACAGGCCCAGAAAAAAGAGGTACTATTGGATAAAACTGATCAGAATATACTTATTCATACAATATAATTATGATCCTTGTACTACTTGATCGAGCGTCGATGCCGCTGCTACTTGGTAAATTGTCTTCTCATTAATGGCTGGGCTAAATCGTGCAAAGTTTGCCACCTATCTATCTTGGGTGCATGGAGGCCAACCACTTTGTCTTAACCCTCCCATTATATATGCCCCTTTTTTGCCCTACTCACAAGGCATTTTGACTCTTCATCATAGCCAAACCTTTTCTTTAGTGCTCTTTCTTTTGTTTCAAGATGCCTAACTCTTATTCTGTTTGCTTCCAATAAGTCGCCCTCAACAATTACTAGCACTATTCCTAGAAGGTCAGGACGTCTAGCTTAGCATCGATCATTTGCACTAATTTCACCACAATGATGTCGCAAGCATATTCAATTATATGTAAATGTTTGCCCGTAGTGTTGAAGAAATCACAATAAGAAATATATATCAAGAAATTACAATTCTTTTGCTCCCCAACTCAAGTCCGAGTCATCAAACGGTGAGAAAAATCAACCACCTTGTGTGAGTTCCATGCCATATTTAGATTCCCAAACAGTTCCAGAAATCAACTGATGTCAATATCATATTTTTCTAGTTTTTGAATTGTTAAGCAAGTCAATACTCAAGTGGTCATTTGTTTTAATGGCCACAGACAGTAAACACAGAATCAAAGACAAATGGACCTCAGATTTTCTTTAATATGTTTTTAACTATATTTGCTTCATTTGTTTGCTACATGTTTTAGGTTATTTTCTATAATATCACATTTAATTCACTACCTCAATTGTAAGATTTAAAATAAATCTATATATGAATTTAGGAGCATCAAAATTATATTTTCACTAGTACGGAAGCATGCCTATTTATTCCGTGATTCTTGAATGCGAATAGAAAAAATTTTTAAGTTCAATAAAAATTTTAGTGGCTATGGATCTTTCTCTCTATACCCTAGGTCTATATGACGGATTTTCTATGGGGCGTATTCTGTCTATTTAGGATAAACCCTAGTCTTACGGAGCCTAGCCCTCCCATAAAAGGCTTATAGTGGGCTCCTTAGACCCATACTAACTGTCTAATCTCATTATCTCTATTAGGTTTGCATAGGCCCAAAAATATAGATCACAACAAAATAGGTCTTATTATATACATTCTCATCTTTAACTTGGTTTCAATCCGTTTTTAATAAAAATAAAAATTAATTAATGTATGCTCAATATACAGAAAGTTCCAACATCAACACCTCCCACGTGACCTGTAGGAAGCTGAGTTATTTCTCTGAAATGTAGAACTCTCTTGTTTTGCCACTCAAACACACAAATCATTCATATCTTCTATGTTCCCGCCCACACCCACGCACGGGGTGAACTTTTTGCTATTTTCTTTTCCCATGAATCAAGCTCAATCATCAATTAAACTAGGAGTTTTTATGAGGCAATTCGATTTTCATTTTGAATCTGTATCATGCAAATTGATTAATGATGAAGGGGGTGCTCCATTGTTTTTCAATCTCCAGAATGTCATGATTGGGTTCTCTTTATACCACATCTCACCAAAGAACACTTGTCGTTTTCTATAATATGAGAAAGAAATATCATGAAGATCATGTTGCGTGTAATCTTGACATGCACGTAGAGAGATACCTCAGCTTAGTAATCAATTCTCACAGTCCCTCTAGGGTTAGTTTTGATCAATTATTGCTGATGTCAATTATAAGGAGCAGGGTTTATTTTGCATTTAAATAAAATGAAGTTCTTGATGCAGGCAGAAATTGGCCTAATGGGATCAGGTTTGTCATCATAGCAACTTTTTATGGTTATACTGGTAAACAGGATAGTGAGATAGCCTCAAAACTTTCTTTTGATTACTTTCTCCTGCACTCTATGGATGCATTTGGAGTAACAAAAAATGAGATAAATTATGAGTTCGTAATTCGTATAGTAAGAAATAACTTTTCAAGTTTTTCAGCATTTTTCACTATCTTTCAGAGTTTTTTAGCTACTCCAAACGGAGCATATATTTGTCTCTTATAGAGACGAGTTATATATGAAGGCAAGAAAAAATGTGGTTTTTCTAAATCACTATGATGATGAACCAGAGTTGCAAAAATCAAACTCTTAGGTCGGTTTTGCAAAATACTCTTACTAGGCATGTTCTAAAACACTGACAATAACGAAGAAGGTACTATAAACTTATATTAGGATTAAGGCCTAATTAAAGACCGCTCCAGGAGTACTGCTCACCTATGAGAAATTTCATCCACTTATATATGAGTCATTGGAGACAAGTAGTTTGATGATTAGAATTAGGAGATCCATTAAAACTCGCTTAACGAGCATAGAAAAAGAGATAGTAATGGACAAAATTGATCAAAACATACTTACTTGTACAATATAATTATGATCTTTATACTATCCAATCAAGCGAGGGCGTCGCCACTACCTAGTCAAATGTCTTCTCATTAATGATTGGGTTAGGCTGTGCCCGGCCAACCACTTTACCCTAACCCTCCCCTTTTATATGCCTCATTTTGTCTCACTCACAAAGCATTTTGATTCTTGATCATAGCCAAACCTCTTTTTCAGTGCTTTTTCTATTGTTTCAAGATGTCTTAGCTCTCATTCCCTTCACCTTCAGTGAGTCGCCATCAACGATGACTAGCATTGTTCTTAAATGGCTAGGACGTCCAGCTCAGCATCGATCATCTATGCTAGCTTCACAACAATGATTCACAAGTACATTCACTTATCTATAAATACTTGTCTCGAGTGTTGAGGAATTCACAATAAGAAATATCAAGAAATTACAATTCTTGTCCTTCCTAGCTATGTTTTGAGTCCATCAAAACAGTGAGAAAATCAACCAACTTATGTGAGTTCCGTGCCATATTTGGATTCTCAAAATAGGTCCAGAAATTAACTCATGTTTATTTAATATCTTGGTTGTTTTTGAATTATTAAGACCCCGTTTGGCAATCGTTTTGTTTTTAGTTTTTTGTTTTTATTTTCATTTTTTTGAAAACTAAATATAAAAACTCGTTTGATAAATTTGTTTTCAGTTTTCAAAAAAATAAAAATTATTTTTAAAATTTTCAAAAATTATGAAATCACAGAAAATGTATTTTCTCAAATTCTCATTTTCAGTTTTCAATTTTTCATATAATCACTACCGGTTACAACCATCAATTATAATCGTCCATTAGTTGTTACTAACATCTAGGCGCCGCCGCCACCACCTTCCACTCATCTCTAGTCACCGCCAAATATATTATTATTTAATATAAAAATATTTGATTAATATATACAATATATTAATATATTAAATTAATAATATATAATTTTTATTTATGTAAAAATATATTAAATATAATTTAATTAATAATTAATTTATCAATAATTAATTTAATATATTAAATTATATATTAAATAATTAAATTATATTAAATATATTAATTAACAAAATTATGTTAATTATAATTGAACAATTTGTTATATTAATATAAAATTATTTTATTAAATTATTTTTAATAAATAATATAATAAATTATATTTAATATATTTTATTTTTATTGAATTAAATTATTTTTAATAAAAATATAATTAAAATAAATGCATTCAATTAATTTAAATTTAATTAATTATACAATTAAATTTAATTAATTAAATTAATATAAATGTAATTTAGGCTCTGTTTGGTTTGCAAAAAAAACTACAAAAAACTCTATAAACCTCTGTTAACTTTATATCATATTAACTTTTTTTTTCATTACACGCATTACGAACTCTCAATTTATCGCAATTTATCTCACTTTTTTTTTCACTCCAAACACACACTTAATATAAATTATTTTTAATGAATAATATAATTAAATTATATTAAATAGATTTTGTTTTTATTGAATCAAATTATTTTGAAATAATAATATAATTAGAATAATTAAATTTAATTAATCTAATTAATTAATTAAATCAAATTAATTTAAGTAATTAAATCAAATTAATTAAAGTTAATTAAATTAATTACTTTAATTAATTAATTTAATTAGCAGGAAATTATATATTTTATTAAATTGTTTTTAAAAATAATTATAATAAATTATGTTTAATATATTTTATTTTTATTGAATTAAATTATTTTTAATAATTAATATAATTAAAATAATTAAATTTATTGAATATAACTAATCAACAACTATAACTACTAACAAATAATTATCGTTACTAAATGTGTTTTCAAGTTTTTGTTTTTTTTTTTGACTATGTAAATGAAAACAAAAAAAATTAAAAACTGAAAACAAAAATTAAAAACTGAATATAAAAACTGAAAACTTGCAGTTTTATCAAATGGATCCTAAGCAAGTCAATAATCAATTGGTCAATTTTTTTTTGACAGCTAAAGACAGTAAACACATAGTGACGGACAAATGGATCTCAGTTTTTTTTAATATTTTTTTAATTACATATGCGTCATTTGTTTGCTACGTGTTTTAGGTTATTTTCTATAACATCACATTTAAATTCACTGCCGCAGTGCCTCCTCCGTGACATGTAAGAAGCTACCAGTTATTTCTCTGAAATGTAGAACTCTCTTGTTCTTTTTTAGAAATTAAATGGATTAAACATTTGGCTTGGGCCCATGCTGTGAAGGTGTTTCTTCGTGGGAAGAAGAAACTGAAATTCTTACTGATCTTCCACCCAAATCAGATAAGTGAGTATGATGATTGGTGAGTGAAGATTCTATTGTTATGGGCTGGTTATGGCACAGTCTAGAGCCCCACATTGCCACTACGGTAGAGTTTTGTGACTCTTCAAAGAAAATATGGGATTCTCTTGCTGACTCATTCTCACAACAGTAATGTCTCTCGAGTGTTTGAGTTATATGAGCAAATTTTTGCAACCAAACAGGGTGGCCGTCCTCTTTCAGAATATTACAGTGTCCTTAAGAACCTTTGGGATCAGCTGTTACAGTATAGGCCCTTTACTACTGACCTTGAGCAATAAAAGCGACACTGGGAAGATTTTATGATTGCCTCTCTTCTCTGGCTTGATTCTGACCTACGTAGCTTCAAAGATCAAATTCTTGCTAGTGAGACTTTACCTACAGTTGCCAATGCTTACTCTCACCTTTTGCGATCATCCTCAGGCCATCATACTCAAGGTCAAGCCACTACTTTAGAAACCTTTGCCTTGATCTCCACTGACACTGCTACAGGAGTTTTTCGTGGTAGTATACGTGGACATGGTCGTTCTTCTTGAGGCTCATCGCGTAGTGGTCGCTCTTCTCAAGGGCGAGGAGATCGGAAATGCTCTCACTGTATCGTACCAATCACACCGAGCCTTATTGTTGGGCCAAGTATGGTAAACCGGATCAAGCTCATCATGTGTCAGATAGTTCTACTCCTGTCACGTCCACCCAGTCAACACACACTGCTTCAGAGCCTTCGAGTACCAACAATGATCTTGCTGCCCAACTTAGTGAGCTAGTGCAAACTCTTCGGAAACCTCACCCATCTACTTCCACTGTTACCTTGGCAAATTCAGGTAATATTGCTTGTACTGCTTCCACTCCACCTTCCTGGATCATTGATTCGGGTGCAAGCTCTCATATTTCTGGTAAATCCTCCTTATTCTCTCATTTAGATCCCATTAATCATCATGTTTTTTAACTAATGGATCTTCCCGTCCTGTACAAGGACAAGGGTTATTTCTCCTCATTCTTTAATTCATTTGCCTCATAGTCTTTATGTGCCTAATTTCCTATTCAATTTACTATCTGTTAGCCAATTGACCAAATCCTTACACTGTTCTGTAACATTTTCTCTTACCTCTTGTGTATTTCAGGACCTCAAGAACAAAACAAGAGACGATTGGTTTGGGCATGAGAAAGACGGGCTCTACTATCTTGATCCAGCTAGCTTTTCTACTACCGCTTCACCTACTTTGAGTGCAACCGTGTCTCCACTTGATTGGCATTTTCGTCTTGGGCATCCCTCATTAAAAAAATTGAAGTCTGTCATTTCTCATTTAAGTCCTGTATCGAGTCTAGATTGTGAGGCTGGTGCTTGGCAAGCACCACCATAGCTTTTTTTCTAATAATGGTGTCAGTCGTCAACCAGAACCTTTTGATTTAGTTCATACTTCATACTGATATTTGGGGACCATCTCGCGTTACTAGTATTAATAGTTGTAAGTATTTTGTTATTTTTGTTGATGATCATTCTCGCGTGACTTGGTTATTTTTAATGAAACAGATGTCTGATTTGCCACATTGTGACTCACTTTTATAATGAGATTTTTACCCAATTTAACAAACGTATCAAAATTTTTCAATCAGATAATGCTTTTAAATACGTGCAATCTGTTATGGAAACCTTTTGAACTGATCGGGGTATTATCCATCAGACCACATGCATTCACACCTCCCAACAAAATGGTGTCGCTGAGCATAAACATCGTCATTTGCTTGATGTTGCTCGTACTATGATATTTAATATGCATGTGTCAAAACCTTTTTTGAGGGGATACTGTTCTCACTGCTTGCTTTCTCATTAATCAGATGCCATCTGCTGTGTTAGGTAACCAATCTCCCTTTTCTATCTTGTATCCTGAGGGTACTCCTTTTCCTCTTACTCCTCGAGTCTTTGGTTGTGTGGCTTTTGTTCATATTCTGAATCCTGGTTTAAATAAATTATCTCCTCATTCTCGAAAATGCATTTTTTTAGGCTACTCTCGTACTCAGAAAGTACCGTTGTTATCATCCACTTTCTCGTAAGTATTTTGTAAGCGCTGATGTTACTTTTTTTGAATCCACACCCTTCTTCTCTGACTCTGGGACTCAATTATCCCATGACTTACTGTCCAGCATTCAGGGAGAGTCATATCCTACTCGTGAGGGGGAGACTAGTCAGGGAAAACCTAGTCCTACATTACCTCTTTCTCACCATTCCGTGCAGGAGTCTCAGCAAAATCAGTTGCAGGTATACCAGCGGGATCAAAATAGACAAGTTGTTTCTTATGGCCCATCCAACTCGTCAGATTTGTCTGAGGTCCAAACCTCTACTCCATCTCCCTCTGATAATGATTTACCCATTGCTCTGCGTCGATGTAAGCGTGCTTGCACCCAACATCCTATTACTAAATTTGTTTCATATCATCGTGCTTCCCTTGTTTGTATTCTTTTATTTGTGCCTGGTCTTCATTCCCGTCTCATATCAAACAGCGTTGTCTTCACTTGGGTGGAAACGTGCCATGGATGAGGAATGGAGGCACTTTATACAAATCATACTTGGGACCTAGCCAAATTACCTTCTGGAAAGAAAACAATGGGCTGTCGTTGGGTTTATAACGTCAAGTATCTTCCAGATGGTTCAGTTGAGCAACTTAAAGCATGTCTTGTTGCCAAAAACTATATTCAGACTTATGGCGTTGATTATCTAGAGACTTTCTCTCCAGTTGCTCGTCTCAATTTAGTTCGCATTCTTCTTGTTATGGCTGTAAGTCGATCTTGGCCACTCTACCAGCTGGATTAAAAATGCTTTTCTTCACGGTGAGCTCCACGAAGAGGTTTATATGGATCAACCACTAGGCTATGTGGTTCTTAGGAATGAATACTTAGTCTGCCGGTTACGTAGTCCTTATATGGTCTGAAACAATCTCCTCGTGCTTGGTTTGATCGCTTCAGTGATGTTCTACTCAAGTATGGTCTGCAGCGGTCTATCTCAGATCATTCTGTATTTACTCTGTATTCTTCTACTGGTACAATTGTGTTGATTGTATACGTTGATGACATTATTATCTCGGGTGATGACGCGCAGGCATTACTGATTTGAAAACTCATTTAAGTCACCACTTTCACACCAAAGACTTGGGTGCCCTTCACTATTTTCTTGGCATTGAAATAGCACAATCCAACACAGGACTTATGCTTTCCCAGCGCAAGTCTGTTTTGGATCTTTTATCTGAGATTGGCTTACTTGGTTCTCGGCCTGCTGAAACTCCCATGGATGCCTCTGTTAAACTGGATGCGACTACTGGCTTACCATTTTCTGATGTGAGTCGTTATCGACGTCTAGTAGGGAAGTTGATTTATCTTACAGTCACTCGTCCTGACATTACTTATGCAGTCCATATTATCAGTCAGTTTATGCATGCTCCTCGTAACACCCACTTTGAAGCAATATGTCGTATCTTACGTTATTTGAAGGGTGCTCCTGGCCGCGGTTTATTTTATCGTCCTTCTTCTCTTTTGGTGACTGGCTATAGTGACGTTGATTGGGCTGAAAACCGTAATGATTGAAGGTCCACTTCAAGTTACTGTACCTTTGTTGGTACTAATCTGGTTACTTGGCGCAGTAAAAAACAATAAGTTGTGGCTCGTTCAAGTGCTGAGACTAAGTATCGTGCTATGGCTCATACTGCCTCTGAAATGCTCTGGGTTCGTTCATTACTTCGGGATTTTGGTATCGATATTCCTACTCCTATGGCTATGCATTGTGACAATCAAGCCGCCATCTTTATTGCGAATAATCCTGTGTTTCACGAACGTACCAAACACATTGAGGTTGATTGCCATTTTATTCGGGACTTGTTACTTTGTAAGAGCTGAGCACTCCGTTTGTTCGATCCTCTTCTCAATTGGCTGATCTTCTCACGAAACCATTGTCTCGGTCTTCATTTCAGAATCTCTCATCCAAGCTGGACATTTTTGACTTATATGCTCCAGCTTGAGGGGAAGTGTTAAAATTTAGGAGTGATGTGATTTTATTTCCTATTAGGATTAATATAGAATTAATTAGGTTTGATATGATTGTCACAAATATATTTGCTTGTCTTGGTTTCTTTCCTTATGCGATGTAAGGTTTTTTTATTATAAATAAGACTTAAGGGAAAAGAGAGAAATAATTTACTCTTCTTTTTCTTTCTTCTTTCTCAGCTCCATTCTATTTACATTAGCATGAACAATATCCATTCACAGATTTGGAATAAAATTCAACAGCCCAAAAATATAATTTTTGTCAAGGTCTAGTTCGTAAGATCCAAGTTTTTCACAACCTAATCAGTAAGCTCTTCTTCAGATACAATGCCTTCCAAAAGCAAAGTAGAAAAATAAAATCATTTGATCCACTGCAATGCGCATAAAAATAGTGGATAATTTTACACTTTAGGAGGGATATATTTGAGATACCTTAAAGGTTCAGGGTTTAGGAACTACATTAGACTTGTTTACCTGTTCTTTGCCCAAGCATGAGAATATCCACAACTACTGTAAAGCTTTCATAGCAAGGAAATCCAAATCAACATATATAAAAACATTCAATGAAACCATAAAACCAACTATAGATCGATATGAATTAAGGATGGGATTCCTACCATTAAGGCGTTATTATATGTACCACCAATCATGACTAAAGAGTCCCTTTGAATGATCCCAAGGAAACCAAAATAGATTCAAAAGGTAAGAGAACCAGGAACACTTCTTTAGAACCTTCTTTAAATATGCCCAATGTATATGTACAGATGGACTAGATAATATTGTTTGCATGATGCCAACAGCAGATACTGAAAGGCCCATTTGTATTTCAACTCTAAATGTCATTCTCCTAGCCAAATGAATGCTTAAGTGAAATTTTGAAATTTTTGTTTCAAAATATCATGTCAAAACATGAACTTTTTTGACCCAACATTATTTTACAGGATGAATATGCAAAGCCCAGGAAAATGATGTGCAAATGCTTGGTCCCCCCAGTGGATTCCATGTAATCCCCCCCCCGGGGGGGGGGGGGGGGCACGGTGGTTCTGCTAACATCAATAAACCAGGTTAATCTTAAACCTGTTTAAATTCCACTTAAATGAAGACGGGCACATGCATTCTGTCTTAAAAGACGGGTGTGCACGGACAAGAAGGGAAAATGTGCATCTATACTATTAGACGGTGATCAGAGGTTAACTACATGGTTTCTATTACATCTAAACTACCAGAAACCTAATAATCCCAACAAAACCCAAGTTAAAAAGTCAAGATCTCCCCCACAATGGCTAAATTCTCCAAGCGCTCCATAGAAACATGTGGTCCCAACTTGTCCTGTGCTTTTATTCGACTCTTAAGCTAACTCTGGAAGAGCAACAAACTTAAGCACAAAATACTTACAAAAAGTTTCCTTTGCACAACAGAGAGCGATCCCACTTAAAAGATGCCATAAGACGAGGAAGACAAAAAGGGAAGCGGTCAAAGTAACAGGGGAAGGATAACGCTCCCAGGAGAAAAATTAGTATCAAATTATTAATAAATACAAGGATTCTTATCATTGACAGGACTCACTTATGCGCAAGCTCTTTTAAGGCCTTCATTCCAACCTTCAAGATGGTGGTCTAAAAGAGCACGTGTTAAGCGCTTATTCTGAAACACATCCGGTGGATCCTAAAATCAACTCTAAGAACACAACACCTGCACTCCCACATTCGTACCTATCAAAGAGAACAAGTGATTGCAGGAACTCAGCCCTCAAATATAAATGAAGAACTCAACTTGCCACAAATGGAAAAGGGGCCTTTTCCTTTCTTAGGCTTTCCATGAAAGTGTTTCCTTGTATCCAGGTTTGGGAATAGAAGGAAGTATTATTACATAAGAACAAAAATGGCTACATCCTTTTTTTTTTTTTTTGATAAATAAACGAGATTAACTATTGGAAGTTGACATACTTCAAAGTTGTTTGCACTGGCCCCTGGTCCCAAACTTGCATTCAGTAGAGCCTCTGGAGGAGTATACTCATAAGTTTGTTCGGCTCTGAAAAGACAGACAAATAACAGGTGGAAATCAGTGCATTAAGACAGGTAAGAAGTTTATGGTTCACTAACTTCTCAGATATCCTTCATAACATAAGTAGCACAACCATGGGCATAGAAGAAGGTTCTACATCTCCTACATGTCTGCAACAACTATATGATGGCGGACAAATTGGTCAATCACCAACTCTCATTTGATTAGATCAGTAAAACTTTAAAAGGCTTAAGCATAGCAATCAAGCATGACCCAGCCCCATACTTCCTCAAAGCTGCTGGAAAGATAATTAGAGCTTTTCCATATAAAATGGGTCTCATATTTCAAGTTGGAGATGGTACAAAAGGAAGGGCCAAAGAAAAAAGCCAAAAAAAAAAAAAAAGAACATTTCAACCTTTGGAAAACATTGCATTTACACTCCAGAAAATTCCTCTTCAGATAGAAATGTTTTGCAGAGACGTGTGTTCTCAACCAAATTGATGAATCAGTGATCATTTACAAAAAGAGAATCCGACAGAACTAGCATTTAACAAGGAAAATCTATAAAGCAATAAGAACCATACTGAAAAGAGATCACGGCAATAATTTACATGATAAAATCAGGGTGGCAAGAATTTACATGATAAAATCAGGGTTCTCTGACAGCACAGTTTTGAGAAACAGAATCTTCTTAATTTAATGTAAGAGTTAACTTAAAAAAACCAATCGCAGAATAAATTGAGTAATCAAGCCTTCTTAAGCTATAGTCATAAATATTTATGCTAATGCCGTCAGCTGCTGCTGCTGCATCATCTATGCTATGGAGCAACTTGAATTTTTCAGACAAAATATAACAGGCAAACCTTGTCTAGGTAGAAACATAGTACAGCAATAGGAGAATACCTCAAAGGAAAATAAAATACCTAGAGGTCCAACTGAACCGTATAAATGCTTCATCGTGAATACATCCATCGCACTTCCAAAGTCAATAATGCGCCTAAAAATATTAAGAGGGAAGAAAATATAACTTACCATATTCTAGAAAAGGAAAAACAAAGACCTTCAGATAAAAATTCAATTACGAGATTATGATGGAAAACCAATCTTCTGATGGTTGAGAGAATACTTAATAACTGAAGCAACCTAAAAAATACCCAGTAAATTCATTGAAGTTGCAAATTGAACCTAGAATATATACAATGTTGAAGTGATACAGGAAATAACATCTAATACAGGTACATCATATTGAATTAGTCAATCACCACAAGTTACAATCCTTTAAATTCCAGCCCAAAATATTGCTATGCATATGCAAGATGCTTGTTATCACATGATCACGAGTTGCAGAATAGACCGAAAAACAAATTACTTATTGAAAGTTACATTTACTTTAATTTTATTATTATTATTATTATTTTGATTGATAAAAAGAATTTATTAATTAGTTACAATAAAAATTATTAATGAAAGGCATTAAAGAAATGCCAACCAAGGCAAAAGCAACCTCCCAATATACTAACATGTTCTCAACAAACGACAAAAAAAGAATTTAAATCTGGCTCTATACCCCCACCAACCAACTATACAAGATAGATAACTCTTTAAGTCTATATAAAGGCAATTCAACTCCTCGAAATATTTCTTCTGTTTTGCTCCTTTCTAAATAAGTCAATTTAAACAAAATGGAACCAGCCTCACTCCTTTCTAAATAAGCCAAGTAAAACAAAAAGGAACCACCCTCAGCACCCTCTTCTGCCACTCCACCCGTAACAACACCAAGACTCGGACAAAATTTTAGTTTTTTTGGTTAAAAAGAAATCCATACGATGAATTATGGGAGAGAATTATTGAGAGAAGACTAAGAAGGACAACAAACGTTTCAGAGAATCAATTTAGTTTCATGCCTAGAAGATCAACCATGGAGGCTATCTTTCTCTTGAGGAGGTTAATGGAACAGTATAGAGAAGGTAAAAAAGATTTACATATGGTGTTCATCGATTTAGAGAAGGCATATGATCGGGTTCCTAGGGAGATTCTATGGAGAGTATTGGAAAAGAAAGGAGCGTGTGTCGCATATATTGAGGCGATAAAGGACATGTATGATAGAGCCATGACTTTTATACGGACGACTGGTGGAGAGACTAATGAGTTCCCTATCACGATTGGTTTACATCAAGGCTCAGCGTTAAGCCCGTACTTGTTTGCATTAGTTATGGATGAGATTACAAGACATATTCAGGATGAGGTGCCGTGGTGTATGCTATTTGCAGATGATATTGTTTTAGTAGATGAGACGAGAGAAGGAGTGAATGCTAAGCTAGAATTGTGGCGAGATACGTTAGAGACAGAAGGGTTTAGGCTAAGCCGATGCAAGACAGAATATATGGAATGTAAGTTTAGTCAAAGTAGGATAACGAGTAGTATAGAAGTAAGTTTAGGCACACAAAAGATTGTAGAGAAAGATAAATTTAGGTACCTTGGATCTATGGTGCAACAAGATGGAGGGATTGATACTGATGTAAGTCACAGGATTCAAGCTGGATGGACCAAATGGAGGAGTGCTTCGGAGGTTTTGTGCGATCGAAAAATCCCCCTCAAGGTGAAAGGAAAGTATTATAAGGTAGCGGTTAGACCAGCGCTGCTATATGGATCAGAGTGTTGGGCAGTAAAGCATAATCATGGTCAGAAGATGGCAGTTGCGGAGATAAGGATGCTAAGGTGGATGTGCGGGATTATAAGGAAAGATAGGATTAGGAACGAGGAGATTAGGGGCAAAGTAGGAATAGCACCGATTGAAGATAAAATGAGAGAAAACCGATTAAGATGGTTTGGCCATGTTAGAAGGCGTCCAGCAGAGGCACCTGTTAAAAGGTGTGAAAGTATGGAGATTGTTAGGAGTAGGAGAGGTAGAGGAAGACCCAAGAGAAACTGGAAAGAAACCATTAAACATGACCTAACCTACCTAGATTTATCAGAGGACATGCCCCTAAACAGATCAAATTGGCGTCGACAAATCCATATAGCCGACCTCACCTAGTGGGAAAAGGCTTGGTTTGGTTTGGTTTGGTTTGGTTTGATTAAAAAAAAAAATCCAAATGCACTCCAAAGCTAGACAAGAGGAAATTCCACAGCTCCATTGACCAGGGACGGTGAATAAAAATATGCTCAATTGACTCTCCATCCCCTGTGCAAAGGCAACACCAGTTAACTAAGACTTGCCTTCTCACTTGCAGACCATCAATTGTAAGGATTCTTCCCTACATTACAGCCAAACAAAAGTTGCCACCTTGAGATTCACTTATGAACTCCACATCTTCTTCCAGGAGAAATCTACCGCCACACTCCTGGTTAAGAAACTACAGTATGATCTCGCTTCGAATCTCCCAGACTTTGAAAGGCTCTATTGGATTTTGTCTATCCCTTACCAATTTTCAGTACATACAAATTCATGAAAGAAGTAAATCTCTCTAATTGTCAATCAAATAAATTCTTTTGTAAAATGACAATCCATCCAACCACCAAGCCACATCCCATGTGAAGATAAATAATCTACTGCCACTGAGGCCTAGTTGTCTCCTGCTAACTCATAAATATCAAGAAACAGATCCCTTAGACTACCTTTGGAGATTCGCAACTGGCTCGAAAATATAGTCCTAACACCACCCCAACCTGTCAAGATAAATATTCCTTGAATCCGGTCTATTGCCTTCAAATTCCATTGCACACCCCATGAGCAATGGTTCTAATAAGCAAATTCCAATCACCCCAATCAGTCCAATATTTAAATGATATGATTCTCCGTCATAATCTCTTCCGCACACTAGCAAACCACCAAAGTCCTTTCCCTAACAAATCAACATTAAATGACTTCACACTTCTAATGCCAACCCCTCCATCTTGAAGAGAAAAACATATTACTCTCTAATCAACAAAGTGCTATTAAAGGCATCGCCTACACAACCTTACAAAAAGTCCCTTCAAAGTTTCAAGCTTGTTAATCACAAACTCCAGTATTGTAAACAAGGACATGAAATAAGTGGGCAAGCTAAAAAGAGTACTCTTAATCAAAATTACTTGTGTTCTTTTAGACAAATACCTTTGTTTCCACTCGGAAAGCTCTTCTAATATCTTTCTGCCACTCCCTCCCAAACATCTACCACCTTGTAAAAAGGTTCTAAACGCAAGCCCAAATAAGGTGATGGTAACTTTTTAACTCTCACCCCAACATGGTAGCAAGTGCCTCCATATTATCCACTTCCCAACTAGAATCTTCTCAATTTTTGCCAAATTGATCTTCAAACCTAAACATTGCCTTGACACAAAATAACACGCATCACAAACCCATAGTTGCAACACATCTGCCCTACAGAAAATAATTTAATCATCAGGAAACAATAGATGGAACACCTCCACAGAACCTTGGTATCTACCTCCCACCTTTTTTGTCCGAGTACATCTTAGCTATCTTGATCCCAACCATGCCCCACGGCTGAGCCCAACCATTGTGCACTACTTCACACAGTTTCCTAAACCCCCTCACAAAACAATCTGCCTGGAATTCCAGCAACCTCTCCGTTGTGACAATGGTGAACCCACTGAAGAAGACGAAGTCTGGCACGTAAACCGAGTATTCACTAGCCAAGGCTAGCACTTACAGAAACCACATTAGAATACCGTCTCCACTGAAAGGGTGAGCAAGTAACACCACAGGCTTATTTGGTTTCTTCCAATCCTGGGTCTGGTTTTTTCTTTTGTTGATGGTTTCTTTTTGGACCCAGAGATTCATTACCATTCCTGGCTCGATCTCCACTGTATGCGGTGTCACTCAAATGAATTTCATTGCTCCACACAATAGTGGCTTCAGTGATGCAACTACTCTCTCCCTCCCCCCCCCCCAAAAAAAAATGAAATTTCTTGTTAAATTACCTTCCATAAAACCTACCTTGATTGCCTTATCCACAAATCTGTTAGAGACTTCCATCACTAAAATGAGCAAATAAAAGGAGTGTGGGTCTCCAACGAAGACCAAATAAAAGGAGTGTGGGTCTCTCCGACGAACACCTCTAAAAGAACTGAAGTAATCAACCAGAGTCCCATTAACCAATACTGAAATCTTACTGTGGAGACACCAATAAATCCGTTGCCTCCATTTCTCCCCAAATCCCATTTTTTCCAACGAATACACCAAGAAATCCTCATTCAAAAGACCATAGGCTTTTTTATATGACTAGCTTATAAATTATACCCTACCTTTTGCTTTTCATCCTTGAATATACCACTTCATTAGGCACCAAAACTGCATCAAGAATATGTCTCCCTTCAATAAATGTGTTTTGGGACTCCTGAAATAGACGTCACCTTCTTTAGGAGGGAAGCTAGGACTTTCGCACTTAATTTGTATGGCCTGTCCACCAAATTAACAGGTCTAAATTCTATTACATCTTTTGCCCACTCATCTTACGAATCAATGCAATAAACAAATAATGTGAGGTCTTGTTATGAGTTACTGGAAGGAAGAGATGAGGTGAGCTTTCCTTGGAGTAAAGTTTGGAGGAATAGGGTGCCCACTAAGTTGTTGCTTTTCCATTTTGCGTATAGCTCAAGGGAGAATTCTCACATAAACAATTTGCAGCAGAGGAGCCACGTTTTAGTCAATAGATGCAGTCTAATTCACTACAAATGGACGAAGATGACTTGGGATTTCACATTAATGGTTTTTGGTGTACAGTGGGTATTTTCAAAGGATTTAGAAATTTTTTTGAGATCACTGGGGCTTCAAGTTGCGTCGGTTCAAGACAAGATCTTGGCATCTAATCTCAATTTTTTTTTTTAATACAGAAAGAGAGGAACAAAAGAAATTTTGAAGGGGTAAATAAACCTTTATACAGGTAAGTTTATTTTTGTCATGTCTGTACAGCTGAAGGATGGGAGCAGCTGACCTAGATTTGAATTCCTTTTTGTCTTTTGCCAAGAATATATATATCAGTTTAGGTTTTGGTGGCCTTATATGTCGCTTTTATGCCATTGACTTAATGCTTTCTTAATTTCTTTAATAAAATATTTTATTCATTAAAAAAACAAAAGGAATAAAAGCAATAAACTTCACATTAATCCTTTTGACAAAAGCCTATCACCTCTACGAATTCTGAAAAATCCCATATTGAAGCAAAGTTGGAACTACAATCCAGCCTCGCAGAAGGGAATTTTACTAATTAAAACCCCATTCAACACACGAAGGGTGATCCCATCAAAAGGTTACCACCCTTAACTCCTCCAAAAAATACCCCTAGACCCTGTGTTATACAAACTCCTCTATTTGCTTCAATGTACCCCCGACCACTGATATGACAAGGAATGGGATATATGTCCGACTCCCATTCCTGAATTAGGCACTCAAATACACTACTTTTTAAGGATATTTGAAGAACTACTAAATAAACTTTTACAGTCAGAGAAAATTTTTCAGCCTTTCACATTGATATTAAACAAAAATTTTCTTTTTCTCTAAATTTGATCAAATTTCAAATACATTATTTAATAATAATCATATCTCATAAAATATATAATATATTTAAATGTTAACTGCATGTCTGCATATCCATATCCAACTACTGGATACATACCCCGATATCCTAAAATTAAGGTTTAGAAAGGTCTTGACACCTGGACAAATACCCACACCCAACACTCATACCCAATCCACGTAATATAGCCTGGGCCAATGGTCATTGGGACCATAGACTTCAATGAACACCCAAAAAAGGTTATCATCCAAGCACTTGAAGCAGCAACTGACAGTGAAAATTCCCACATCGCTGCCTTCCAATTACACAACTCTATTGTCCCACATCACCAAAATACCTTTTCATGATCACCCAATTCACCTCTTTTCCACCCTAAATGCATCTTATTGTTGGTTCATCCACCAGCTCCACTTTATTCCAGCAAACACACCACATCTGGTCCCTATATACTTATAGCATAAACTTAACGACTGCTCTCTTCTCCCTCCCTTTTGACACCCCTACCATTCCAACAAACTATTTTTTGGCTTCCTATGTAACTCAAAAACAATGCCCCCCCGGGGCCCTTGACCTTCCTTCTGCTTCAAAGTCACATTTTTAGACGGGCGCTTGCACTTCATCATGGAATAATTGTGATACTAAATATTAGCTAACAAGCCTAATAACGACCAGGTGCAAAAGAGTATGGAAAGGACATACTACTTCCCCTCCAAAAGACATGAACTGCTTTGGTTGAAATTCTTAAACTAGGTAAATCATTTATTGTAGGATTACACCAGAACGTATTTTGGAACAAATGTGTTTCTAGTGGTTCAGCCATTTTGGTCCATTCAGAAATAATAAACTGAGAACCAAAATAGTTAGTTACTTCTGAGTTTGTGTTGAACTGAACCAACCCAAATTATTTCACACCCATAATTTGAGGTATGGATCTTAGTGCCGACAAGGCAGTTAAGCCCTCGAAAACTTGATAATTATATATATATATATATATATAACTTGATTAGAAATGTAATCAGAGAAGCTCGAAGAAGATGTGGCTTTAGAGGTCACGATCACAAGTTACCTCAAGCCTAAATACTTAAAAATTTTTATCAACAGCTAGAAGCTTACAAGCTTTAGCAATTGTGTCAACAAAGAAGAAAAGAGAGTTAAATACTAAAACAGAGACACAATCTGAAGTACATTTTGGTTGTGTATTTCTTATCTCCACTTGGAATTCCTTTCAAGCATCTCCCAGAATCCTGATCTTCAAAGCAAATGACCATGTTCTCTTCCAACAAGAAACAATGAAACATTCTCAGTTAGCAAATTACACACAAGAAATTTTCAATTAGGAAATCTAAAGGTATGATTGAGAACCAAGGAACAGCTTCAAGAAGAAGGGCATTCTCTCTCTCTCTCTCTTTTTAACAATATACTTGATCGAAGTTTATCTCTAACAGGTGTGGAAGAAACATGACATCAAATTGCTTCCAAAAAAATGAGAATACAAAATAATGAGAAAATGAAAAATTTATAGGTCTTTAATGCAATACTAGTCCAACATATTTTGATTAGGATTTGGGATCTTTACTGGCACAATTATGCCAGTGTTAAGATTCAGAAGCCAACTGATACTCCCGAAGTATCACCTCTAGGTTTATGAACTTGAGCATATAAAATAACTAAAGCTTGGACCAACCAAAGGCAGCAACCAATATCTTACAACTAAAATATCATTTTTTGCTCAAATTTTACATCATGATCATATATAACTAATATCAATAGAAGTAAAGACCTCACCAGGTTTAATATCCCTATGGGTGATATTGCGGTCATGACAGGGCTTGAGTGCCATCAGCTGAGCAAAGAAAATTATTAAATTAGCCAGTCATACAGAAGGAAGAGGACCACTAATCAGCTTAGGTTTGCATGTGGCAGAAATGCAAAAAATCAATAAATAAAGACACATGCACATACTTACACGAATTAGTTAACTGTTTTAACCAATTAATATCAAAACTCCATTAAAAACCACTGTTTCTTAGCTTTAAGCGAACAATATGGCCACTATATGAGTTCATGCGCTGTTGTAGTATAAGTAATTTAAAAAATAATAATAAATCAAATCGAATAGCAGGCAGTATTATAAATTAAAAAAAAAAAAAAAAAAAAAACAAGAACAAAAACAAAAACCTTTTTCCTGAAATGTCTGAACTAATTCTTAATGCCTTGCCCGTCATTTGGCAGCAAAATTATGCATATTTTGGTTATGAAGTTTAGATGGTTAAAAACTGGGTCATCCGCTTTCTTGAGGCCACACCGTGCACAGACGATGTGGCATAATCCAAGAAAGACAAGGTAACAAAAATCAAACAAGACAAAGGTATGAAAAGTAGAAGGTTTGTCATCCCGATAAGGCTCGTCAAAGTAGAAAAAGATGTCTAAACTCAAACAAAAAAGGAGTTTTCAAAACAAAAGAATCAAGAATCAACTAATGCAGATACTGCAGACATACCAATTGCCGCATAAGATTGCGCATTTCCTCTCGTCCCACCTCTGTTGTCTTCAACCAATGCCACCATTTTGATGGATGCAATATCTGGACACGTTTTATGTGTTCATCCCTTTCTTCATCAGCCTTATTTCCAACTTCTTCAGCTGTATACAGAAGCTTTGACAAAGACACACCTTCGTGACGAAATACAAGCCATATGTCATTAGATTGAGACTCAAAAGACTCTACAAATCTCACAATATGGTTTAAACCCTCTTCATAGGCAACTCCCTGTGGTCTATTTCTGTTTTGCAATATTCTATCGAAGTTCCATTCATCTCCAGTCTCATAAGCAACTGATTCATTTGTTTTTGGAAGATCAAAATCTGATTGTGATCCTTTCAAGACAGATTCTGATATCCCAGCTGATAGCAAAAGTCCTGGAAATGAAGATGCATTTAAGAAAATTTCACCGAAGTACTTCTCCCGCAGGCCACTTAAGTAAACACCTGTCCCTTTCTCCACCTATTAACAGAAACTGATCATTTCATGCTCCAACGATCAGCAAATAAAGAAAAGAGGAGAAATTTTTTTGTCTCACTTGATCAGATTTCCTCAAGAAATGTAACACAAAGAATCAACAAACATTAAAATCTGAAAGCTGCACAAATCAAGTAGTGCACCTCAAGCTAATGACCACAAGAGCATAAAAACAATAGTCTTACAAGCCTTGATCCAATATGAAATATACTCCACAGGAAATAAAACAGTTTTTTTTTTCTTTTTTTTTTCTGGGGGGGGGGGGGGAGGTGGGGTTGAGAAACTATGCCAGATTGGCAAGCAGAGTTGTCAAATAACATAAAAAGGGCTCACCGGTGCGCAAGCGCTCCCCGGCTAGTGCGGGGGTAGGGGGAGGGTGTGCGCATTTGTACGCAGTCTTACCCTTGCATTTTGCAAAGAAGCTGTTTCCACGCCTCAAGTCGTCAAATAACATAGTGATATTATTATTTTTTTTTTTGGGGGGTTCTGAGTTAGTTCTTATTGCTTCGAGGAAACAATACAAGGCCAGTTAAATTTTCAGTCAAAACAAGTGAACTGCAAGATACAATAATTATTGTGAATAGAACAAAATACCTAATCAACATCTAGCAGCATTTAGTTTTAAGTACAGCAATTGGAGGGAACAAAAAGGAATCATGCATATTGTGTCATGCTTTTCACTTTTTGATAGCTGTGCAGAATTCCATTCCATCCACATAAAATCAGAGAATTATTGCATAAATATTTCCTCTGTTTGATATTTTTACACAAGATTATTTGAAGGATTGATGATTTTGTATTTTAACGTGTTTCAAGCTTGAATTAATGAATTTCAGAGGAAATATGCTAAGTCACTTATCCAAGTTGGAACGTTGGAAAAAGAACTTAAAGCATCTTTCAACAAATGATTTGATACACATCAGCACACGTCCAATGTAAAAGAAAAGCATCCAGAACACATCTTCCAACATAGGATAGCACACTTTCAATGTAGGAAAAAGTCCAGAGAGCCACTTCCAACATTAGGAGTTGCCTATTCCATATAATTTATCTATTGCATCCTATGGGCTTCTAACGTCAGAAGCGCTGTTAGCCTGTTACATTTAGAAATTTAATGTAAAGGTACCTTTTTTTTCCCTTGATAAGTCCCAATCCTATAAATACTCAAAGATAGGTTTGAAAATAAACTTTTTTTTGTTTTGTTTTGCCGCTCCTTCTTCTCAGCACCATTGTCTTCTTCCACAAGGTGTAAATAAAACCCTAGCCTAGGCTAAGGGTGAAACCATAGAAGTTATGGATTATATGTTCATTCAACAAAGGAACCTTGATCTTTCATGTCATATTTGTTTTGTATTGATTGATTAATTACTTTGAAAATGTTGGTTACTGTGCATAATTGATTGATGGTTGTAAATAAAAACTAGGGTTTTGGTACAATGTATACTTTTGATTCCCTGTAAGTATCTCATTAAGGACTTCAATTACTTTCACTTAATCTTTCAAGTAAGTGATTTTCACGGTGAAATCTCCCAATTGAATTATGCAATTGTTGATAATTCAACTGAGTTATAAAATATTGAATGAGTGTAAGAGACCATAATGACAATCAGTGAATCCCAAAGACAAAGCTCTTCTATTTCAACAATATCTCAAAACCATTTTTTTCTCACAATCTTTATTTTAGAAACACAATTTCTATCTTCTTCAACAAACCAATTTTCTTCCTTCTAACTTTTGAACCCAAACCTTCGTGAGTGATCATAAGGATGACAAGCAGTCTCACCAGGATATTACTTCATAACTTCTCCAGCACTTGGGAACACAAAATGAAGTTGCAGCACTTTTATCCTAAATGTACTTGAGTAAGAAATTTTTTTCCCCCTACGGTCCTAGGGCTAGTTGAAGTTCAAAACAGAAGTTAAATCCTTAAAATATATTATGAGGAGGAAAAGAGTTTTGGGCAGATACAAAAAGCACATTTAAATAAACTATAAAAAAATTCCACAAGAGCTAATTGAACTGCTTACCATAATTCGCTTTAGGATGAATAAGTCACCAGTGCAGGAAGCATTGCCAAGGTCACAAGCATATGAGCTCATCTGTGAATTTCTATCATAAGTGTCCAGGTGTACAGTATTAAATGAAAATTTTCTGTTTTGCAGACCCCAATTTGAAGCATTGCTGGCTTCATTACAATTCCAATAAAAAGCCAGCCAAACTTCTCCAAATGCTCCACGACCAAACCGTTTCTTTAGAACATACCTAATAACAAATAATGCTAAATTACAATAGAAGTCCTTTCTAAAAGAAAAGGAGAGAAGAAAAATTGAAAATTCATGCATAGAACAAGTAGAAAAATGGTATAAGCATAAAACTTTTTTAACAAGTCTTGGAAGGATAAGCATAACCAAGGATCAAAAGTTCATAGAACACCCCCCCGGGGGGGCGTGGCCAGCCGCGCAAATAAAAAAAAAAAAAATGAACACCAACTTAGTATTACCTCCGGGATCGAGTAAGTCTTTGAACTCTTCCTATCCCTTCATTGAATAAATTTAAAATTAAAATTCTAGAGGGATTTTAGTATTAGTATCTGCCATATATATGTGGTAGAGATGGGTTACAAACCCCTCTTGGTAAATGGCTCAAAAAATAAAAGAACGTAAAATTTTGTGGGGGAGAGAGGACGAAAGAAACGAGCTCACTAGTTGGTCAAGAATTTTGGTACTTGTACCAGGGATCCCGTTTGAATTTCATGTTCATTTGGGTTGCAGGGGTGAGAGGCAGGGGGAGGGCAACCCTTTCATTATGTAGCCCGTCACTGTTGGAATCCCCCATCTCCTCCAGTAAAAGGGGCAAAAAATTAATGATCCAAACCCCTCAAAGCTCCAAATTTTTCAAATGAAAATATCTGTAAAGAAGTAGCTGCCAAATAAAAATTATCCAAAGGACCATTGAGATTGGTGCCTTTTGAAACTAACACAAGAAACCCTTCATTGTGTAAAATTTGGGAGGCTAGGGGTCAGCAAAGACAACAAATTAATCAAAACAAATGAAATCTACCTCGAATCAGGCTTAGCATGCTCAGCTGATCCATTCTCAGAACCAATATTGTGGATAGGGATTGATTCAATAAAACCAAGGAAACCAGCAAAGCCTTCAGGATTCATACATTTGTCATTATCCCCATTAACAGTCATCCCGAAGTGCCAGCACATATTCTGGTTGTTATACAAATTTAAAGGTCCGCCTATAACAAAGCACAATTAGAAGTGGCTCTATGTGCAAGCTGACAACAAACATACGAACTGAAAAGTTGTTACCATGAAAAAGTTGTGTGTGCGTGGAGAGAAAGATAGAGATAAAGAACGGGGATGGAGGACATATTATGGCACATAATTTTTCTCAAAAAGCATTACACATGCACAAGTGGATATTGTGGAACTAATTATAATAAAAGCAATCGCGGGAGCAACTTTGCTTACTACAATGGTCAGGTAAAGCATGAGGTAGATCATGGATATCTTGCTGGTCAAGCTTTTGAACCCAAAATGTAAAATCCACATCTTCATTGAGGTTCTCGGATAGATAAAAGCAACCGACAGTGTTGTGCTTTCCTTCCACCTAAATCAAGAGTAAAATCCAAAAACATCATCCAATTATTTCCCCTCACTGGTTCCAAACCTCTAAATAACAAAATAATCCATTCATTAAAAGAGGCAATTGATAGAAGAAATAACCAAAGTAAATAACTTCAGCCACTTAAATCACTTCTGAATGCTTCAAATAGATGAAACATCCATTCCAGCTAAAACTGTAGCATTTAAAGAAAAAAGTAATAATTTAGTTGCCAGAAAATTAAAGAAAGCAGAAATTATACAGTACAAAGATTTCATACAGCATACTGACAACTCCAGTTAACATCAATTTCTTATTACAAAACTGAAATGCACAGGATTGCTGTGGTATAAAATAAAAGAAATAAAATGCTTGCCTTCGACCCTTACCAATAATCTGTCAAACTTGGCCACAACAGGATGATCATGCTCCAATTCTACAAAGACCAAAGTTTGTCAAAGTGAGAGGGGTAATACATGACAAAATTAACAAGCAAAGAATCTTCAGACTGAACATTGATAAAAAGATGCAAACTTGAATAACAATAAGGAAACAAAAACAGTTGAGCCACAAAATATATGATACATGTTCTAGAATCTTAACATGGAACGAATGATTAGCAGCTGCACCACTAAGGACAGAAAATTTTGTCCATATAAATGATGAATGAAAGATACTCCAAGGCACAGATAGATGCAAAAAAGACCTCTGCCCATTTTACACACAAATGACGTAGACAAGAACCAAACTGGCATAGATGATTTCAGATACAATATGCGCAAATTTAAAAGTTTAAATTACAAGTCAAAATTCAGGTCATAAATATAGGCCAGAACTAAAGAGCGGCATAATATATAAATAAGCCAAAACCATGTTTTCATATTAGGATATATGAAGGGAAGAGAAGAAAGTTTAAAGCCATAAATGCAGCTTGGTCCAAACACAGATTAGAAAAACCTCCCTTTTGAGCATTAACTTTCGAAAGTAGCAAAGAATAGGACAAACCATAGAAGCTAAACATTTCGCAGCAACCAAAAAATATTAAGTTTTTTTTTTTTTCTGGTAATTTAAGCATTTGGGATTTAATAAAGCAATTATTACATTAGTCCGCTTTTCACTGCATACATGTTGCATTAGGAGTGAATTATTTTCTTTCAACATATTTAAGATGCGCCAAGTTGGTTTCCAATCTCCATGCCCATGATTCATCTCACTAATTGGGAAGTTTAAGAATATTGATAATTACCAGACCCTTCATCAATGAACTTCTGCACTCCAAAAGTTAACTTGTCAATTTCTTGCACTCTATCCAACCTTTCCCTCAGCGAGGACTGAGCAAAACCAGCTGATCCAAGCGGAACCACAATCACTGCCATGTTATCTATGGTACCTTTTTCTAGTGCAACATGCACTATGCAATCAGCTAATGAGTGAGAGCATGATGCAGCCAGTTCTGATCTCACAGTGTTGTGTGTATGTAATTCCCATAATAAATCACAAACATCCCGTGGACTCAGCTTCTCAAAAATGCCATCAGATGCAGCCAGCAGGTAGCTGTCATTGGAAGTCAGAGGTTGCCAATCTGTCATTTCAGGTGCAGATATAACGCCATAACTGAAACCATCCCAGAGAGAGATTGAATGAGAACATTCATCTATAGTAATTTTTCTTATATAGATATGAAATATTAAGAATCAGCAAAAACTGCAAATGAGGCTTTGGAATGGCGAAGAGGAAAAACAAGTAGCGTGCCACCATTACAAACTCTTCAGCATGCCAAGAAGGAATCAATCAAGAGGAGGAAATACTAAGATGGCATTTGGTTTGCATTTTTATTTTCTGTTTTCTGTTTTTGTTTTCTATTTTCCATTATGTGTGTTTTATATTTTGAAAATCCCAAAATGAGAAAAACAGAAAAACGCATTTAGTTTGACATTTTCTATTTTTCGTGTTTTGATATTTTTCTTGTTTTAGGTTAAAAATACTCAAAACAACTATTTGCCATTTTGTATTTCATGTGCAAACCCATTTTCTATTTTTTAAAATAGATTTTAAAAATATAAGTGACCAAATATGTTTTGAACTGTTTTCCATATTTTAAAAAATGCAAAATGGAAAATGACTTCAAAGGAGGTATACTAAATGGCACCTAAACTTCTGAGGTTCACCTTTTAAAGGAAATGTCACCAATAGCTCGTGAAACAGCCAATTGACCATTAACTCTCGACACACCTCCCCAATTGAGAACATGACCCCCAGCAGATTCCACTCGGGATCTTTCATCATCTCTGTCTGGATGATGATCTTCTGTCAGTTCCTTAGCAGAAAAATGAGACAACCCATTGGAAGCTGCCAATTTAAGTCCATTGTATTTAATGGATGGAAGAGCACCATCATGTCTTCTCTGCTTGTATAACCTTAACAAAGTGGCTGCAATTTGCAAGAACTATATAATACTCAACCTTTACCCATAAATTAAGTTAAATGTAACCGAAAACATGCCAAGCTAACCACAATATATGTTAAATCGTGCAATGAAATGACACTATGAGAACCCACAAGAAGACATTGTCGACCGATGCATTTATACCATGCTATAATTATATGCAATAAAGCACTAAATAATTCAATTTGTAGCTAAAATCTTTCAAACCTTTAGCCTCTGATGGAGATTGGAATTCTTCAGAGCACAAAAGGGCCTTTGAATCTCCAACATTTGCAACCAATATCTGACCATCTGCTATTAGTATAACTGTTGCTGTAGAACCTGAACCAAGATTATTTCTGGATGCTTCCTTCATGAATCAATTAATTATATGTCAAATAAAAGCAAAGACAATGACACAGTGTGCAACCAAATAAAAACATATAGGATTTAAATATCACCTTAGAGAATGATGCATCAATATCATGAATTGCCCTCAGCAACGATTCCTTCAAAATTTCCAAGTGAAAAGATCCATCAAAGATTGCCGACAATGAAAGCTTAAACCTATGAAAGCATTCACAGCTTCATTTCAACATGCATGTATCAACTATAATAGCTCAAAACACATCATTTTATTACAAACTTCAGGCCATTTAAAGTAACAAACTGTTTTTAAAGCCAACCAAACAGAAATTTCATGACTGGAGGTGCAACCCAGAAAACAGATCTGTATAAATATAAATATAAAATAGTACATGATTCAAGTCTTGTATAGATTTCTTGATACATGTTGTTGCTCTTTTCTCTTATTAATAAAAAATTCTTTATGTATTAAAAAAAATTGTAACATTTTATTATAGATTTCTTAGTTTCCATTCTGGCTATTACATTTAATTTACAAAAGTTAATTTGGTGGAATAATGCAAGTGGTCATAAATTAGTATAGTATAGGAAAGAGTAATGTTACACAATTAGAAAAATAAAAAATAATAATAAAAACTAAAAAAGTAACAACTGAAACACTTGTGGCCGATCACTTGAAAACAAGAAAACCCACGAAAGTCAATTTTGTTTGACAAAATTACACAAAAAACCATCAAATTTTAAAATCAGTAAAATTGCCTACAAAATCAAGATTTTACCAATTTTATGTCTCAAAATCAATATTTTAACTATTTTACTCCAATTGAGATTTTTTATAAAATTGAACAAGTTTTCTCACCCTAACATCACAGTACAATTTTAAGATTTAAAAGGAGTTTTTAACAGCCTTGCATGAGAGCATAGGCACTCATTGTTTCTATATGTGGGGAATAATAAGCCATTGTCTGTTTTTGAACATCGAAGGCCCAACAAAACTAATCTGCCTCACTCCTATGCACAAGAAATGTGCAGATACACAGATAAAAGTTTGTTTGAGGAAGAGAACGCACCTTCCTTCATCAGATGTATGCCAATCCAATAAATCATCCCAGTTAAGTGTTTGAAAGATAATATCCTTTTCTCCATTATCTGGCAACCTTCCAATTGGTTTCTTCGATAGAAATGAAAATGTTATATCGAGAAGAAAATACGTATGCAACATGAAATACTCCACTAATAGCTTTGAAGCCATCTCACTAGCTTCAGCACCATTATGACCATCAAAAACTGCCAGTATACCAACTGCAACCTCTATAAGTCCTGCAGGACCTGCTCCAGCATGAAGTCCACATTTTAGAACCAACATTCACATTATAAACCCTAATATGTAAATAATTTTCATCTAATATACTAAACTATGCCGTGCATGTAAGCTGGACCAGACACTCTTAGTATCAAAAAATAAATACTATCCCTGAAAAACCCCGAGTAAAATTCTTTCCTTTTCACTAACAATTGCATCCTTGCAATCATTTTCAGTAAGTGGCAGGGAATCTAATGAATTCAATCCAACCGGCACCCCCATGTGCCACCAAACTAAAGAAACCAACAAACAAAAAAGAAGTCTCAGTCTGAAGGCATTCATAGAATGATGTTATAAATTAATATCTTTTTGCAATAACCACAAGAAGACCAAACTTTATCACCAAATAGAGTCTAGCCAACAAGATAAAGTTTTATTTTGCTATTCACGTGACCTGCTTCCATATACCCTGATATTACAGCTTTTTCAGTTACAATTGAAATTTTCTTTCGATTCCTTCCCTGGTCAAGTTGACAAAAACACTGAGATAGACACAAGCTCAAACAGATTTTTCCCGCTTTTCTAAAACATGGAACTCAGTCCTTGAAAATTTTAATATCTCATACATGCTAAGATGGCATTGAATTTTGAATTTCCAGAAGAAGTAACAGATGTCACAATTTCTGTAATGACAGCAACAAAATACCCTATGACAGCATACCTTCTTGTCAGGAGCAAAACAACTAATCTTATGAATTTTACTTTGGTTACTGTCGGGATCGAGTTAATTAAGTCCACAACAACATCACGCCCTGAACTTGCATTAATCGCAAATATATACATATAAATATATTGAACCAATACAAGCATGCTTTCCAACTATTTCTCTTTCTCCAATTCTCGACGATTATTTAGGAGGACATTTACGACCACAACGTAACAGAAAGAGAGAAAAATCAAACGAATATGTTAGGGTTTGTCACAAAACCCTCTTTAATTAAATTTGCTCTCATAATTCTACACATTATGAAGAAACGTACTTTTCTTTAGTTTTGCAGGCGTGAAATTTTTACTCCTAACAAATCAGACAAACCCCAGTCCCTAATACGCCGGATATATACGCACACAAGCGCGCGCAAGGTAAAATAATGTGTTACCGGGAAAGGGAATCCGAACATCAAGAACGCAGACGGTCCGATCTTCCTGAGACTTTCGCCGTCCCTGATGCGTAGCCGACTGACACCTCCCTGTCCGCGGTCGGGAGGCGTAATCCGATCGCTTCCAGCGAGAGCACTTCGGGGACTGAAACACCGCCGGAGCACCGCCCTGTTTGTACACCGTCAAGCACGTTGACGATTCTCCGTAAGTAGATATCGTTACGCAAAGTACAAACCCCAGAAGAAAGAGACAAAACTTGAATGTCTTCATCATTCATCAAGCGGTTCTCAGCAATTGCAGAGACACAGTAAGCAGAATGAAATGTGAGTGCAATAAAAGAGAATGTAAAAAAATTGGCGCGATCGTCTAAAAGGGAAGCATTCGCATGATCGGTCCGGAGAGGATGAGAAGAGCCCGTTGAACCCCAAAAATAGCCATGATTTCCGTTGGAAAAAAATAAAATAAAAGGTAAATTATATTTATCTACCTCAACCTTTGACTAATTACATTTACATCTCTTAACGTTTAACAAAATTTAACTCATTCTCTTTTCAAGGTTGTTAGTCGACTTACTTCTCTTATTGCGGCCCGTGGCTCGGTTAACATTTTCATTGTGAATACAAATTGACTCTTAACTTATTATAAAAAAAAAAAAAAGGAAGTCCAATGATTTAGTACTCTTTTTTATTGATAAAACAAGCGTTGATAAATATAATTTTGTTGTTCATCTTTAAGAGCGAATCTAGGATTTTAATTAAAACGCATTAAGTATCTAAAAAGAAAATAATGAGTTATATTGGGGTTAGGATTTAAAAAGAAATAATGTTATTTTTAGGAAGAGAGAAAATTATCTTTAGGCATTTAAACTGGTAAATATACTTTTCACACTTTAATGGTTTAATTAGCCCTTTTAACAGCACGTAAAATTTAATAAGAATGTCTCTCGTAATAAAAAAATATATATTTAATTGTTATTAAATTTTATTATTTATACAATTTATTATGCTATATGTTATGTTTACTAATATTATACACAAAAATATTCAATAGTCCTAAAATGGGAGAAAATACTTTATTTAACAAAAAATACTTGAATTTGATTATTGTAAATCCCTTTTATGTTAAAATTTTTGAGTTAACTTAAATTTTTTAATAAGGCCAAAAAATCTCATTTTTAATTAATCTATTTTTTTAATAAAGCTAAAATACTAGGGGTGTTTTAGTAATTTTGCATTCAAAATTAAGGGGTCACTTGCCCCTCCCTCTTATACATGGCTCCGCCCATGTTCATCTCTAAATTCCTTCGCGAATTAACTTAATATATTTTTTGCTTAACAATAATAAATTACTCTTTGATAAAATTAAATGGTATGAAGTTTGTAAAATTAATTTTTTTTTTAATTTGTTGATAATATTATTCTTTGATAAATTTTTTACTTTGTCTACTTTTTAGGATTCAAGTACTATTTTAGGTGCTCATGACTATCTTCATTTATAATTCATCAATCTTATTGAAATCTTAATGGTAAAATTAAACACTACGTCACTATTAAATACTTTATTTGTGTTATTTTTTCAACTATTATTTGTCTTATAGTGAAATATGATTTTCTTTTTTTTTTTTGAATGCTGCTTTATTAATTCATTTTCATTTTTTTTCTTTTACAGGTATAAATTCTTTATTTAGGAACCTATCAAGAAATGACACTTTTGGAGAGTTTATCTGTAACACCCGATGTTTAATTTTTGTAATTTATGTGTTATTTTGGGCTAATAAAATATTTAAATTGAGATTAGGTCAATTTGTTTTATTTTTTTCCCGGGTTGAGTTTGGCTCGAATTGGTATTAGGTTGGACATATATGAGTTAAAGACCCAGCCTTTTTCTTCTCTTTCTTTCCTTGCTTTCTTTCTTTTCTTATTTCTTTTTCTTTTTCCTAGATTGGCTCTCAGGGATTCCAGACCAAAGGGGGAGAGAAAGGGAGAAAAGAGAATAGAGAGAGAATAGAGGAAAAAAATAGGTTTCGATAAGTAAGATTGATAGATCGAGGTAGTATTCGATACAATGAACATCGTTGTTCAAGGTAAATGATATGGGCATTTGAAGTTCAAGAATCAAAAGTTAAATCTTTTCTTTTTTTTCTTTTCTCTTCAGATCCGAGGTAAGTAAGACATATATTTGTGTTTTAGACATTGTTAGAATGAATTTGATGTGCATATATGCTTGATTTGGTTGAATATTATGAGATTTGTGTATATATATGTATATATGAATGTGTGTATATATATGTATATAAATGTGAAGATATTGCATATATTTGAATTATTCTTCGATTAAATATTGTAGAAACATGTGATTTAAGTGTTTAAATGTTTATATATGAGTTATTGTTGAGATGGTGGCTTAGATGAGTGATTTGAAAAAGATTTGGAGTTGCATTTCATTGAAAACGAAATTGGGAACTGGACACTAGTCTCTGTTGTCCGGACCGGCTGGAAAGGTGTCCGAACTAGGGGTGTCCGAGCTAGCTGAATAAGGTGTCCAGACACTAGTATGGTAGAATTTAAGAAAATTTTCATAATTGATTTCTAAATACATGTTTTGTGCCTAAACTAAATTATTGTTGATTCTTAAAGATAAAATAAATCCCAAATCATCATAAAGTCTAACGAGAATGTATTTTTATATTAAGATGATATTTATTTATATGAGTGAATATATCATGTGCATAGGGCTGAGGTTGCATCATCCAATTTTATATTGTGATTATTAATTAGCCGAGAGTGCCATGTTGACATTATTAACGTACTGAGGCACAAGTTATATATATGAACGAGATCCATGATTTTGAGAAAAATGATGAAATGAGATTTTGAAAATACCAGATGATCCCCAATCGATATATATGACTAGAATTTAATTATTGGAGCTAAGACATTAATCTTAAGATGCTATTTATATTAATTTCCTACTTGAGTTGAGCAGATACCTGACTAGGGTTGTAATACGGTTCCCTAGTAGAAAATGCTAAGATAAATTTTACACCGGCAATGGCGTAACACAGTTTCCCACTTGTTATTGTACCCTACTTGAGGAAAACAGATACCTGACTAGGGGTGTAATATGATTCTGTAATCGAAGGGTCAGGGGGTGTAATACGGCTCTCTTGAGTCTTACACTGGTGGGGTGTAACATAGTTTCCACTTAATTTATATATATATATTGAGATATACATTCGCCATAAGTGTAAGCGGTGCAGTTGGTGACCCAGCATGCTTGACTAAGCGACACCCACCCCAAGATAAGATTGAGAGTAGATGGAGACTAGAGTATACATTGACATTGCATTCCATCATATCTCATCGCATGAAATTGTATTTATATTCTTTTATATGGAGATGTTGATATATGTGACTCCGACATTGATTGATGAGATGTATGGTTTATTCGGTTAATTATGAGTTTGGTTATAAAATAAGAGATATAAAATAGAAACTACGATAACCTGATTTTCAAGGTGGGATACATAAGCAGTTTAGACTTGAGTAGTCTAAGTTTGGTTTTAACTACGAGTAATAAAAATTGTATTTATTTTTGTTAATTGATAATTTAATTATTAATATTATAAATAGTTTGACCCAAGGTGTGGGTTTGCCGTTTACATTTATGATGTCATTAATTTGAGAAAATATAAACATAATTATAGTATTTGTTATAACCATATAGACCTTAGATGTAATCATTAGAAATGGTGTTAAAGTAGATTATATTATTGATAAATTGATGATGACGTAATCAAATATTATGCTATATGGGAATGAGTAATGATTCATGATATATTAATAATTATAACTCAATGTAAATTGCATTTTGGATTAGATTTATTTATTTACTTTAGTTTTCACATTCTCATATTATCCGTCCCGGACAATAAAGTTAGAGGTGTGACATTATCTAGAATCATTTCATTTATGTGTGATATTATTTGGATTAGATTTATTTATTTACTTTAGTTTTCACATTCTCATATTGTCCGTCTCGAACAATGAAGTTAGAAGTGTGACATTATCTAGAATCATTTCATTTATGTATGATATTATTTGGATTAGATTTATTTATTTACTTTAGTTTTCACATTCTCATATTGTCCGTCCCGGACAATGAAGTTAAAAGTGTGACATTATCTAGAATCATTTCATTTATGTATAATATTTTTTGAGACTCTATTTAAGATTTGTATCACTACAAAATATTATATAGTTAAATTGTTTCTAATTTAAATTATGTTTTAAACGTTGTTTATTATCGATTTATATTAATGTATTAACTTTTTAGATGTTTTATTATTTATTTTTTTATCTAAAATCTCTACATCAAATTGATTTAGATTAATTCAAGATATTACTATTTATAATGACAAATAAAATTGTCAATGAAAAAATGATTATTAATTATGATGCAATTAATAGTGATTGTATATGTCTACCATATATGACAACTACAAGTAGCTAGTGAATCCCAAAACTAATAACAGAAAAAGCCATTAGTGTATTTTAATTTAATTAATTATTAATTAAATTAAATTATTTTAATTATATTATTTATTAAAAATGATTTAATTTAATAAATATAAATATATTATTAATTATATATTTCACATTAATTAAATTAATTAGTTATATTATTTATTAAAAATAATTTAATAAATTATAATTAATTTCATTTCATTAATTAAATTAGTAAAATTAAATTTAATTATTAAAAATAATTTTAATTTAGTAAAATATTTGAATAAAATAATTTATTTTAACATGATTCAACAAAAATGATCAAGATGTTTATACCAAAAAAAAATAGAGTGAAAATAATTTTCTTAACAAATATGTCCTTTTTTAGTAATTTTTAAAAACCTATAAACATAAATAGAAAATCAGGACCTGTTTGGCAACCATTTTATTTTTATTTTTTTTATTTTTAGTTTCATTTTTTTTTTTTTGAAAACTGAACATGAAAACTCATTTGGCAAATTTGTTTTTAATTTTTAATTTTTAATTTTCAAAAAAATAAAAACTATTTTCAAATTTTTTAAAAATTATAAAATCATGGAAAAGTATTTTCTTAAGTTTTCATCTTTAGTTTTCATTTTCTTTTACAATTACTATTGGCAGGGGCGGATCTAAGAAGGGGTGGGGGTAACTACCCCACTGCCTGCCAAACTTTTGTATATTTTTTATAATTTTTTTATTTTTTTAATATAAAATACATAAATTGCTCTCACTAAATTTAAAATTTGTCTCTTTAAAATATTTGATAATTGTTGATATATTTTCAAATCAATTAAAAATTACTTTTATACTTTTCGTACTATTTATTTTGTTTGTTTTTACTTTTTTCTACTATGTATCTTTAAATTAAACTCACATCATTTAATATCTCCCAACCTTTTTGTTTTCCTCCCTTCTCTTTCATTAAACCTCTTTTATTTTTTCTCGCTCTCTCTCTCTGCTTTTATTGTTTAATGCCCCCTCTCTCTTTTTGTGAACGCTGCAGCCTCCATTTTCATTTGGATTTTGGATTTCAGGAGCTGCGGTGAATAAATAAATGGAAGGGATTGCAACGCAAAAATGAAGGATAGAGATGCGATCTTGATTTTTTTCAAATGATTTAATGGTTCTGATTTTACTTGATTTTCTCTTAATCATTTAATAGTTCAAATTATTTAATGGTGTAGATCTCCCAATAATTTAATGATATGCATCTCAACCCTTCATTTTTATACTCACCCCTAGTGCATTTATCCACTGCACCCTTGGATCACCTTTTTTTTATTGTTTAACACCTCTCTCTCACTCTACCCTACAACCCTGTTTTTATTTTTTTTTTAATCACAGTTACTTTTATTGTTTAACCACAATAGCTTTTTATTTTATTTTTGTCCTACTCTACAAAATTTTTGAATCCACCTCTTATCACAACTATTACCTACAATCAGTCACCATTGTCTGCTAATCGCCACTTACATTCGGCCATCGCCCACTATTGCTGCCACCATCACTTGCACCTCCACCCACTTCCAATAATTACCAACAACTGGCACCTCTCCAACTACCTCTTACTACTGCAAATATATATATATATTATTTCACATATATTATATAAATATATTAAATATAATTTAGTTAATAATTAATTTTAGGGTGTAATGTTGGAGCGTATTTAATATAATTTTCATATGTAGACAGTTTTATCGTTGTTTGGTCATGTGTGAATCAAATGCAATATTTATTATCTATTTAATGCACTAAATTTTAAGTTATCATTTATTTTTATCTTTCTACTTTTTCACAAAACTAGATTTTTTTAAATATTAATATATTAATACTAATCAAATGCAAAAGACATGAGTAATTTGAATAATTAATTCTAAAATTTGAATTTTATAGATTTATTTTGTAGTCATAAATTTTACTTTAATAATAAACTTTACTTATTGATTTAGTAATTAACAGAGTTTGGATAATAAATTTTAAAATTTAAATCTTAGATTTGATATAACAAATATTATCAATTGATTTACTAATTAATCGAAAAAATGAGTAGTTTGGATGATTAGTTTTAAAATTAAAATTTACATATTTGTCTTTTATTTATGAAAATTAATTTAATAAAAGAATTTACTAAACAACGGAAATATTAATTTAAATAATTAGTTATTAAAACTAAGTTTTATATATTTTTTTAGTTATGAAATTAATTTAATAATAAATTTTACTAGTTAATTTATGAAACATGAATTGTTTGGATAATTAATTTTAAAATTTAAAATTTATATATTTTTTATTTTAGTCATGAAAATTGATTTATTCAAAAAATTTCTAATTAGTAGAAACATTAGTTTGGATAATTAATTTTAGAAACAAAAATTTATATATTTATCTTTTAGTTATGAAGTTTGGTTTAATAATAAATTTTAGTAATTGATTGAGAGAAATACGAGTGATTTGGATAATTAATTTTAAAATTTAAATTCTATGCATTTATCTTTTAGTTATGAAAATTGTCTTAGTAAAAAATTTACTAATTATCAAAAACATTAGTTTAAATAATTAACTCTAAAACTCAAAATTTATATATTCATCTTTTAGTCATGAAAATTGATTTAATAAATATTTAACAAACTAATTATCTAAACTAATATTTTTGTTGCTTAGTAAAACTTTTTATTAAATTAATTTTCATAACTAAAAGATAAATATAACAAATTTAATTTTAGAACTAAGAATCCAAACTACTCATTTTTCTGTTAATTAGTAAATCAATTAATAAAAATTGTTTTATCAAATTTTCCATACTAAAAGATAAATATAAAAATTTTAAATTTTAAAGTTAATTATCCAAACTCTATTAATTACTAAATCAATATATAAAATTTATTATTAAAGTAAATTTTATAACTAAAAAACAAATTTATTCAAATTTTAGAATTAGTTATTCATTTTGATTGCTATAGTTATATTAATATATATATATATAAAAAGACAAGATCTAATTTTGTGAGAAAGTGAATAAATAAAAATAAATGATAACTTAAAAGTTAGTTCATTTAATAAGTAATAAATATCACATTAAATTTCCCATATAACTAATAAAGGTAAAACTGTCCATATATCAAAGTGCATTAAATATACTCTATCATTAGTAAAAGTTGCTTTGACATTATTATCACTCTTAATTTTATCATTACTAAATTTTATACTAAATATATTAAATCAATATATTAAATTATATTTAAATATAATTAATGACTAATTAATAGTTAACTAAAATAAAGTAATTTTAATTAAATTTAATTAATTGAAAAAATATGTTATTAACTTATTTTTAATAAACAATTTAATTAAATTATATTTAATATATTTTTATTTTTATTGAATTAAATTATTATTAATAAAAATTTAATTAATTAATTAAATCAAATTAGTTTAAGTTAGTTAATTTAATTAACATGAAATATATTTTATTAAATTATTTTTAAAAAATAATATAATAAATTATGTTTAATATACTTTATTTTTATTATGCTAAATTATTTTTAACAAATAATATAATCAAAATAATTAAATTTAATGAATTTAATTAATTAACTAGTGTAACTATCAAACTAATAATTAAATGCATTTTTAATTTTTTGTTTCCTTTTTCTGTTATAAAAATAAAAATTAAAAATAAAAAATTAACCAGAAAGATTGAAAATTGAACCCAAAAAAAAAAAACTGAGCATAAAAGCCTCAGTAACTATAAACCGGGCTTACTATCGCTTCTTACTATGGTTCCTCAGGGGTTCTCTCTGCACGTACATAGATATATCTGTTGAATATTCATACACTTTATTCGCAATTTATTCACAATCTTAATGCTCTATCAGATTTTGGGTTTATTTGTAGACTGTATTCACTGCTTGTAGTTACTCTTATACAAAAGAACACTAGCGTGTGTGTATGTATAACGTTTGTGTACTCATAAACTGTCAAATTTTTGAAGAGGTAAAATCGTCTACTGAAAAAGTACTATTTGCAAGGTCAATTTATTACCATTGCTACATATATATATATATATATATATATATTGGAAAATGGGGGAGGAGATAGCAATTGTAGCTTAATTTGTTTGCTGTGCAAGTTATTGAGATATTCAACTGAAAACCTTTCTTGAGGAAACTTTATCTTTGTTGCAGAACAAACAAATTTCATGAACTATTTTGTCTTCATTCAGAGCAATCTGTTGGGAGTTAGAGAGGATACAAATAGGTATAAATATACAGTATATAGTTTACCTAATGAAACTCTGCAATCTGATTTGTTAACCCAAGGCCAGCATGCCAAAGCAGCCAAACAGTACCAAAAGTGAGAGATAGCTCCCCAACATATTTTTGCAGTGTGGCTTGGCCTTACTGATGGTCGATGGCTTAGAGCCACGTTACCCCTACTCCAACGCCTCAACCTGGTTCTCCCTGTGACACCCTCTTCTTCCGATTATGGAAGGACCCTTGGCCCTCGGACAACCATCCTTTTGCGGGACATCCCTGTGGGCAGGGCCGGCTAGGCCTTTAGGCGGCTTACGATCTGCAAATAAATTTAAGGACCCCATTTATTATATATATACACACACTTATATGTATATATGGATATATATTATATATACATTAAATTACCTCATAAATTTTGGACAGTTGTCTTTCTTTCTGTCTTTCATTTGCCACAATTTGTCTCTTGTCTCTCTGTATTTAATGGGGGAGTTTCCCTCTAAACTTGCTACTTTTTTCAATTTAATTTTAGCAATAATATTTTTCAGTTCAAATAGATCAAAAACAAAAAGAATTAAAATTATATCTTTAAATATGGGGTTCCAAAATTTTGAAAATATTTTAATTAAATTCTCTAGAAAATCATTCCCAGTTTTAATATCAAGTGTGATACAAATAACATTTTTTCTTGTTAAAAGTCAAATGCTTAATTTATATTTCATTATATTCTATATATATTATTTTATTTATAATTTCTTTTTAAGCTTTGAATTTTTATATTAAAGTTTTTTAGAAAGTATTTATTTTAATACTAAACTACTTGAATTACGTGAAATATAAACACTATATCACTACTATAAATTAACAAATAGAAAACGGCGGAACGCACGACCGCTTTTCAGCGGTTGGCAAAAGACTTTTAGACAACCGCTTTAGGTGTAAGATTGACCGCCTTCAGGTGGTTGTTAAATCGATTCCCCCCCCCAAAAACCCTCTTCCCTGCGTCAGTTCCCCAATTTTCCCTCTCTCCATTTCTTCTCTCTCTCTTTCTCTTTGCTCTCCCCGGTCGCCGTACGTCCTCCCAGCCACTACCGTCTGTGTCGCCATTGCCCCCGCTGAGGTATGCCTCTCTTTAAACAAGCTAGGTACTCCTCTCTGTTAAATCTCTCCCTCGGCTCTCACTCTTTTCTCTTCTCTCCCCCTCTCACTCTTGCTCTGTGCATAGGCCAAATGGACGGGCTGCCATCGCAAATCCACCCTGGCTTGTTGCTGCGTCTCCCATCCGAACCAGCAAGATCACCATCGCGTACCTTTTCTCCGGCCAGTTGGAATTGTCGATTCCCCTTTTGCTTGTATCTCTGTTTGATTAGGTGAGTATCTGGTACCAATTGTTACATGGGTTTTTCGGATTTTTAATTTATGAAGGGCAGTGCTTTGAAGCGATTACTCGTATTGCTTATTGTTCATTGCCCTTTGGTCGTGCCAAAAAATTATCTTTTTGTACTTGTTTAGAGAAACGAAAAATAGTATGAGTAACATAAAAGAAGTGTCAAAGATATCAAATAAGTAGACAAAATGCTGAATGAAATGGAATCCCTTGAATAGTTTGCCATATATTGGCCAAATTTTTGCAAGCGTTTTATTTTCCTTAAATGTCTTTTTCATATTGTGAGAATATCTATTTTCCTTGATGCAGTTTAGTAGTTTTTTTTTTTTTTTTGGGTCACTGGACTATTTTAGCTATCTACCTATAAGTGAATTTGTCACAGCATGCTAAATAATGACTAGCCTACCTTGTTATAAACTCCCTGCTTCCTCATTTCTTACTTCACAAGTACTTTAGTATTTAATATTTTGTTCATAGAATATTATGTGAAATATTACAGTTTTTCTTCCTTTTATGGAGTCAGCAATTAGGATTTGCTCTCCTATTTGTTTTATTCCTTTTGGCAAGTCCATTTTCTTTTCTGGCTGTTCTTGGATGGACATATTACATTGACAATAAGTTGGATAAATGTACTACATTTTGGTTGTGTGATCATATATCAAACTTGTTGCATGTTCAATGTTAAGCATCTCTGCATCAATGTTGCATACTTCTTAGACAACTTGGCTTCAGTATTAACTATTCTATTACCTTGTATTTCAACAACTTTGACTGTATTCAGTTTACTTCCTACTGCTACATCTTTTTATTCTATACTCTCTGCCTTCAATGATTTATTATTCTCTCTAATATTTTTCCCTTCCCGAGAACAGGTTAAACAAGGAACCACCTAATCTGTCATTCAGGAGGAAAGACAAGGGTGGGATTAATTGCACCTCAGCAGCTGCCAAACGCACATTTGGATCTTGAAAACTATCAAGGCAATATGCAGTGAATACATAATACATAATGTAGATATTAACCTTAGGGACGATACTACTGCTGATGACCTCATTGATGTTATTAAGGGCAGTAGGGTATATATGCCTTGCATCTATGTTGTGAACAAGATCCTTGCATCTATGTTGTGAACAAGATTGATCAGATTACACTAGAAGAATGGGAGATTCTGGACAAACTTCCGCACTATTGTCCAATCAGGTAATCTCTTTGACAAGTTTTGTGTTTTTCTATTTTTAACTATAAAACAGATATTTATATCGGGAGAAATTAAAAAAAAAGAGATTGGAAAACTTAAAATGGCATATGTAATGAACATGACATTTTTTTTCCAAGCTTTCTTTATTTAGATAAATTTGGTGGTAAAAATACATCGAAAGCTGTACCACTGATTCCTAAATTTTACATTTCTCTAGAAATGTCTGTTATTTCCAATTGTTTCAAAAATCCAAAACTTTTTTCCGAAAAGAAATCAGATCTGCTAATCAACCAAGGTTGTATATTACACCTTATATATATAAACCAAGGTTGTATATTACAATTAAAACATTGGGAGCGGGTTCTTGGTTTGATCCTTGTATCTACTTTATGCAAGGCTGCATCTTGGAGTGAATGGTTGTACAATAAAGTGTTTTTGCATTGCTTATTGACATTTCTTCATGATTAAATGCACTAATCTTTATACTAAATCCAATTTCATTTTTATGCAGGTAATGTCAAATTTACTATATTTCTATGGCATGTGTGGCATGTTGAAGGAGTTATTGCTCCACCGGTGTTTCAGCATTGTATTCTAATATAAACTCCATTGTCTACCAGTTTATGGCCTTCTCTTTTCTGTTAATGATTATTTTGAAGTTCGATTTGGTTAGGTGATGAGTTTGCTTTGAGTTGTGTCAGGAAGTTCGTGGCAATGCAGAAGTCCTTGAATCAGATATAGTTCAAGCTTGCAGAAGAGTTAGTCCTCCAACTATACTAATCTTTTTTAGTATTAAGTACACACTATCTGGAATATGATATGGGTCGTTCTTGTGTTTTATTTATAATTTTACGCTTACAGTTTTGTTTATGATTTTAATTTTAAATTCATTCATTATAATTTTTATAGTCATATTTAATTTAATTTTTTGTTAATTTCAGGTTTGATGGGTTCTCTCATGGGTTTAAGGTCGACATTCACTTGAAGACATTGTTTTGATTGTATTTTGTAAAATTAAAGATAATGTAATATTTATTTTATCAAATATTTTATAAAATTTTAGAATTTTGTTGGATATTTTATGTCGTCGTAGTATGTATTTGAATGAACAGATTTAATCAATATACATGTTTTGTTGTATGAATGTACAGGTTTTTTTTTTTTTATACTTTTAGCTGAAATAAGTATATGCTTGTTAAAAAAAAATACTATAGACGATCGCCTCAAAGCGGTCGTAAAAAAAGTTCATGCATCTTGACGGCGATCGCCTTGAAGCAGTCGTTAAAAGTTTAGACAACCGCTTTAAAGTGGTCGTCAAAAAGTTTGTCAGAAGCATCAGTGACCTTTAGACGACTGCTTTGAGGCGGTCGTCAAATCTCTTGTAGCAGTCGTCACTTTTAACGACCGTCATTTATGGTTTTTGTCGACCCCAGTATCTACGACTGTTTTATAGCGGCCGTCTAAAGTATAAACGATCGCTTGTGAACTTTAGACGACCACTTTTAGCGGTCGACAATTCCGCCATTTCTTGTAGTGCTAGTTTGAAGAAAAAATTGTTTAATTTTCATATTTGATGAATTTTCTACTTTGCATAAAAATTTGATTTGTAATTTTGCAATTCAAAAAGTTACACGTATAAAAAATTTTTAGGCCCAAAATTTTTTTTCGCTTTAGGCCTCTAAATAATTTGACACGGCCTTACCTGCAGCACATTTAGAAGTGGGGAGATTCTAGCGTCTAGGGGGCATTTAGGTCTAGAGCCATGCGAAACCCAACCCATTGCAGGATATCCTTGCAAAGACCCTCAAAACTGAAGCATCCTTACAGTACCTTATCTCCGGGCACCTCTTAGACTACAACACTCTGCAATAACAAAGAAGATACTATCACCTTGGGTTAGGAGTAAGGTCTAGAACTTTTTTGAGAGAACCGCTCACTTATGAGGACTCCCTTCTAAAGAACCTCATGTTCGCTTATGGAATCATCAGAGACAAGTGGCTTGGATGCCACCACTATTTGTAATGGTTGGGTTAGGTCATGCAGAGTTAGTTACTTGTCATGAGGACCACCATTCTTGACATGAGGAGGTTGACCTTATTGTTTACCTTCTCATTTTATAAAATTCCCTCTTGTCTTTCTCACAAGACATTCTAATCCTTTACCATAATCAAACCTCTACTTTAACGTACTCTTTCATTCACTTCGAGCTACTCTAGCTCTTACCTAGCTTACCTCTAGTGAGTCATCATCCATAGAGACTAAAATCATTCCTAGACAATTAAAACGTCTAGCTCGACATTGATCATCCACCTCCAACACAGTAATACTTCAAATTTCCTGCAACTCCCTCTTGCGGTGACAATAAGAAGCCCCCAACCATAGAAAAACTCCCCCCTCAAAAACCCATCCCTCCACGAGACATCCTCGCAGAGGCATTTTGGAACCCCAGGAGACATTCAAGTTTGGGGGCATTTTAAGGCCTTGCCATAGGAGATATTTTCAGAGACTCGTGCAACGCAAAGCCTCTCAGCAGGACTTTCTTGTGAGCACCTCTTGAACTCAAACACTTGGCAATAATGAAGAAGGCACCAGAAACTTATATTAGAATAAAGGCCTAGGTACCACTCCAGGGGCACCACTTGTCCATGAGTCATGGTTATCCACTTATATACGAGTCATTGGAGACAAGCAGTTTGGTGGTTAGAGTTAGGAAATCCATCAAGACTCCCTTAACAGGCCCAAAAAAAAAAGTACTATTGGATAAAACTGATCAGAATATACTTATTCATACAATATAATTATGATCCTTGTACTACTTGATCGAGCGTCGATGTCACTGCTCCTTGGTAAATTGTCTTCTCATTAATGGTTGGGCTAAATCGTGCAAAGTTTGTCACCTATCTATCTTGGGTGCATGGAGGCCAACCACTTTGTCTTAACCCTCCCATTATATATGCCCCTTTTTTGTCTTACTCACAAGGCATTTTGACTCTTCATCATACCCAAACCATTTCTTTAGTGCTCTTTCTTTTGTTTCAAGATGCCTAACTCTTATTCCGTTTGCCTCCAATAAGTCACCCTCAACAATTACTAGCACTCTTCTTAGAAGGTCAGGACGTCTAGCTTAGCATCGATCATCTGCACTAATTTTGTCACGCCCCGGATTTTCATAACCGAATGCCCAGGGGTGACTTGGAATTTATTTGTTAGGTATAAAAATAAGATGATAATAACACGCTGTCACACCCCAGAGTTTTCCTCCAAATTGGGGTTGACCCGTAAGAAAAATTTAAGATAGTCAAAATCCTATGATTATCCCAAACAATATTTATAAGTCATTGGACTGAACCATTTGATGAGATTTCAACTACAGGGCACAAAATAAAGATAGAGAAAAATATTACAGAGCCATCTAAGTGTCCCAACCACGCGATTAACATTACATACCAAATAAAAGCAAATTAGGTCTATGCTTAATAATTACAATCATCCAACAATTATTACAGACCAAAAATAAAGTCCTCCAGCTCTGTGCAGGAAAGAAGAAAAAAATAGATAACTCTTCTGATGGAATATTTAAGAGAAATTAATCTCTTTCCAGCTCATCTTCTGTATTCCTGTGCTTAATATCCTGAAAAAAATATTCCCACAAGCGGTGAGCTACTAAAGCCCAGTAATCAAAATCTCCTAGGTGCCTATATGCAGTGGTTGTAATACTACACTGTATTAAATGAATGTATTTAGGTGGCATACTATTTATGCAACAATTAATTCAATAGATCTCAACTGAATAATGTAAATTATACTTATAACGGTTCGATGAAACCGTCACCGTAACTACTATTTTTCTTACGTATAAAATAGTTAAATACTGATGTGTATACCACAATGAAGTCTGTGTCGCAATGGTAGGGATCTCAGATTTAGATCTTCAAGGTCTCGGGATTAAACCCCGTAGCGATACAGGTTTCATACATACATACATATATATATATATATATATATTATAAATTATTAATCGAGAGGAATTAAATATAATTAAATAATTCCAACACATCATTCATACATAACAAGAGAGGTTGCTGGTCACAGTAAAATTTTGTAAATGAGTTTAATCTAAATCCTCCTAAGATAATCATACTCCTTTCCTCCTCTACCTCCAGTCTTGGGAACCAGTGACTTTACGGGCTTAGCATCCAATGCATACCGACGGTGTCACCTACCAAAAACCTAGCCGTCGCGACCGGCTACCTGACTGGCCAGGTCAGAAGGGAGCATCTCCCAAATAAAATGCATGTTCCCATCTTCATCTAAAAGGCCATTTCTATCCACCCATCACCCCATTGCCAAAAACAGCTTTAGCACCAAGTGCCTTAATTTCTACTCACCCTTTTACATTCCAAGGGTACCTTGTATGGAAATCAGACATTTTTAATAACAACCGGCAATGTTCCCGGGCGATGAATCAAAAGTGAGATTATTTAGTCACATGCAATATATTTTTAAGCACTTTATCTATATCCATACTTTAATAGAAATTCTCAATAAATCAAAGATTTAACATAGTCATCAATATCATTATCACAAAGGTAGGCACTATATGTAAATTAACAATTAGCAAGTAAAAAAAAAAAATTAGAATACAAATTAGTATTTTAGTTAATTGTTTTGACAAACTTACCGTACCAAATTTGATAAGAATAAAATTATTTCTAATGGTATATTAATTAGGCCGAGGTTGGTAGTTTAGTGGTTGGGCGACCCTAATTGCGATTTAAAGTCGCAAGTTCGAACCTCATTGGCTGCAAATCTCGGTTTTTGCTCCTTTGACCTTTTTTTTATTATTTTATGGAATATGAAGATAATAAATAGCTCTTGGACTTATATTTAATTTTTAGCAAAATTGATAAGTTTTATTTTATTCAAAAATAATTTAAATAAATTTCCAATCATCATCTTATTTATAACCAAACCCTTATCATAGGTTTTTGGCTTCAAGATATCCCCAAATGTCCACAGAATTATCCCAATGTTTAGGAAGGTATTAAATGAGTTTCATTTAATTCACTTAATCATAAAAATATAATTATATAACTTGCTAGGTTGACAAAACAATGCCAAAAATAAATCAAATTCATTTAAGAAAGACCAAATGAGAAAAGAACGAGTCCATTGTTTCTTTTGGGCATTTTATCAAATACTAGCATTTTAGTTTGAATAAGTCATCCAACTATCCATGATGAAACTGATTATCTAAGTCAATTATCATCAATATTAGAGTGTCAAATAATACATAATATCTAGTTTAAAATAATTTCATATCAATAGAAATTATTAACATGACAATAACTAACAGAAGGAAATTGGAAATTTAAATAAATCTTTAAACATAATATTCTAAACAAATCCAAACAAGCATCAATTAAAGCTAAGCAGAATAGCAGCTTGAAAGAAAATTCATATAAAATAGAGCAAGACTCCAATATCTATAAACTTTATATCTGTAGAAACTAGACTTCAAGACCTACAACTTTCATGTTTTACACTTTTTAAAATTCTAAGGTCTAAAGGTACAAAAACAGCTTTGAATTCAGTTTGTTCAGAAAATACATTTTTACACGTGCTCAGTATTTTGGGCATACCTTTTGACTCACAAATCGGATTGATGCAATTCTTTTTGGGTTGAAAAGAAAACTGAAAGGGCTACAACTTTTATGTTTTAGCCAAAGCCTAATTCCACCGTTTTAGGGGTTAGAAGCACATAAGAAGTTACAAATAGAGAGCTGTCAGCATACTGAGTTACTTTAGTCAAAATTTTGGCTTCCCTACCCCCAATATACGGGTATTTATTTTTATCACAATTAAGTTTCATACTTCAAACCAGAAAATGCATCAAATATATTTTAGGAGATTCATCATCCTACCTCAATGAAGATATTAATGACCATGTCTGAGAAGGAAAAATGAGTTAGCTTTGAACACCACCCAAATTGGAAAATTCTAAGCCTTTCTTCTTCCTCCAAGCAACACCAAATCTTCAGCCTCACTAATTAATAATTTATTTTTATTTCTCTCTTATTTTCTTCTCTTTGAAGACACACAATTTATAGGGAGTGTAGAGAAAATTATTGGTGGAAAAAAAATTCAACTAAGGTAAGATCATGCCAATACAATTGGTAGCATGATCCTAGAATCATGCTTACTTTTTGACTATCTAACCATATCATATAAGAAAAATATTGGGGAAGATGTATGGATGTGGCATGATCCGGGAATCAAGCTAACTTTTTGACAAATTTAAACAATCATGCTAGCTTTTTAACAATTTAACCAAATGCTTTAAATCATGCTAGCTTTCAAACAAAATGCTTTAAATCTTGTTTGCTAAATAATTTGAAAAAGATGCTTTAAGGTCATCAATGTGGGTCTTCTCTTTGTCCAATTAGTCAAATAATTTTGAAAGATGGTGAGAGTGTATGGAAGATGGAAATGAAGTTGTCGGGAAATAATTTAGAGCAACTATTCATGAGTCAATTCATTGAGTGATAAAGTGAGTTGAAATGAGTTGAGGTGAGTCAAAGAAAAGGGTTGACCCATGGGTTAATGGTCTTGGTTTGAACCAAATAAGTAATTGGGCTAAGAAGTGTTTGGATAAAAATTTTAGAAATCTACATTAAACTCCCACATAGGGTGAAATTAAATCCGAAAATCTTTCCAACCAATTCCAAAAATTTTCAAATCCTCAATTTTCTAGATTTTTATTATAACAAGTATCACGATCACACTTAAGCAATTTAATTAAGAAAAAAAAATTCAGGTTATTACAAATTTTACCACAATGATGTCGCAAGCATATTCAATTATATGTAAATGTTTGCCCCTAGTGTTGGAGAAATCACAATAAGAAATATATATCAATAAATTACAATTCTTTTGCTCCCCAACTCAAGTCCGAGTCATCAAACGGTGAGAAAAATCAACCACCTTGTGTGAGTTCTATGCCATATTTAGATCCCAAACAGTTCTAGAAATCAACTGATGTCAATATCATATTTTTCTAGTTTTTGAATTGTTAAGCAAGTCAATACTCAATTAGTCATTTGTTTTAATGGCCACAGACAGTAAACACAGAATCAAAGACAAATGGGCCTCAGATTTTCTTTAATATGTTTTTAACTATATTTGCTTCATTTGTTTGCTACATGTTTTAGGTTATTTTCTATAATATCACATTAAATTCACTGCCTCAATTGTAAGATTTAAAATAAATCTATATGAATTTAGGAGCATCAAAATTATACATTCACTAATGCGGAAGCATACCTATTTATTCCGTGATTCTTGAATGCGAATGGAAAAGATTTTTAAGTTCAATAAAAATTTTAGTGGCTATGCATCTTTCTCTCTATATCCTAGGTCTATATGACGGATTTTTTATGGGGCGTATTATGTCTATCTAGGGTAAACCCTAGTCTCACGGAGCCCAGCCTTCCCATAAAAGGCTTACAGTGGGCTCTTTAGACTCACACTAACTGTCTAATCTCATTATCTCTATTAGGTTTACATAGGCCCAAAAATATAGATCACAACAAAATAGGTCTTATCATATACATTCTCATCTTTAACTTGGTTCCAACCCGTTTTTGATAAAAATAAAAATTAATTAATGTATGCTCAATATACAGAAAATTCCAACATCAATACCTCCCACGTGACATGTAGGAAGCTGAGTTATTTCTCTGAAATGTAGAAATCTCTTGTTTTGCCACTCAAACACACAAATCATTCATATCTTGTATGTTCCTGCCCACACCCACGCACGGGGCGAATTTTTTGCTATTTTATTTTCCCATGAATCAAGCTCAATCATCAATTAAATATGGATGGGACCAAGACCGTATTACTCTTACTAGGAGTTTTTATGAGGCAATTCGATTTTCTTTTCGAATCTGTATCATGCAAATTGATTAATGATGAAGGGGGTGCTCCATTGTTTTTCAATCTCCAGAATGTCATGATTAGGTTCTCTATACCACATCTCACCAAACAAAACTTGTCGTTTTCTATAATATGAGAAGGAAATATCATGAAGATCATGTTGCGTGTAATCTTGACATGCACGTAGAGAGATACCTCAGCTTAGTAATCAATTCTCACAGTCCCTCTAGGGTTGGTTTTCAATTATTGCTGATGTCAATTATAAGGAGCAGGGTTTATTTTGCATTTAAATAAAACGAAGTTCTTGATGCAGGCAGAAATTGGCCTAATGGGATCAAAGTTTGTCATCATAGCAACTTTTTATGGTTATACTGGTAAACAGGATAGTGAGATAGCCTCAAAACTTTCTTTTGATTACTTTCTCCTGCACTCTATGGATGCATTTGGAGTAACAAAAAATAAAAAAATAAGATAAATTGTGAGTTTGTAATTCGTGCAGTAAGAAATAACTTTTCAAGTTTTTCAACATTTTTTACTATTTTTCAGAGTTTTTTTGCTACTCCAAACGGAGCATATATTTGTCTCTTATAGAGACGAGTTATACATGAAGGCAAGAAACAATGGTGTTTTTCTAAATCACTATGATGATGAACCAGAGTTGCAAAAATCAAACTCTTAGGTCGGTTTTGCAAAATACTCTTACTGGGCATGTTCTAAAACATTGATAATAACAAAAAAGGTACTATAAACGTATATTAGGATTAAGGCCTAAAGACCGTTCTAGGAGTACTGCTCACCTATGAGACATTTCATTCACTTATATATGGGTCATTGGAGACAAGCGGTTTGATGATTAGAATTAGAAGATCCATTAAGACTCACTTAACGAGCATAGAAAAAGAGATAGTAATGGATAAAATTGACCAAAACATACTTACTTGTACAATATAATTATGATCCTTGTACTATCTAATCGAGCGAGGGCGTCACCACTACCTAATCAAGTGTCTTCTCGTTAATGGTTGGGTTAGGCCGTGCCCATGCATCTTGGGTGCATGGAGGCCAACCACTTTACCCTAACCTTCACATTTTATATGCCTCATTTTGTCTCACTCACAAGGCATTTTGATTCTTCATCATAGCCAAACCTCTTTTTCAGTGCTTTTTCTATTGTTTCAAGATGTCTTAGCTCTCATTCCCTTCACCTTCAGTGAGTCGCCATCAACAATGACTAGCATTGTTCTTAAATGGCCAGGACGTCCAGCTCAGCATCGATCATCTGTGCTAGTTTCACAACAATGATGTCACAAGTACATTCACTTATCTATGTATAAATATTTGCCCCGAGCGTTAAGGAATTCACAATAAGAAATATCAAGAAATTACAATTCTTTTCCTTCCTAGCTATGTTTTGAGTCATCAAAACAGTGAGAAAATCAACCAACTTATGTGAGTTCCGTGCCATATTTAGATTCTCAAAATAGGTCCAGAAATTAACTCATGTTTATTTAATATCTTGGTTGTTTTTGAATTATTAAGACCCCGTTTGGTAATCGTTTTGTTTTTAATTTTCTGTTTTTATTTTCATTTTTTTGAAAACTGAATATAAAAACTCGTTTGATAAATTTGTTTTCGGTTTTCAAAAAAATAAAAATTATTTTTAAAATTTTTAAAAATTATGAAATCATAGAAAATGTATTTTCTCAAATTTTCATTTTCAGTTTTCAATTGTTTATACAATCACTACCAGTTATAACCATCAATTACAATTGTCCATTAGTTGTTACTAACATCTAGCCGCCGCCACCACCTTCCACTCATCTCCAGTCACTGCCAAATATATTATTATTTAATATAAAAATATTTGATTAATATATAAAATATATTAATATATTAAATTAATAATATATTATTTTATTTATGTAAAAATATATTAAATATAATTTAATTAATAATTAATTTATCAATAATTAATTTAATATATTAAATTATATATTAAATATATTAATTAAGTAAATTATATTAAATATATTAATTAACTAAATTATGTTAATTATAATTGAACAATTTGTTAAATTAATATAAAATTATTTTATAAAATTATTTTTAATAAAAAATATAATAAATTATATTTAATATATTTTATTTTTATTGAATTAAATTATTTTTAATAAAAATATAATTAAAATAAATACATTCAATTAATTTAAATTAAATTAATTATACAATTAAATTTAATTAATTAAATTAATATAAAAGAAATTTAATATAAATTATTTTTAATTAATTATATAATTAAATTATATTGAATATATTTTGTTTTTATTGAATCAAATTATTTTGAAATAATAATATAATTAGAATAATTAAATTTAATTAATCTAATTAATTAATTAAATCAAATTAATTTAAGTAATTAAATCAAATTAATTAAAGTTAATTAAATTAATTACTTTAGTTAATTAATTTAATTCACAGGAAATATATTTTATTAAATTGTTTTTAAAAATAATTATAATAAATTATGTTTAATATATTTTATTTTTATTGAATTAAATTATTTTTAATAATTAATATAATTAAAATAATTAAATTTATTGAAAATAATTAATTAACAACTATTACTACTAACAAATAATTATCGTTACCAAACGTATTTTCAAGTTTTTATTTTTTTTACCATGTAAATGAAAACAAAAAATTAAAAACTAAAAACAAAAAACTGAAAATTGAATATAAAAATTGAGCACAAAAACTGAAAACTGACAATTTTATCAAATGGACCCTAAGCAAATCAATACTCAATTGATCATTTTCTTTTTTTTTTTTGACTGCTAAAGACAGTAAACAAATAATGATAATTTTATCAAACGGACCCTAAACAAATCAATACTCAATTGGTCATTTTTTTTATTTATTTATTGCTAAAGACAGTAAACACATAATGACGGGCAAAAGGATCTCAGTTTTTTTTTTAATATTTTTTTAACTACATATGCAGTTATTTTCTATAACATCACATTTAAATTCACTTCCTCAATACCTCCTACGTGACATGTAAGAAGCTACCAGGGCTCCGTTTGGAGTTAAACAAAACAAAATAAAATTTTATAAATTTTTACAAATACGAATTACGAGATAACAAAATTTAAATTTTTTACTCACTGCACGAATCATCATATATTTATTTTTATAATTTTATTTTATTTCATACACTTTTATACAACTCTAAACACACCTTAGTTATTTCTTTGAAACGTAGAATTTTTTTTTTTTTTCTCTCTCTCTCGTTTAAACGCACAAGTCATGCATACCTTGAATCCCCCCCGGGGGCGGGGAATTTTTTGCTATTTTTTTTTTCCAGGAGTCAAGTTTAATCACAAATTAAATATTGGATGAGCCCATGACTGTGTTACTCTTATTAGGAATTTTTATGTGGAAATTCAATTTACCTTAAGAAACCCTATCATGCATATTGGTTAATGGTGAAGGTGGTGGTGCTCCACTGTTTTTCAATCTCCACAATGTCATGATGGGGTTCTCTCTACCGAATCTCACCAAAGAAAAATAGTCAATTGCCGGTTTCCACAGCATGAGAAGGAACTATCAAGAAGATACCTCAGCTTGGTAATCAGTTCTCACAATCCCTCTAGGGTTGGTTCTCAATTCTTGCTGATGTCAACTATAAGGAGCCGGGCTTACTTTGCTTTTAAATAAAACAGAGTCTTTGATGCAGGCAAAAATTGGCCCAAGGAGGTCAGGGTTGGCGCAGTAGCAGTTTTTTTAGGGTTATACAGAAAAAGAAGTTAGTGAGATGGCCTCAAAACTTCTGTTGGATTACTTTTTCGTGCACTCTATATTTGTCTCTTACAAAGACGAGTTGTATTTGAAGGTAGGAAACAGTATGGTTTCTCTAAATCCTTATGATGATGAACCCGAGCTGCAAAAATCAACTCTTAGGAGGTGGGTCAGTTTTGCAAAATACTATGAGTCGGCATGTTCTAAAATAGTTATATTCGTTAAACCAAGGGAAAATTGCTTTACCATTTGTGGAGTTTAACCATGATTTCATTTTAAAGTTCATGATTTACGTTTTCAAATCCTAGGAATACTTCAATTTTATGAACTAACTAAGAAACCATTTGTCTGAAATTTTGGTTTCATTTGAGTCCTGATGCACTTCTTATGCCCCATATTTTGGCATTGCGTGTTTAATTTATTATTCTTCTATTTCTTAAATGCCTTTTGTTGCTTGACGATATCTTTGTTTGTTTATTACAACACTTGCCCTCTAGTTTTGTCAGCTATAACAGTAATACCTTGGTCAGGAACTCCATAAAGGAAGGCTTATATTTGATATCGGCATCGTACTTCCGAGAGAGAGAGAGAGGGAGAAACTGTTAAAAGATATGGGTTCATAGTTAACTCCTTCTACATCTTTTGTTTTTCCGTTTAAATTTTTAACAAATGGCCCATATATTACTTGAAAACTAAGAATTTTAAAGTTTGTCGTTATTTAATCCGAATTTGATTAACCCGTTTCTTGATGTTGTCCACGGGATGGATTAACACACAAGATAATTTGGGGAACGAGCTCCGATGAGAACAATCCATGATATTGACTGAATATTCACCAACTACAAATTGGTTCTTTTCATTTTATTTGTCTGTCCTTTCTTCCAACGGGAGTATCAACTCATTGGTGACTCAAGTGAGACACTTAACTTGTTGGTTGAACTCCATTTTTTACTTAGTCACCATTCGGTTCGAACCGGGGTCTTCTCCACTTACCTATCAAAAAATAAAAAAAAAAACTTCTTGGTGACTTGACGGCCATACTTTGCTTTGAGAAAATTTCCCTGGATCAAGATATTGATGTTTAGCTTCCTTTTGACCAATATTGGGCCCTTTCCTTGCTTCCGTTGGCCGTAAAGAAAGAAGGCTACTGGAATAACATTGGGTTTATCTTTCAGGAGTGACAACATTAGACACAACACGAACACAAAGTCACTGAGAGAAAACATTAACCGACGCAACACGAATACATTACTTCATGACTGAAACGATTTGACAGGTGATCATAATCCGTGAAAAAAACCTGGATTGAAGCAGCTGGCGGTTTTATCCATGTCGGGGATATACCTTTCAAGTCAACGGTCGTTTTCCTATGACACGTGCTACTGATGATTTGCGCTTCAAAAGGTGTGGCTCCTGATGCGCAAGGAAAGTTTAAATTTAATTTCTTCTTTCATTTGTTATTTTTTCCGGTTTCTCTCTAGCACAGCGACTTCTTGGTCCTAGTCCATCCCTGATAGAAAAGAGTTTATCACCAATTGTAGCCACTTAATTTCCAGGCACGTCAACCACGTGAATTTGATGCAATTACGGTGGATGGAGTCCTTCCAAAAGTTCTTGTTCTTGTTGGGTATATGGTTTTATATCTGTGTCAAAAGTCAGAGAGATAGGCAAACTTCAACTACCAGTGAGAGCTATCTGGCGAACTCTTTTTCTTTTTGACAAAAAATGGGAGCAGTTTTAGAATTTTTAGGCTCATTTTGGAGCATCGAATTACACTAAAAAAATTCTCAGAGTTTTTAAAAAAATTTTTAATAATATCTCACACTGTATAAATTACGTAATTATAATTTTCATTAATTTTTTGTCATTTCGAATGCATTCTAAAAGTAAGAGAGTCCCGGCTCGTGGGTGCTAGACATGACTTCCATCTTAAGTCGTGATGGTGAATCATGACTTAGAACGAAGTTTGGACTCATTGAAAGCTTCAAACTCGGGACTTTATTGGAGTTCAAATCGTGTTTCCCAACCCACGATTTCATACGCAACCTGCCTTTAACAAATAAGTTAACTCTCACTTTTGTTTGTGAATTATTTGAAAGTTTGAAGCCGGAAAATTCTCGCAAGTTTTAAGCGTTGGATCAGTTAACTCCACTAAGAAATTCTAAAAATCAACAAAAAAAGAGAATTTTTTTTTTTAATTTTATAGACTCTTTATCTTGAATTACTCCACATTCATTTCTCTGCATAGAAATTTTAAAATATTAAATAATCATTTTCACAATCATTTTTTATTTTTTTATTTATTATTCAACGTACCATCAATTTTGTATAAATATATCAATATTATTAATTAGAATGAGACGTAAAAATTATTATAAAATATATTAATACCAATAAATATATAATTTTATAAGCATAATTATTAATATTATTATATAGTAAAATAATTTAAAATTTTATATTTCATTTCTCCCTATCTTTTCATTTTTCCTACTCTCTCTCTTTCTCTCTCTCTCTCTCTCAACCTTCAATTCAAACGCAACTAATTACATTCCTTGTAATAAGAAATATTAAGATGGTATTTGGCTGTCTAACTTTTACAAAAAGTTAATATGAAATTGGCGTGACAAATTTTAATTGAAAAAAATAAAAAAATATTGATAAAAATTATTAATTTTTTTAGTTTTTTTTTAATTTGTTTGGATAAAGGGTGCGGAACAACCATCATCGAATGGATAATTTTGATAATATAATTTATATATAAATATATTTTAAATTTTTTTCTCTTGGGTCTGACCCCTGGCATGGGAACATTCTAGACTTTTATGGGACTTCACCAACTTACCTTCTTGAACTGTATTTTATTCGGAGAAGTAAACAAAATGCGGCCTCGAGGATGCTTCTCTCCAATAATCCCCTTACAGACTTCTATTTAATATTCATACAATTATCATCTTCTTATTGGAGAGAGATAAACTATTAGTGCATTCGCTGACCTCCAATGCCATCGTTACCTTGTTATCCACTTGTGATTAAAAAAATGCACCAATACTCTCTCTCTCTCTCTCTCTCTCTCTCTCTCTCATTCGCTGATCTCCAATGCCATCCCAACCTTGTTATCCACTTGTGATTAAAAAAATGCACAAATGCTCTTTCTCTCTGTCTCTCTTCCTTTCGTGCCACCGCCACTTTGCCAGGATTACAGGCTGTCATGCAAACTCATAAGATCTAGTAATTACTAGAACAATGTAGAAGCTGTTCCAATAATATTATATTTTATAATATTTTATTTTGATCGCCATATGTTTGCCGCTTTAAACTTGCCACGTGGCAAAATTGATCCGGAACCCACTACTTGACACGTAATCGTTTCGTCGGCCACACCTGCTCTTATCCTTTGTGTTCTGCCGCTGGTGTATATTTTAATTATTTGCCATCTCGGAGTTCAAAGAAGGAACACATGGTGTGTTTCCTCCTCGTCCTCTTCTTCTTCTTCTTCTTCAATACAGAATGTAGAACAATCTTCCCCTTCTTCTTCTTCAATACAGAATCTAGAACAATGTAGAAGGTTCACTATACATACATATATATATATATATATATATTTAAAACAATATCCTGCATTTAAATTGAAAGATTGTGGGGTCCGACTAGCTTGCCACTTGTTATCAAGTCAAGTGGGCTTTTGTCGTGTTACTATCATCAGCCTCTCTAGGAGATTATTTCTATTTTAATACATATTAAGAATTAAATAATAGAATTTTGTACCTAGTTAAGGTCCGGTTTGACTTATTAAATTTTATCAAAACACAATAATTTTTAATTATTTTTTATATTTTTTTAATTAAATTTTAATACATATTACCTTTATGTCACATATTTCTATTTTTATTATACTTTTTAACTAAAATTTAACCAACCAAATGGACTCTAATTTTAGATTTGAATAACTAGCTTGGAAGTTGGGGTTGGTGCTTATTTTTTTTTCTCAGTTGCACGGCTCAAAAATTTGACACGTGTACTGCCTTCCGCCCACTCAAAGTCCAACAAAGGAGCTACAAATAATTTTTTTTTTTTTTTAATTGGGTCAGTTGGCACGCGTGTGGGTTTTATGGGTTTTATTTAAATTAATTTTTGCTGACCTAACGTAAAAGCTCATGTCTCATTTGGAATAGTAGAAAATTTAAAAAAAAGGTGAACAATATTACAAAATTTTAAAAATTATTTACTTTTTATCTTATTATATAAATTATAAAATTACAATTTATCTCATTTTATCTATATATTTGCCACTCTAAACACTTTCAATAACAAGCGCGTGGGTTTTATGGGTTTTATTTAGGCTGCGTTTGACGCATCAAAAAGTAGGATAAAATGAAATAAAACGTGGTTTGAAAAAATTTTTTGCATTTGATGCGCACAGCTCAAATCACATTTTTTGAAGATGAATAGTGAAATTTCGTTCTGACGGACTGAATTTCTGTTTGGATAGATTCAAAATTTTAGGCAGTTATAACGCCTTTACACTAAACAGATTGTAGAAACCGTTTGGACGAAAGTTGGCCGTGCGATTCCATTAGAACGATTTTAAAAACGCCACAAAAAATAGTCAAAATGAGTGTCATTTGGTAGCTTAGGAGCCCATGGTGAGAATGACGAAAAAATTTTTACTATTTGATTAACCGAATTCTAGTTATCGACTTTTTTTTAGGAAAATATTAAACATTTTTTGAATTTTAAGAAAGTGAAAATGTGTAAAATTTTATAAAATTTTTCAAAATTTTTCAGAAAGTTTCATCAATTTGTGTTGCATCAAACGCAGCTTTAAATTAATTTTTGCTGACCTAACGTAAAAGTTCAATGAAATGAGGTGGTTGGCATGGCAGTGTAAGGAGTCAAAGTTTCTTTCTTGGTGGTCCTTTTGGAAATTAGTTGCTCTTTCATGCGATTTTTGTATTAATTTGTTTGAAAATTAACTTTTTAGTCCTTTTTTTTTTAAATACAAATGACAATTACACACTTATTCTTAGTTTATAATTATTTGTTAATTTAATTAATTGTTATTAATAATTTTTTTCGGGAAAAAGCTTTTCATGTATCTTTTTGTAAGAAAATAATATAAAATCATAAATAAGTTAGATATTGATTGGCTTTAGGGTGTGTAATAGATAGTTGGGCCAGTACATTATATTTTAATCCAAAATTAGCTCTATAGTTATTTTTGGGGGGGGGGGGGGTAAGCTCTATATTTATTCTTAAATTTTAGGTCTCTCTATGCTTATAGTTAAATTCTAAGCGCGTTTGATTAAAGCTATTTAATTTATATATTTTTTTACTATATTTCTTATATTTGTTTTCATAATTTGCCCTAGTTAAAATAACTAAACAATATTGAAATATTCAATAAATAATCTAACAATTAATAAAATATTTACTTATTGATTTTTGTGTGTTTTTATTTATGTGTTGTGTACTTTAATTTTTTTAGAATAGATAAATTTATATTTTAATATCTCTCTGTATATATAGATTTAAGACAGCATATCAGGTTTGAAAAGTTTTTCAGATTCATTTTGACTTCATTTAGTGTGACAAAAAAAATTTAAAAAAAATAAAAAAAATACTGGAAAAAGCTCTGAAAGTTATTTGTTTGTACTTCATTGCACGAATTACAAATTTACAACTTGTTTCACTTTATTTTATTTTATCTCACTTTTTGTCAGTCAAAACGCGCCCTTTAATAATTTAAAATTAAATTTCAACTCTTAAATACAAGAGACGAATATATTTAATTTAAGTAAATCTACATTAAATTAGCAAACTTGTGGGATGTGTCTAAATTAGAAACATCTAAGAAAAATTATTGATTAAAAAAAAAACACGGCTAAGACTTCGTTTTGCTAATATATATATATATATATAGATATTTGTAATTTTTTTCGTCTTATATGAATTTTTAACTAAAATTTAATTTATTTTATTAAAAAAAGTAATTTTTAGACATATTAATTGTATTTATAAAAAAATTCAAAAAATTCACGTCTATTTAAATAACAATTAAAAAAAAACAACTAACATTTTCATTGGACATGAATTTTTTATTTTTTATTTTTCAGTAATATAATTAGTATGTCTAAAAATTATGATTTTTTAAAATAAAATTAAATTTTAATAAAAAATCATACAAAACCCAAAAAAATTAAAAAAAAAAAAACTACTTTCTTCCGACTCAAACAGAGGGGGGGGGAGGTTGAAAGAAAAAGAAAAAGAACTTTCTTCTAACCTGTGACTAGGGGTCAATTTGGGGTTCCTTTCAAGAACGTCAACCCTCAATTATAAGTAGGGTATGATATCCGGTCCCGAAAAGAGTAGTCGAGTTGGTTCGGATGGCGGGTTGAAGGACATGGGACTAATCGGTCTCGGGTTCGACTCATCTTGGGGGTAGTTCTTCCTTTAATTGTGGAGGACCATCTAACAGCCTTCTCGGCTGAGCCGGTCAACCAGAGTTTACCTAGGCTGGTTTACCTCGTCGTGGTTCTTTGCCAGCTAGGATCACAGGGCGGGTTTCACCTAGTGCGCACCCATAGGTAGCGGCTGCGAGTTTCTCCCCGACCCCAGAAGTAGGGTATGATATCTGCCAGTAAAATTCCATAAAACTTTACTCTTTTGTATGTACTAGTAAAGTCGGCCCGTGCAAGCCACGGGTTGATATTTGAGAAAAAAAATATAAATTTATTAAAATTATATTTGGAATAAAAATTGTGAAAGAAAAAAATAAAAAAATAATTTAAGAAAATTAAAAAAAATATAAAATCTTATAAAATATATATTTTTATTTAAATGGATTACAATATAATAAAATAAAAAATATTTATCAACATACTATTTTTTTAATTTAGTCAATTACTTTCTTGTATTTTCTATCACCATTTTAAGTGAACGCGAGAGAGGAATTGTAAACTTATATTTCATTCTTTTTCTCGTAACAAATTATTGAGTTAAACATATCCTAAGTGGATGCGAGAGAAAAAGATTGAAAACATTGAATAAAATAGTAAAATGATATAACGATAATAATTACAAAAAAAATATTTTATTTATGTCTGAATGGATTAAAAACTATAATTCAGTAAAAGACATTCATTAATATATTAATTTTTTTTATTTAGTTAATTTTAATTTACTAACTTAATTCCATTCATTTTTCATTTTATTTTTTATCATTACCCAATGGAAATGAATGAATTTTGAATTCATATCCCTTTTTATTTCTTTTATATGGAGCGAGATATAAGCGAGAGAGAGGAAAAATCTGAATAATATGAAATAAAAATATAAAAAGAAAGAGGAAAATTTAATTAATAAAAAATATTTGAGCTTTTCAAAAGAAAATCTAAAACTTAAAAAAAAAGTGTATTTGGAGTAAGAATTTGATGTAAAACAAATGAAGTGAAAATATAAGAAAAAAAAAAGGAAATGAAAGAAGAAATTTTCGAATCTTTACTTTTTCTTTTTCTTGTGATAAATTCTTCATTCAAACAAAGTCTAAACCAAAAAAAAAAAAAAAAATTCAACTAATCCCTATCTCTTTCACACTCTTATTGAGAGAGATATACAAAAATGCGAATGAAAGAAAAAAAATTGAATAAATATGAAATAATATAATAAAAAAATAATATTACACTTGAAGGATAAAAAGTTTAATGTCACGGGTAAAATAAGGACAAAAATGAAAGGTAACAAAATATATACGTCAAAGTGGCATTGTAACTTATTTTATAGAATAGTAAATATGGTAACTTTTAAAAAAATTGAAACAGAAACTAAAAAAATACAACTCTTACGAAAACTGAATAAAGAAACATATATGAGTAAAAAGGTAATAAATTAAAAAATAAGAAGAGTAAAATAAGAAACATATAAGAGTGACATGGTAATAAATAAAAAAATAAGAAGAGAAGAATTGGTAAAAAAAAAAATGTCTCAAATATGCTGTTGAAAGTGTAAAGCTTATTTAATTCTAAAAAAATAATCTATTATACAGGAGAGTTCACTTGATTTGATACTTATGTGTGTGTCAGGTGAGGAGGGGTGCGAGGGCCACGGCTGACGAGAGAGAGAGAGTGTGTGTGTGTGTGGGGGGGGGTGAGGGGTAGAGAGTGGGGGGTGGGGCCACACGAGCAGAGAGTGGGGATAGGGGTGGGCCACGCAGGGGTTGGGGGGTGTGGGATGGATTTGTTGAGAAGTTGGGATATTTTTAAGATAAATTAAATTTTTTTTGAAAATAAATATAATAAATAAATAAGAATAATTAATTTATTATTATAATTAATTTTAAAGAATTTAAATTTGATATATTTTTAACCATTGAATTTATTTAATGGTTAGAATTATTTTTTTCTCCTATTATAGTTATTTTTTCGGTCACTTTACAAAAAAATACAATCTTATTTTTCTCTTCAATATAGATTTTTAAAACATATACTTTAGTTAGAGTGGATTTGCTAAGAAGTTCGGATTTTTTTAAGATAAATTAAAATTTTAAGTTGGGGTTTTTTAAAAAAATTAATTTTCTTAAAAATAAATATAATAAATAAATAAGAATAATTAATTTATTATTATAATTAATTTTAAAAAATTTAAAAATGATATATTTTTGATCGTTGGATTTATTTAATGGTCAGAATTATTTTTTTTCCTCTCACTTTAGTTGTCTTTTCGGTCACTTTACAAAAAAATACACTTTTATTTTTCTCTCCAATTTAGATTTTTAAAACATATACTTTACTTGGGGTGGGTTTGCTGGGAAGTTAGGTTTTTTTTAAGATAAATTAATTTTTTATAAATGTTTTTAAAATCTATATTACATATCTATATTAAATGTTTATAAATGTTTTATAAATTTTTTAGTTTACTATATAATAATTAATTTACATATCTATAAAAATAATTAAATATATCCATTTACACTAATTAATAAAAATTTTAAATTGACACATGACGAAATTTTAGTTAAAAATTTTTAAAATTTTTGGAATTTTATGAAACTTTTTGGTACAAATATCATTCAAACATTTTAAAAAATTTGTCAAAATTTGTTGAATTTTGATGTATTTAAATAAAAAATTATTAATAATTACTATTTAACTATATTAATAATTAATAGTTAATTTTAAATACATACATTTATTTAAGTTATTTGTAGACCAAATTATATTTCTATGCCTTTAAACACAAATAATTCAATATTACAAATTCACTAAGTTTTTTGATGGGATGAATGTAACATTTGTGTGTGTGTGGCAGTTGTTGGAAGAGAGAGAGAGTGAAAGTGAGAGGGGTGACTAGGGGAGAGAGAGAGAGTGGGGGAAGGGTTAGGCAGTGAGAAATGCCGCTGACTTTTTTTTTTTTCTTTTTTTGTCTTTCTTGAGAGTGTGTGTGATAGTCGTTAGGGGAGAAAGAGAGTGAAAGAGAGAGGGGACGGCTAGGGGAGAGAGAGAGACAGTGGGGGCAAGGGTTGGATAGTGAGAGAGGCTACTTGTATTCTTCATTTTTTTTGGTCTCTCCCGAGACAAATATCGGTGCAGTGAGAGAGGCAGTCTGGATTTTTTGGTGCAGTGAGTGAGACAAAAAGGGATGCCAGCGAAAAATAGTTAAAATTTGATACATAAAAGTAATATGCATTAAAATTAGTAGGCCAAACTTAACAGATTTTAATTAAAGGGATGTTATTTAAAATTTTATTAAAAAAGTAAAAAAAGGTTAAAATTTGATAATTTTTAATTAATTTTGTCTATCAAACAGAAATAAATAAATAAAAAATTTTTTTGGTAAGTAAAATAAAAATAATTAATTTAAATATTTTCACTTTTATACTATTTGTGTTATCTTTCTATAGTAGTGAAAAAAATCTAGGATGAGTGTGTGGTTGGAAAAAAAAACAATAATAGTACAAAAATTTTAATAAAAAATAATATGTGTTTAAATTTAAAAAATTTAATAAAAATTAATAATTTTGATAATCAAACATCTGAAATCTCTTTAAATTTTATAAATATCAGTTTACTATATTTTATATTATTTATTTTTTCATCATATATTTTATACTCTCTCAACTTTCAACGTTGTCGAATATTTTAAAAAACATATAATAATGATTTGAATTAAAATAACTCAAAATTATAAAAATATATATATATTTAAGTAGCAACACGGAATGAAATTCATTAACAGCGTACCAACACCATTAGAAAACTGAATTTTTTATTTATAATACATACAAATTAGAATAATTAATTTATTATACAATAATTAATTTTAAAGAATTTAAATTTGTCATATTTTTAACTGTTAAATTTATTTATTAGTCCAGAATTATTTTTTCCTCTCCACTTTAGTTGTTTTTCGGTCATTTTACATAAAAAATATACTTTTATTTTTCTCTCCATTTTAGATTTTTTATATGAATGAATATTAAACAAAGTTAACTAAGTTTTAAGAAATAATATTTAAAATTTAATTTTAATGTACTTAAATTAAAAATTAAAAATAATATTCATTCGATTTATTTTGTTGATTTGATAGTTGTGTACGGGACTTGAGGAGAGACATATGCTGACTAGAATGGCATTTTTTTTCTTGAGACAATAAGGGGGTGCTATATAAAAAATGTTGATACTCTTTTTTATTTATTTAATGATAAAATTATTTATTTTTATTTTTTTCATTTTAGATTATATCTAAATTATATTTATAATATTATAATATAAATTTATTTCAATTACAAATTTAAATTTGAATCCTTTACAAATTAAATTATGAATTCGTGCCATTCGCACGGACAATTCCTGGTAATAAAAAAAAGGGGTTGAAGGTGGGCAATCAGAGCCACATTCTCCATTCGTGTAGAAAAGGACGAAAAAATAAATAAATAAATAGGCTGACGGAGGACAATCAGCCACTTTCTCAATTCGAAAGGGGCAAAATTGGAAAGTTGATTTACAAATGAGACGTTGGAAGTTAGAAACAAAAGGGCAAAATTGTCCTAAATGGAAAATATGGTGAACAAAAGTGACCGTGCACAAACCACTTTTTGCCTCCGTTTTGCTCGTTATAAGTTCTGAAAATCCTCAGAAATTATCTACTCCTTATTTTACCGTACGATTTACACGTATTCATTGTTTACCCCATCTTAAGAATATTTAAAACGGTAAAAAGTATAATAAAATATAATAAAATAAATTAAATTATGAATTCGTAATTTATGTAATAAAATAAAAAATAAATTAATTTTAAAATTTTTTAATATTTTTATTATTTTTTAAAATTTTTTTATTTTTTATAATTTTTTTTTTCACTTTTCATCGTTGCAAACGTACCCATAACTAAATTAGAGTACACCTGCGGGTACCACCCCATACCTGCACCATACGTCTCCTACCCTCTAGAGTTCCAGAACTTTCCTAGAGAGATAGAGGGAGAAGATTAGGAACCCAAGGGCCCCCCCTTTCTATATCAAGAAAGGATCTTTACAAAATTAGAAATTGCTCCCAAGAGAATTTCTAGAACTTTCATCATTTTAGATTAAAAAAAGAAAAAAATTTCAACACTCTGTTAAGAGTTGTATATTTTATTGGCTGGAGCACTCTTTCCCAGATTTCTTGTTTGTTCATTTGTCTTTGGCACTACTACAAACCAACTCCTCACCGGCATAAACTGCTCTCCAATTAAGAAATAGAGAAAACCCAGAACTCAGAGGGAAAAAAAAAGGGGGAAAAATTAAGTGTTTTCATATATAATAATATAATAATCTGTCACTCACTTTTTTTTTCTATTTATATCAGTTAAAAATTCAACTGATTCCAATTGCAATCTCTACTCTGCTCTGCTCTCTGTTTCTCAAGCTCCATCCTCTGTGCTCTTCTTTGTTGCAGCATCTCATTCGAAGTGGCATGTGAATTTTCATTTGAGCAATTTGATATCTTTGAACCCGTATTTCAATTTTGACTATAAAATGTTTGTATCATTGAGGCATCCAAATTCGTTCAATGTGAAATTTGAAAGAGAATTTTGAGGAAGTGTATATAATCCCAGAAAAGATTTAAGGATATAATTGTTTTTGGTCCTTTTTTTTTTGGTGATATTTTGATCATGAATCCTTCATACCCAGTTAAGGAGGAGTACCCTGGTTCGAGTTCTTCACATTCCGGTGGGCCGCCGGTGGTGGCGCCGCCGCAGCCTATGGAGGGGCTTTATGATATAGGGCCTCCACCGTTTCTGACCAAGACCTTTGATATGGTGGATAACCCAAGCAGTGATCACATAGTTTCTTGGAGCAGAGGAGGTCACAGCTTTGTTGTGCGGGATCCACATGCCTTCTCCACCCATCTCCTCCCCAGATGCTTCAAGCACAACAATTTCTCCAGCTTTGTAAGGCAGCTCAACACCTATGTAAGTGCTCTCTTCTTCTTCCATAGAATTCTGTAAGAACTCTCTTCTTCGTCCATGGAATTCTTTCTGTTAGTTTTTCCTTTTTTCTTTCCTTTTTTTTATTTTGATTTAATTGGAAGTTAAGAGAGTTCCATTCTGAAGGAAAAAGATCCTTCAAAATGGGTTAAAAACAGAAAAATGTTCAGCTTCGCATCTGAGGAGCTATGAGAATTTCCTCAGTTACTTGAAAATTTTCATTGACTGTTTAACGATTTTACTTTTCAGTGTTCGATGATCTTCACGCGGGTTCTTGGAAGGCACTTTGATATGGTCTCGTACTACCCTTTGAGATGAATGACTTGGAAATTCTGATTGTTCAAATATTTTCTTCTTCTAAATATTCTTTCTCCATCAATTTTTCCTCTCCCTTTCTTTCCAGGGTTTATTTCCCAACGTGGGTCCTTAGTCAAAATTCTTTTACTTGGTTCAAAAGTTGAGAACTAGAAAATTTGTACAGGTCCTCTATGTAAGATAGTGACCTGCACAAACTCAATTCTGTTCCAGTGTTTATTAAACTTTCCAATTCAGTAAGATATAAAAATTACAGTTTCCAAAAACTTCTTGATTGACTTTGGACATGGAACTGAGTAATTGCAGGGATTTAGGAAGATTGATTCAGATAGATGGGAATTTGCTAACGAAGGATTTCTGAGGGGTCATAGGCATCTTTTAAGGAGTATCAGAAGAAGAAAGGCATCTTCGCAGTCTCTTCCTCCCCAACAAGCTCTTGGCCCCTGTGTTGAGGTTGGAAGGTTTGGGATAGATGGAGAAATAGATCGTTTGAGGCGCGACAAACAGGTTCTGACGATGGAACTCATGAAGCTCAGACAGCAGCAGCAGAATACCAGAGCCCGCCTACAAGCCATGGAGCTGAAGCTTCAAGGGACCGAGAGGAAGCAGCAGCAGATGATGAGTTTTCTGGCTAAAGCTATGCAAAACCCAGCATTCATCCAGCAGTTACTCCAACAGAAGGAGAAAAGGAAAGAGCTTGAAGAGGCCATTAGCAAGAAAAGGCGGCGACCGATCGAACAAGGCCCTGGTGGTTTTGGAGGCGAATTGAGTCGAAGTGGGGAAAGGTTAAACCCCATTAAAGTTGAGCCTCTGGAATTCGAAGATCTTGATGGGTTTGAAGTATCAGAGCTGCAGGCACTTGCATTGGAAATGCAGGGATTTGGCAGGGCAAGGAAGGGGCAAGAAGAGGAACACTACGAACACGAACGGCTTGAGCAATTCGGGAGTGGGGATAAAGAACTCGATGAGGGGTTCTGGGAAGAACTATTGAATGAGAAGTTTGATGAAGAATCTAGTTTACCAGAAGACGAAGAAGGTGAAGAGGAGGATGTGAATGTCCTCACCAATCAGTCAGATCACTTAGGTTCAAGCCCAAAGTAGAAAGTGGACTTGTTCAGCTCAGCAACACAAATTGTCCACTTTACTTCCTCATTTTACATCCAAATGACCATTTTCTTGTTGGTTCTGGATCTTAGATTTCCTCTGTCATTTTGTTAATTTCTATCTCATTTTGTGTAGTTTAGGTCCCCAGGCAAAGAGGAAGAAGTGAATGGCTTGACCAGTACTCCACTGGGTTACTACCCAACTAGTCCTGCTCTTCTAATTGTCAAGTGCCTGTCACCATTCCCCGATGATCATAGTCATAGTTGGTTTGGTTAATTTCCATCTCATTTTCTGTAATTCAGCTCTAGCAAATCCCATTAAGGGCAATAACTTTCTTTTGGGTTTCTTGCTACTTCACAGGAGAGGGAATAGCCAAGCATTGTGTCCATTGAAAATGCCATCTGGTTGTGTTGGTTCCAACTCCTGTAAATTCATATTTTTTTTTTCATTTTTTTGGGTATTTTCTTGTGCACATCCCTGCCTCTCATTCATCCATATCTTGATCACAAATTGCAGGCATTGATTGGTCAGAGTACTATGTAGAAGTCCATGTCATGACACAAAGGTTCTTGTTTTTGCACAAGTTCATGCTCAATGGTCATTGGTTCAATTGCTTCTGATAACTCACTTTTGGCCAATATTTTAATGTGGATTGCTCAGGAGCCCTTGAAAGTTTGGCTGCACACTGAAAAATCCTTCAGTTAAGTGATCCTTTTTTTTTTTTTTTGTGTTAAATTGCAAAGTGGCAGTTGATGGGTGGCCACTTTGTTGGTTAGATTTTTATTTATGAGTTGTCTTCTTATTGTTCTAATGAGACAGAGCGACAGACACAGGTTTATGCTTTGTTTGGTCTGGGAGGAGAAGTGAAAAAGAAAGAGTGAATGAAATTTTCTTCTTTCTTTGGCTGTTGGGTTCGGAGGGGAGAAAAAAAAAAAAAAAATTCAACACACATTTTTAATTATTTTCTTTTATTTCTCTTTTCTCTTGGTACCAAACAAAGATGTGGTTGGTGATGAATTTGGTGGCGATGTAACATTTATGCCGTGTAAGATACTTTCTTTTTGTGGTAATTTATTTCTCGTTAGTTATTTTTCTTGGTCAGCAATTGCCAATTCGGGGCGTTGCATGTGACAACTGTCTTTTGATAGACATTTCAGTAAAAATGATGGGGAAAAAAAAATGAAGCTGCCATGGCAAAGTAATTGAGCCCTCCCTCCCTTTTAGTTCTCGCCAGTCTTCTTCCCGTCAGTAATAAGCATGCTATTAGTTGGTTTCATTTGTGTGTGAAGTTACGGTGACTTTGAGATCTCTCTTATGGTGTGTTTGGATTGGGAATTTAGAAAGAGAGAGAAAAAAAAAATGAAAGAGAAAAGTGGATGAAAAATGAAAGGAAATGAAGAAAAAAATGTAACCGTATAATTTTATACTTGAATAGATTAAAAAATATAAAATAAAGACGGCATTAATGTCATATCTTAAATTAATTTTGAGGGTGAGAAATGAGTAATAGAAATGGGTTTATTATTATAAAAATAATTTTATGTTACTAGTGCTAAGTTCAAATATTCACGCCTTATTATTATTAGTAACAATATAACATTAGAATTTTAAAATTATTTTTATAATAACGTCTGATATTATGTGATAATATCATACTATCGTTCAATCAAAAATATATATAAGTTTAGGATACGGTTTACATTCTTTTTAAAATTTGAAAATAAAGATATTATGTCAAAGAATAAGTCTTAAAATAAGTACTGATAGACCGAGTATAGACTAGATATAATTAGCAGTTTTATGAAGCGATCTCACCTAACTTGTTTATTACTATGAGAGAAAAATTTTAAATGTTGGTTAGGAGAGCTATTAAGTTAAATTATTAAATCTCGTAGAGTAAAGTGTACGTCTATATAACACGGACATAATATTATATTGTATTAGATGATTTGGCATAATGACCAAGTCACATAACATTAGTGTAATAAAAATCAAGTGAGAATCAAATTCCACATTTGATAAATGTCATACGTATAAGACAATATGAATACAAGATAATATGAAAATTTAAAGATAAAAGATTGTATTAGTAAAAATTGCCGGCATTATAATCCATACTTTAATAAAGAGTTGAATGAAATTCCAACGATAATCCTCAGTTCTACGTCTAGCTTTGGGAATTAATAAAATTCCAACGATCATTCAGTATAGTGCATGCACAACCATTTTCAGTGGCAATTTTGTGGTTTTTCTTTTTTCATGTTTTTTTGGATATTTTCTTGTGCACAACCTTGGCTCTTCTTTATCCCTATCTTGATCATAGGTTGCAGGCATTGATTGGCCAGAGTACTACATGTTGATGTCCATGCCATGACACAAGTCTCAAGGTTCATGTTTTTGCACGTATTCGTGCTCAACGATCATTGGTTCAATTGCTTCTGATAATTCAGTTTAGTGATCTCTCTCTCTCTCTCTCTCTCTCTCTCTCTCTTTTTAAATTGCAAAGTGACAGCCGGTGGGAGGCCACTTTGTTGGTTGGATTTTGAGGGTGGGAAATGGGTAATAATGGGTTTACTATTATAATTCCATGCCGGTGGTAAGTACAAATGCCAAGCGCTATTATTAGTAACCATAATGTAATACTGGAATCTCAGGATTTGTTTCTATTAGTCCTCTGCAAAATCCCATTTCTATCTGCATACAAGTGAATCCAACTTCCAAGCTCAATAGCTCCCAACTGTGAACAAAATTAACGTAATGGATCTAAGATTGAGATTTATGGAGAAATAAGGGGTAAGAAATGAATAAAATTTTCATTTTTGATAGTTAATTGGGATCAGTAACGCACTTTGACATTAATAAATTTGATAAATAAACGATGAATAGATGCCGTCGTGTTTACCATGACTAAGTCTCAAATTTTTTTTCTTATTTTGGTTATGATAAAAAATAAATCGAAAAACGGGTGAAAGTTCAAAAATTAAAATTAACTAAATTAAAAAAATTAAAATACTACTCACAATCGTCACTCACCATTGACCACAATTCATCGACGCCATCTGCTACCTTCGATTACCGTCACCGTTGACCACTGACCACATTTATTTACCATTTTAGCCACCGCTTGTCCGCCACCTTTAATCACCATCGCCGCCTGTTAGCCAACAGCTGTTGTGGCCTGCCCTCACAATTCTCCCAACACTATAATTAACAACTAGTAGCTGTTGTTATCAAATGTGTTTTTATACTTTTATTTATATTTGATTTTTTATGAATGAAATTGGATAGTTCGAGAATGTAATAGGTAAATTTGATATTTTGAGTATAAAATTAAAAAAAGGATAGTTTGAGAGATATTTTTATAAAAAAATCTTTGTTTTATAAATATTTTTCAATTTTAATACTTTATTCATTTTTTGCATCATATTAAAATGAATTATTTTTTTGAATATTTTATTAAACTAAATTATTTTTAATAAATAAAATTTTATTATAATGATTTATTTTATTGAAATTAAAATAACAATTTATGATTAAAGTGATTAATTTTATTAAACTAAAATTATTTTTTAAAAAGTAATTACATATTAAAATATTTATTTTTATTGAAATTAAATTAATTATAAATAAAATAGTAATTTATTATTAACATAATTTATTTTATTAGATTATAATTATGTTTTAATAAGTAATAATTATATATTAAAATAACTTATTTTAGTAAAATTAAAATTAATGATAGTTACATATTAAAATAATTTATTTATTAAATTAATATTACTATTAAAGTAATAGTTTATTATTGAAATAATTTATTTTATTAAATTAAATTTTTTAAGAAGTAATAATTACCTCTTAGAATTATTTATTTTATTAAAATATTTTTATTACATTGAATTAATTTTAATAAATAAAATATTAATTTGTTATTAAATTATGGTATTTATTAGTATACTTTATTAAAATTAATTATTATTAAAAAATAATATATAATGGTAAATTAATTAGTTTAAATATATTTTATTAAATTTAGTTAATTTTATAAAAAATAATAAAATTAAATATTTTATTAAAATAAAATTAATTACCATAAACAAACTTATACTACCAAACATATTTCTATTTTGATTTTGGAGAAAAAATAATAATTAAAAATAAAAAAATTAAGAATAAAAACTATTAAAGATAAACGAAAAAGAAATCATAAATGTTGCAAATGAGGCTTAAATTTAAAAATAGTTTTTTATAAAAATATCTCTCAAACTATCATTTTTTTTTTCTATTTCATTTTCAAACTATCAAATGCATCTATTACATTTTTTAACTATCTGATTCCGTTAAAGTTAACGGATAGAGTTAGTGTTCAGACCAAATAAAATGGAATCGAATAGTTCGAGGTTACAATAGGCGGGTTTGATAGTTTGACAACAAAATAAAAAAAAAAAGAGATAGTTTGAGGGATATTTTCATAAAAAAAAAAAACCCTTCTTGTTATTTTTTTAAAACAAAAAATCAAAAACTGAAAATTGGGGGTTTTATCAAACAGACCCCTATATGATGGGTTCAATTTCTATTGGCGTCGCCGTGAGTTTGGTATTGGGCCTGCTATTTTCATCTATAACGCACATATGGCCCATACGGGTCTAATTGCGTTCGGGTGATTGAGGGGATTCCTAAATACAGTAGCCCAACTTAGGCCCATCTGTTAAAAGCAGTTCCGCTACAATTCTAGGCAGTTACACTATAAACCCTCTAATTGGCCCAAAACGACGAAAAAAACCTTACTTTTAATTTAAATTTTTTTGACATATTTATTTATTTATTTTTGAATATTCTGCATAGAAGAATCTACTCAAATGTGCCCGTAAAACCAGGGCATTTGCCGAAATTTGTGTATTTGAAGCAAAAAGTTATCAATCATGGGAACATCAAACCCTAAGGTAAACCTAAAAGAAATTGGCCCTTTTATCTTTTATATATATATATATATATATTTTCCGTCTAACTTTGTTTTTCAACCAAAATTTATAGAACAATTGGAGTGTAAAAAAAAAAAAATTGCTACTTTTGTTCCCATATTACCTGTCATATGGGAAAGTAAGAAATTTTTTTTAGTGAAAAAAGTCAGAAAAGGAGAAAGTTGGAGTTTGTTGATCCTCTAAACGCCATCTTAATATTTTTCATTTATATATAATAACTTTTAGATATATTATTTATATTTTAAAAAATTACAAAAAAATAATTAAAATTAAAAAATCATATGTGTGGTAAGAAAAATTGATTTTTTTTTGAAATAAATTATTTTTTTTAATATTTCTAAGAGGTAAAACAAAATCAAAATCAAATGTAGTATAAAAAGTCATAGCAAAAAAAAAAAACCTACCAAAAATGATTATTTTAAGCAAAAATCAAGTTTACCAAACACAGGGTCATCGAAGGTAAAGGAAATTTTGAGAGTTGGAACGCAAATGGTGATGTCAACACTTGCTTATATATTTAATTAGTTATTTATTTTTAAGATAAGGAAGAACAAATTAATAAAATAAAAGTACAAAAGCACGATTTGACCTCAAGTTAGCTAATTGGAGCTTTGTCATGGACTTCTTAGCACAATCATGGGCTTATGTCAAGCCCAATATTTTTTGGGTTACGGTCAACATTATGTAAACCGCCCAAACGTGTCCAAGTCATTAGATATATTTCCAGTCCCCTTCATTTCTGCAACCTTCTCGTTTTTGGGGCAAAATTTTTCAATAGGTGGATTGTCCAAACATGAGTTTTAAGATTTTGACGGAAAAAGTTAGAATACAACGCAAATATGGTACTGTTATTTTAAAAAAAAGGAAAGAAAGAAAAGCATTTCTCATGATAAAAACGTTTGTGGCAAATGTTATTTTAACCCCCCTCTCCCCCAAAAAAGGAGGAAAGAAAGAAAAGTATTTCTCATAATTAAAACGTTTGTAGACCAGTGATTTGTTTTAATTAATTAGACCAAATTTATCCTTAGCGTTGCAAAATAAACCAAGCAAAAACTTGATTTGCATTCAAGTTGTTTAAGATCAATTTATTATAAAATCAAACAAATCTCAAATACAATTTATCACTTAGTTTGGTTTTCAAATAGGCTTATCAAAACTCGTTTGCAATTAACTCAAAAACTTGACAAATCAGATTTAAACAACCTACCGTTCGTATCAATTCGACTTATACATAGTCTTATTTATTCCAAATTATTCTAATTATGTTTTCTAAAAGAATATTTAGGTGGCATAGCATCAGCCTATAAATATATATAATTTCAAAGGTAGCAGTGGATGAAAATCTTGTTTGTCTAATGGAATTTTCTGATTGCAATCTCTAACGTTATATATTGTCTTCGTAGTATGCCAGTTGAAGGATTGGTGGTTTATGTCCCATATCAAGTGGGCAGATCAAACCATATATTATGTGGCTAGAATCTAATTTCTCCATTTTAGTAATCTAGGGGTAGGGACTACTTATCTTTCTCTTCTGGAGGAAATTGTATCTGATATTAGCCATGCAAGGGTCATCACTACCATCTGATCATTTTACTGCAACATTGTATCAGCAACTTATGAGCATACGTGGAGGTCACTGATCTAGAGCTACCATTTAATTTGAGAGCATGGATTTCAAGATGGGCTGCTGATATGGGGATATTCAACACCATTAAGAACAAAGAAATTCCCGTCCAACATCTCCCGATAGGGAGCATGCTGGGCGGGAAGACATTTCTGACCAGGGATTTGGTTCACTTGGCTTACTCTTAATCGGACAACTCGATCGACGTATCTGATAAAATAGTTTACACACACAACACTCTACGTAAGGTTTCATATATATATCTATATTCACTTCACTAATCCTTACTGAAATTCTGCATGATTTTTAATCCTAAAATTCTATCACTAACTTAAATATCATAAACTTTTTGACAGATATTATACTGGCGTACTTAACATTTTTCAGGTTTGGATTGAATCTTTTAGAGGAGACGAATTTACTGAATCTTATTGTGAGGTTTGGATACTGGCAGAAGCTCAATGATTTACCTTGCTACTAATCCACATTCTGCAACCATGGTGGTCTGTGGGGGAATTTCAAGCAAATTAATCTTCGGGAAGGTTCTGCATTCGCAGATTTTGGCCTTGAAGAGTGACGGTTGGTATTAATTATCATACCTTCAATTTTTTTTTTGCCTCTCTATTCACAACTTATTCCTCCTACTATCAAACACTCTGGATAATTATCCTTATTTTCATTCAATTACGTACGGACACTCAATTCGGGCCAAATTTATCTTGGGATTAGTCTTGGCCAAACTGATCTTTAAGGATTAGACTTGTTTTTTTGGCTATGTAAATGTTTTTTTACTTTTGACTGGTTCGTAAAAACGTGATCATTTAAACTCAATGGTTTGAATGTAAATTTTGAGCGGATGTAGTTACGGTTTTCTTCCGCCACAAGTGAGCTAGGGTTATAATGTAAATTTCGCAAAGTACCACCATTTTTTAATTAAAAGAATTAAATATTTCTTTGGGGAAAACATTTTAATGTTATAAAATTAAGTACAAACACATGGTTAATTATAAGGCAATTTTTTTCTTTTTTTTACAAATTATAAGTACACATTGTAGCATACATTATTAGACTAACGGAGGGAGGTAATCTCCCCCAAAATTCGAAAGTTTAGAATAATTTTAGTAAAAAATTTAAATACACTTTAAGGTTCCTCTAATTTTTTTTTTGAACTCTTAATAGTGTCACTTTTTTATAATTTTTTAATTTTCTTACTCAAACATTAAATTTTGAATCTGTCACTGTCATTGATTATATCCATAAATTATCAAGTTTTCGCTTGTCATGTATACACAAGTGTCTCTAATGGAATTAAAAAGTGAGTAATGTCTTAATTGATGATAGGCAAAATGGGTGGTTGACTGCAATTAAGAAATTTTGCAAAGAATTGACCCGACTTTATTTGAAGGTAGCAACCAACTGGTATTCTTCTCCTAATCATATAGGATAGACTCCTTTTCATTTTTCAATTCAAATGTTTCGCATATTTACTGTTGGTCCCCCAGTTATTATTATTTACTTCCACGTATAAAATTAAAAGATGAAAGGCTGTAATGATGCCATAGACATACATGAGTATACAGGCACAAACATATATATATATATATATATATATGTATATGCACTGAGAGAGAGAGAAAGGGGGGGGGGCATATTGATCATGAGTGGGGAGAATACCCAATGCGGGGGGCCACACACTTTCATTCACGGGTTCTTCTATTACCAGATTCTCTCTCTCTCTCTCTCTCTCCCCCTCCCTCCCTCCTTACACCAAAACAAAGCATATATTTTGTCTATATATATATATATATATATAGATATGACAATCATGGCTTCACGAGTATTTCTGTAGGGAAAAAAAAATTAAATAAATAAAAGATCAGAACAATAAACATGGCAAGCTGCAGGTTGGAACTTGGATTGATCACCATGCATGGTGGATGCATGCATGGACAATCATAGAAGTTGACTCATCTCATGATGTCATGCATGCTGCTAATTGAATTGATTATCCGCCAGCTTGACATATAATTTCTCAAATCTTATGCACTATACATATATATATATATATTATTTTATTTCAAATACAGCCAAATTTCCAGATTCTATATATTTAAAAACATATATATATCTATATATTTAATTAATTAACCTAAGTTATAAAGTCAGACAACTTGTTGGGCAGGCCAGGGCTGGCTTTGCCAAATTTCTAAAACCTTGATGCCAACTCCATCTATAGGTGATACGCATACATTGTAGGAATGAAACAAAACATCTGTATCCAACATATGGTACGGCCATGAGTTGTAACTATCAGGACACAAAGGAACCACATACGCTTATCCCCATTTTGTTGCACATTGTCCCCTTGGAAATGGCAAGTCTTGCATCATAAATTAATTCCTTAACTGATTTTCACTTTCAAAACCTCAACCCACGAGTTGTTTGATTCTATCCATTTTCAATAAAAGTGATTTGCAACTGGAATTAGTTCTTTATCAGAGCAATGAATGAGGTTCTCTTACGGGTCAATTCCTTTTAAATAAAGAATCTCACTAAAAGTACACAATTATTATAGAAGTGTTGGTTAACACATCATTCTAACACACTTTAAAAAAAAAAAGAAAAATTAATTCTAGAAGAGAAGCATTTCAATGATCAAATTCGAAATAGTATGTTGGAATGGAGTACATGGCAATTCAACATGCATGGGAGTTGTTATTGCGTTCTTAGATATTGAAAGTAGGGATGATACGTACTAGCAAATTGCAAGGACATTAGCCTCAAGAAAGGTGAATGAAGTATATATATAAATCTCTCAGCTTATCCCCAGAGAAAATGGACATGAATCTTGCTAAAAGCCAGCCCAACTGAATCAAAAGAACTTACATAGGATTCCAACCATGTATACTTAGACATTTACATACATATATATATATATATATATGTCTATATCAGATCAGGACCAGATATTAAACTGGTGCTATAAATTTCCTCATGCTAAGGGCATATGAATTGATTAATTCACATGGTTGCTGCTTAATTTGTGCCTTTCTACGGTCTAAGATGGAAAAGGGAATTCCCTTCCCGGCCTTTATATGGCATAAACAGTCATTTTTTTTTTATAAGAAATCTATTTAATGCAATATTGATTTTGATAAATGAACCACCTAAAAGGGTCAATGTATTTCATCCATCAATACCTTTTTGATTTGGGTTTGGAATATATAAAAGAAAAGGGAAAAAAAAAAGAAAAGAAAAAACTAGGATGTGAGAATATGCATAATTACACGCACAAAAAAGAGAGACAGAGAGAGAACTAGATAAAGGGAAAGTCATTATCAAAATAATTGAGGAATAGAAAACCCATATATACGTACGGGACTCACCTTTTTAAGTCAAAACACAAATCAATAAATATTGTGTGTATATATATATATATTTCTAAAACGTTAACTGGCAGTTGTAAGTGCAAACCATGCAAGTTTATTACAAAAACAACAAATTAAAATTTTGTTAACACATGGACAGAGATAAATAGTATATATAACATCATATAGTTAGGCTTAAATTAAAAAAAAAAAAAAAGCCTTTTATTAACTCTAGTCCACCTCTGAACCTTCGAATCTTACTCATAGTCGTATAGAAATTTATTATCCCTTTTAACAATTGAAGCAACTCATTGCCTTTGGAAGGATGAGAAACCAAGGTGGGGCAAGAGAATACATTATTAGGCACACTGTGTGAGCACATATAGTCAATCAATGAATCAATCATTTTAGCTTTTAAGGGATAGAAAAAGTTAGGGGGAGCTCATCTCTAGCATTTCCCTTTGGGCTTTAACCCCACCCTCCCTCCCTCCCACCTCAAGCATTTTTTTCTCTCTCCCTCCTTCTCCTAAAACTTTATTTATTTTATTTTGTGACCACGGACTGAGGTGTGTAGGGTTGGAGTGGATTATAATTAAAATTTTGATCCAAAATTTTTTAATAGTAATAATATATAACATTTTACCCTAATTCTCTATAAGTTAATTTAATATTCAGTTATAATCTAATTTAATACTCAATTTACAGCTCAAGTTGATAAAATTTTCTAGTTTTAAGTTAATATTCAACCATAACCTAATTAATTCATAGCATAAGCTGAAAAAATTTCGAATTCGATATTATTATTTGTGACAAACAGCGCCCATTGCAGGTCATGAATCATTATATTGGACTCATCACGCCTAACTAATAATAAATCCTAAACTCAAAATCAATTGTAAAACTCATCAATCAGATAAATACAACATGCATCTATTGGTCTGTGTGAGTGGTCATCAAACAAAAATACAAAAATCGAACATAAGACTCAACGCCTTAACTTTTTAGCCCTTCCACCACTTAGTGATACCCTTTTATTTCATTCTCCTAAAACCTTCTTTTCAGAGAACTCATCCTTTAATTTCATTCTATACAAATCAAGGTCTTTTTGGGTTTTGGGTGTTTTTAACAGGAACAAGAGAAAAGACAGAAAGTGCCTATATTGAAAGAATTCAAAAGATTATAGTGAAAAAAAAAATTATATATTGCGAGAATACTTGAGCTGGGTCGGCTGGCGATTCTTCCTGGTGTTTGCGTGGGTTGTCCTCATCCTCTCTCTCTCTCTCTCTCTCTCTCTCTCTCTCTCTCTCATTTGTTAGAATTAATATCAATTCTCAACTCTTTTTGGTATTTTGATTGCATATATAATTTTTTTTCCAGGATTTCTTTTGGTTAATCTGTCACCCCTTTTCCAATATAGTCTGTCACTGTAATCATCATCATCTGTGCACCATCTCTACCCACTGATAATCTATCTTTTGTACACTTGTATATGTATATATAGATACATCATACATGAGTAGCTACAAAAGGAGGGGCTTATTGGGTAGTGGAGGAAAAAACCATCTTATTGTTTGTTCGCTTCTCTTCTATCCATGTGTTGTTTTCGATTGCATGGTGGGCTTAAAATAGAGATAGGGAAAGTATCTGTATCTGAATTTTGCTGCAGAGAGTTGCTCAGAGAAGCAGAAAAATCCATGGTTAAATAGCGACTTTGAGAATCACCCATCATCATCATCTCTTCACGAGATTTTGCCTAATTTTGCCACCACCGACTGATACTGAATGATGCCTATCTATATATCCGTATCTAATAAGTGTCACTGCCACTGCTTATATATAGTTTATATATCCAAATCCAAGGATTTTGATTAATTTTGATTCTCTCTCTATATTTGGGCTCTTCGATCTTCTCTCCATCTCTTGTTGTTTTCTCTCTTCAGAAGTCTTGAAAGTGGGTTGTTGCAGTCAAGGCTTTTTTTGTGGTGCAAGAATCAAACAAATATATATATATATATATATATAGGGATCGGAGGGTAGTGGGTTTTGTTTTTCTTTGTTTGGAGTCTTCCTCACCCACACACACAACACACACAAAAACAGCTATATGTTTCCTCCTGCAGTCATGTCTAACTCAACTCCTGGTGGTGGTACCATAGTCCAGGACTTAAATCCAATGGTTCCAACCATTTCTCATCCTGATCGTCAGCAACCACAGAAGATCAAGAAGAAGAGAAACCTCCCTGGAAACCCAGGTAATTAACCATCTATAAATACCCTGAAAACTTCATTTTTTTCCCCTTTCTTTTAGTTTGAACTTTAAGCGTGTATATATATATATATATATATATATTGTTAGGACCATGAGTGCAACTCAATCCTACTGCAGTTTAGGGTTGAGTTTACATGGTATTAGAGCAAGGTTCATAACTTTTGTGTGTGTGTAACCCGCGCTAATAAGATTCTGATTACCCTCACCTCACAACTGCGGTTTGGGGTTGAGTTGGTGTTATAACACACATATATATGCCTGATACATATATATATATATTTGTAGACCCAGATGCAGAAGTGATTGCATTATCTCCAAAGACCCTACTGGCTACCAATAGATTTGTGTGTGAGATCTGCAACAAAGGGTTTCAGAGAGATCAGAACCTTCAGCTTCACAGGAGAGGTCATAACCTCCCATGGAAGCTGAAGCAAAGGAACGGCAGGGAGAATAGGAAGAGAGCATATGTGTGCCCAGAGCCCAGTTGTGTTCACCACCACCCTTCCAGGGCCCTTGGTGACCTCACTGGAATAAAGAAACACTTCTGCAGAAAGCATGGCGAAAAGAAATGGAAGTGTGACAAGTGTTCTAAGATCTACGCTGTTCAATCCGATTGGAAGGCTCACTCTAAAACCTGTGGAACTAGAGAGTATAGATGTGACTGTGGAACCCTTTTCTCCAGGTAAATTAATCAATTAATCTCCCCCCCAACACACACACACACACACACACGCACACATTTATATATGTATCTTTTTTAATTTAAATTTTCCATTGGATTTTCTTTATGTATCTATAGTTGTTTTTTCTCTCAATTAGAGTCCCTCCAATTTTGTTTTATTTTATTTTATTTATTTATTTATTTCACTTTGGAGTCTAATGTGACTTGTGTGTGTATATATATATATATATGTGTGTATATATATATTGGATGTTGATCTTTCGTTAAAGTGGCAAGTCTTATGTCCTCTGGAAGAGAGTTTTGCTTTTTGTTTCAGTGTGTATTTTTTTTTTTTTAACACATGAAAGGTAAGATTTGCATGGAATATATTTATATTCAGACTAAATGCTGTAGCAGGGTGCATGAAAGTGGTACCCATTAATGCAATTGTCTGCTACAGATAGCACTGGGAGAGAAATTGAAAGCAATATCTCCGACACCTAAATCTGCAAATTTCGAATTTCAAAAGAACAAAAAAACAAATATCAAATTGAAGGAAAATTAAGATAAAGCTTTTGTTTTATTTGTTGTACTGTCCCGTGATTCAATAGGAAGTCTTAGGTTTTCTCATGTACTCTTAGTATGTAAAAGTGTTGTTGAAATTTCTTGCTGATGAGGAAAATTAATTACTCTAATGTAAATATATATAAGGTAATATAAGCATTTGCTTTCCAAATTCCAATTTTTTTTTCTTTTTTTTTTTTCCCTGGTTGCAGTACTTGGAAATGGAGCGACTGCAGTCGCAAAAAACAATGATGAATTTTCCAGACTTGTCTAGGAAAAAAGTTGAGAGCATTGCTTGAATTGGTGTTCATGGTTGAGAGTGATGATTGTGTATATATATATATCTGCATGGACCATGAGCCATTATTTATTTGCAGAGCTTTCTGAAACCCTGAACTGGATCATGTATTGATTACTGATAAATCTGCAGATATATCTGATTGTTTGAGTTCTTTTCCTTTCCTCTCATCTCCTTATGAGGGAGGAATTGGTTTTACGTCGTGAATCCTTTCCTTTATGCATGAGCTCTAATTTCAAAGAACTTTTGTTGTCATTACCAATTTATTGAAAGTTTAAGGCAGGAAATCAATGACATTTTTTTTTTTTTTTTTGGATATATGCATAGACATCATTCAATTGTCATGTCTCTATCTCTCTCACAAAGTAAATTCTTACTTTCTGTTATATATATATATATATATATATATATAAACTTTTATGACCTCTCAGTCCCTATCCAATTCTCATGCATGACATTCTCAGCCCAGGCCTATCTACAGTGCACTCTTATTTTTGAATCCAGAATGCACATTCTTGCACCATTCATATGTTTTCAAGAAATTCCTATGTATACGCATGGCCTCCATCTTTGATGTTAATTTCCTTTTCTCTAGTACCAACTAAAGAACAGGTAAGAAAATGACCCTACTTGCTATAAATAATTAATTCAACTTTTCCCTGTAGCCACAAAGCCTGGTTCTTTTTATTTAATTTTATTTTTTTTGTGACAAAATATATTGGATTCACCCTTAAAGCGTAAACTCCAAGTTAATTAATCACCCCACAAAACTCACTAATTCAAGGAGTAATAACAGCCACTGTCATTCAAACTCGACCCGTTCACCGGGCGCCCTAACCTTGGTTAAGTTCATGTTTTGTTATTACCCATAAAACCATTTTTATGTTTTGTTTTTTTCTGGTGCATTAGCAAAAGTCATAGAAGCATACTTGTCATTGTAGGTTTGCATTACTTTGAATGAAATGAACTACTTGATGATTGATATAACAACCTTCTAATTTATTAAACTCCCATATAATAAAAAAAAGGGTACATTCTCCAACAGTCCTTGCTGAGTCATCTCTCAAATGGCATGATATATATTTTTCTTATTTTGTTATTGAATTCCTAATTAAAACTTCTCCACACCATGTCATATACGCATATATATATATATATATATGAACAGGAAGGATAGCTTCATTACCCACAGAGCATTCTGTGATGCATTGGCTGAAGAAAGTGCAAGGCTCTCAGCAAACCAGTTGATGGGAACAACATTAACAAACCCAACTGGTCACATTAACCTACACCCAGCACAAAACCCACCTCCTCTCTTCCCTTTCCCAACCGAAAGACAACACTGCCACCACTTCCCAAACCCACAACAACAAATTCACACCTCTCTCAGCAACCCTTGGGAATCAGCATCTCAAAGCCCTAACCCTAGCTTCCTTAACCAAAACCCACTTCATATCAAACCTGAAACTCTCCACCTCCCACCACCATCACCACCGCCACCCATCTCTTCCTCACCATTTTTCCAACCACCACCACCACCACCAACCCATAAGAGTACTCTGATTTCCTCTCCCTTCCAAAATCTCCACGGCGGCACACAATCCACCTCAGCTCACCTCTCAGCCACTGCACTCCTCCAGAAGGCCGCAAGCGTCGGTGCACAACCAGCTGGTCAGGTGGCTACTCGGTTGGACACGAGCGGCACGGCGGCCACCCGAATGTCGCCGGATTACCTGGGTTTTACGTCGGGAAATCTCGTTCAGTGGCAGAAAAGTAATCGCCTCACCAGGGACTTTCTGGGTTTGACAGCACAGTGTGGTGGCGGTGGAGATGGTGGTGGGAGTGGGGGTAGTACTAGTAACGGGATTACTGTTGATGTTAACGTGAACGTGAGGAATCTGCTAAAGTTCACGGGGGGTTTAGAGTTCCCAACAACATACGAGCCCGACCACACGATGCTGAAGGCCCAGTATTTCGGATTTGCTGAGCCGCCTGTCTCCGAAGCATGGGGGAACTGCCAGAAACTGCCAGAGGGGTAAAACAGTAATTGCATGTTCCTACTTTGTCAAATAAAAAAAATGCCACCTCCAAAAAAAACCTCTTTTTTTTTTTATTTCCATTACATATTTCATGTTTTCTTTTTTATTTTAATCAGCGGGTTCAGAAATTGCTATGTATGGATATTAATTTGCCGAGATTTTCTTTTATGCATTGACATTTAATCAATTTTTTCCCTTTATGAAAATGGTAGTGCTGGAAAAATGATATTTATGCATAAATATATATATATATATACACATATATTATTTAAAATTATTTTATGCTAGTTAACACTACTCAAATTATAAAAAAAATAATGAGAACATTGGAAAGGCCTAGATAACGAGACAATTCTTTTTTAATAAATATTCCATTTTTATTATAACTCTTTAGCCACTACAAATATATATATATATATATATATGCTTTATGCAAACAGCCCGACGTAGGGTCTCCCAAATTTTTAGCTACTCTTGTTTTTTTTTTTGTTTTTGTTTTTCTTAATATATATATATTAACCCAATATATTAATCCAAGAGAAAGTAAGAGTATCAAAAATATATATATATATATATATATTTTTGATACTCTTACTTTCTCTTGGATTAATATATTGGGTTAATTATACTGACACTTCTTCAATTATATCTGATTTTCAATTTACTCTATCATCTATTAATTTTAACATTTTTACTCTTCATCTACTTAAAAAAAATTCAATTTGAAAACCATTAAACAAATTTGTTAACTTTTTATTCAATTATTATTCGTTAATTGTCTTAATATATTTTTAATGTGATTATTATTCATAAATCTAAATTTGAAACTTATCACTAGAAGTTTGCATAAGTTAGATAAGGTAAATCTTTTAATTTTCTATTATAAATTAAATTAATCAATTTTTTTCTTATCTCATAAAAAAAAAATCCACCCGAAAACAAAAATAAATTACATATATGTATTTTTTTATTTTTAGTATAAAGAAACATGGTGAGCAAAATCTAAAGAAAATAAAAAAAATCAAATTAAACCTAATAATATTAGGTTTTTTTATCTTACAACATTTTCATTTGATTTAGTTTTTTTAAATTTAAATTTAGCTTAAAATTAAAAAAAAAAAAGAGGATACATTTTTTATTCTTTATTATTAAAATTAAATATATAAAATAATTAAATATAAAATAAAAATATTAATTACTAAGATCTAAGAATTAATTTGGTCGGATTCATTATCAAAATTAGGTTCAGATCATTTTTTTTTAGATGAGATAAGAAAAAATTTGATTTATTTAATTTATAGTAAAAAATCGAATAATTTATTTAATCTAACCTATATAAATCTCTAATCATAAGTTTCAAATTTGAATATGTGTGAATAGTAATCACATTAGAAACAAATTAAAATAATTAAGAAATAATAAGTTATTCAAAATCATTAAAAAAAATCCGTTAAATGGAACTCATTTTAAATAAATAAGAAAGTAAAAGTGTTAGAATTAATAGATGAAGAGATAAATTAAAAATTAAGTATATTTAAAGGGATATCAGTGTAATTAACCCTAAAATATACCTAAAAAAAGGCACATAACATTGTAAGCTAATCTAAGGAAGGAATGAAAATTGGTGCTGGTCAACTTCTAAGAATGGTCATTTGCTAAAATTCTTAAATTTATTTTTAGTCTGATTTTTTTTAGAGTTATTGAAATTTACCTGATTATTAATTTTAGGACTCCTAAGAATTAGTCAAAATATGTGCAAGTTAACCTAGATATCTTGACCCATCTTTAGGAAAAAAAAATTCTAAGAAAGAAATGAAATAATTTTTTTAACAACTCACAACAAAAATTCTAGCAGATAAAATAGAATTGATCTACTTCTCATTCCAACGATAAATGCCAAATATAAAAAAAAATAACCAAAAAGAAATAAACAAGAAAAAAAATTAAACAAATATAAATATAAAGTGAGTCCCAAAATTGATTTTACTTTTAAAATTAATTTGAAGCTTTTCACATTTCCAAAATAACCTTCAAATATAAACTATAACACTATTCTATCCTATCCTTTTCTTTCCATAACTATTTTCTTTCATATTCACGCTATTAAAACATAACTACTTATTCCACTTAAACCACTCCTAGCATTCTTGTATATTTACTGGAGTAAGTGCATACACTATATGTGTAATGATTTTTAAATGAAAAAAAAATATATATATATATATTTAATTTTGTATAAATTACTAAATAAATTTAAAATAAAAAGAAAATTATTGAAACACTTGTAAATATTAGATGATTAGTTTTAAATTATATTTAAGTAAATTTGTAATTAAATGACATTTAAAAAATATAAAAAAATATTAAGGTAGTGGGTAGTCAAAACAGACATTTAAGAAATACTAAAATATGTAAAATTAAATTTACATAATTAAATAGTAGTTACTAAAAAATTATTTTTATTTTCAGAAAAAATATTAGTAGTTGTAGAAATTTAAGGAATATTAATAGAAAAAAATAAAAAATTTCACCAAATTTAAAACTTCATTAAATTTAAGATTTCATTAAATGTCTCAAATGTTTCATCTATATAATTACTAGTTCACAATTTATTGTCCAATGGATTTAAGAGACATTTTACTATTTTTTGATATGTATACAAATCCATTTTAGGGTTTCTGATGGAAACATAATTTTTGCAAACTTGGGAGACCCTCCCAAGGGTCCTCCCTCTCTTCCATTTTTGTTCTTCCATTCTAGGGTTTAAATATTCAGACTTTTGTATCTTTTTATTTATTTATGTTCTATTAATTTCTCTTGTAAAGCTCAGTTTTTTTTTTTATCATTATTTATGTTGATTAGTTAGTCTCTCATTTGTTCCAAATCAAGGATACTGGTAGTTGAGATGATTTCCTCTATGTATTCATGGTTTCCTTGCTTAATCTTCCATTTTCCGTGACTTGAATGATGACTTTTTTTTGGTAGAATCTTAAGATATTAGTACGATGATATATACATACATATATATATATATATATGGCCCGTTTTGATTAAAAAAAATAAATTATATTTTACATTATTACACTGTACATTCAATATTTTTTCAACACTTACCTCTTTAATTATAACAGTTAAATAAATCTTTATAAATTTTCATTTGTTACGATGCGCCTTTTTTAATAAATTTTAATTTGAAATATTTTTGTTACCGGGTCACAAGATCATTTTCAAAGAATAAAAATATAAAATTATATTTTTTTATCATATTTTTTTTTCCAAATCAATAACTTTCGTCTAAATGTATTTATTTATTTTTAATCTAAAAAATTAAATATATTTGAACCGTTAAATTTAAATTTAAATTTAAAAAATAAAATATATTTTAACCGTAAAATTTAAATTTAAATTTAACAGTCCGCACATGACCCAAAGCCATATCCATCCTCAGTTACGTATGATGTTGTTATATGTATGAAAATTTAATAGAATTTAGTTAATATAGACTGCATTTGGCGCATTAAAAATGAGAAAAAAATGAGATAAAATATGGTTTAGAGAAATTTTTTGTGTTTGGTGGACACCGCTCAAATTACGTTTTTTAGATATGAATAATAAAATTTTGTTCCGACCGATTAGATTTTCATTCGAACGGATTCAAAATTTTAGGTAGTCATGATTTCTTTACACTACAATCCGTCTAAACGGATTGTAGAAACTATTTGAACGAAAGTTGACCGTGCGATTTCGTTGGAACGGTTTCTACAATCCATTAGAAAGGTTTTAAAAACGCCACAAAAAAATCAAAGTAGGTGTCATTTGGTAGTTTGAGAGTCTCCGGTGAGAATAGCGAAAAAATTTTTACTATTTGATTAATCGAATTCTAGTTATTGACTTTTTTTTAAAAAAAATATTGAATTTTTTTTAATTTTAAAAAAATAAGAATATATAAAATTTTATAAAAATTTTTAAAAATTTTTAAAAAATTTTGATGCATCAAAACGCACCTATAATAAAACTACGAGAATGAAGTGCAGGAGAGGTACGATATCCAATCAGGTGCGCATGTAGATATACGTGGGTCAACAAGCAATACATACATGCAGGAATCAAACACAGAGAGAGAGAGAGGGAGAGAGAGAGAGAGAGAGAGACTACGTCGTCCTCGAATAATTTTACGGATACACCCTTCGCTGCAAGAAAATGACAAGAGCAAATGCCGGTGAGCAAAGGGAAAAAAAAGGAAGGCAGATAGAGAAAGAAAAGTATATTCTGTGCGTGAATGATTGGGTAATGTAGTATAACAAACAAGCTAGCCAATGACGCCTACCGTACTAGAGGTCATGGTGGAATCCCATTCCTGCAGCCTTTTTTGATTGACAAATTTGCCCCTTCCCACCCAAATCTCGGCCACTCACACCCTTAAAAAAAAAAAAAGTTGATGTCAGCTCGATAGCACCAAAATTATGAGTTGTTAAATTAAAATTCAAACGATTCTAAATAAATTTACTTTTTCTTTAAATAAAAAAATAAATATATTCAGACTGTTTTAGATTTTAATCTAATAACTCACAACTCATCTGCCACCAAGCTAACATCTGCCTAATGCCAATGTCCTGATCCCCCAACTACAAATTGATTATAAATGAGTACGAGTATAAGATTAGAACAAAAAAGACAACGGGCATAAGTAAAAGAAGTGTGTGATTGAATGAAAATAATAAGTAAATAATCAAACTAATCTTGGTTACCTAAAATTAAAAGAGTTGAAAACAAAATGAAATCAAGTGAGTCTTTTTTGTAGTTGTTCACAATGGAATGAATCATTCCTAAGTTTAAGACTAGAAAACTCCATTTTCCCAATTTTTGGAATCACCCATTCTATTTCATTCCCAATAAAAAACAACACCAACCAAACAAGCGAATGGATTTTAAGAAACTGAATTTGACCACTCAATTTTCAAGAATTAGTATTTTCAAAATGTATATACTTATAAATGTGTCACACCTTATAAAGCATAAATAAATGATATATCTGTCTACGTATCAAACACATACTCCTTAAGACAATTCAAGATATCTTTATCATTTTTATATCAAATATATGATTAAAACAAACTTAAATTTGAGTTAAATAAAACCTTTAAAATTATAAAATCTTATATCCTATATTTTACAAACTGAATTATGTTTTGAATAAATTTTATCATGCATGTCATATTTATATATATAATTAACAAATATGAACAAAATTTATATATTTTTATTGGTATTTTCATTGTTTTTGAAATTATTTTCATATCCATACTTGCATCACGTATCGATATCCATTTTTCTTAAGTCACATCACTTTAGTAGAAAATGATCCTCGTTAAATATTTTAATTGAAAAGCATCACTCAATATTTTTAAGGACAATACTATATATTAAAAAAAAATACCATTAGATGATTCCGTCGAATAAGTGTAGGTCTATTGTTTAAAATAAAAAAAAATAAAATAAAATTCATAAGCCTGCGGCTTAATTATAAAATTGCCATTGCTGTATCATTTTACCATAAAAATTTCTGTCCTATTTTATAATAGAAAATAGTATTTTTCTTCCTAAAAAAAATTGCAAGAGCTAAAAACTTGGGAGTAGTTTGGGAGGATAAGTTCTGGCTATTTTTATTTTGATTGTTTTCTATATGATTTTTTTGCCGAAATTTAATTTTTTTTCCTTTTTTTGGGGTAATGTTTAGGCAGGTTATTCATTTTCATAAAAAGATTACAACAAAAATAATAATAAAAATAAAAAAAATTCATGTACAGGTAAAACAAGATAATTTTTTAACATGAATTTTCTTATTTAGTAGCTTTTTTTTTTTTTTTTTTTGAAAATTTTTTCATGGATGTGAATAATATGTCTAAAATTTACCCCAAAAATTAGTTTATATATATATATATATATAAGATGCAGCCAAAAAACAAAAAAAGTGGCAGCTAAACCCTTGGTGATGAAGCCGCAAGCGTTCTAATCACAAGTTCAGTTTTATAAAAAGTGGAATAATCTTACAAATCGGATTAAAATTTAATGACATTACAAATATATATATATATATATATATTCCAATTGGCTGGGTCAATTTCAATCTCTTTCACGGGCTCCAGTTCATTGACATCGATTAATATTGACAAGATGGGTTACTACATCTCTCTCACATACCAACTAAAATTCAAATTGACTTTATAGTCCTTGGTCTTTTGTCCTTGTATGAGAACGGTTGAATTTTATTCAAAGAGAAGCCACCAGGAAAGACACTAATTTTAGGCAAAAACGATATAATTTTAGGCAAAAACAAGTCCTTGCGTTTCCAACCCAAACTCTTAATTATAAATAGGTTGGATGTTCGTCAAATTGGAATTTGAGAGTGAATTGGAATTTTCCAGCACTCAAAAACTCAAAAATTCCAATTTGAGATGGAAATCCAATTCCAAGAAATTATTTTCCCTCGGCACCCTAGAGTTTCAGATACTAAACGAAAGAAAAGTTTTAAGGCAGACAAAATTCAAAGTATATCCTTTTGTAAAGAGTGGGGGGTCAATGGGCTGCAAAAACAATTGCAAGCGTGAGAACAAAGGAGCCTTGCATGTTTGTGCCAAGTGTTTGGTGGTGGTCCGGGACTCTTTGGTGGTACAAGACCAAAAGGAAAAAGAAAAGAAAAGAAAAGAAAAAGAAAAAGAGGGTTGGATGGGAAAACAAAAGATGGGAAAATGTCAACGGTTGCGAAAAAGAAAATAGCTCTCGATGGAACTTTCAAAGTATGAATCACTAATACTTACAATTCTTAAAGAGTCTTCTTTTCCTTGATGGCCTTTCTCAAATTCTGTGCATGTCCCACGCAATTCTGCAACCTTCCCACAATCTCGAGTTCAAAGGAAATTTTCCCACAATCTCGAGTTCAAAGGAAATTTTCCCTGCTTCTCCAAATGGCCCACCCCCTGATCAAAACCTCAAATAACGCAATCAGAACTGGCCTGTGTGTAGGGACATTCATCGTGAAAATTACCATTCTTTGTAACAATTATGAAATGAGAATGCCAACAAGTCAACAGTACCTTCCAGAATATACACACAGTTGTATATTATGTCCATTCAAGTCATATAAACGTACAGATTAGTGTAAAAAAAAAATTATTTATAGCCTTCTGAATGTATTTTACTGGTGGGGTGGGTGCAGCTGTTCAACTTACAGGAACATAAGCATATACATTGAAGTATGATCCTGGGTCACAGCCAGCAAGATCTCATCAAAGAATGGATAAAGAACCAAAATAACATATCAAGAATTAACCAAACTACTTTAACCAAGAAGTACATTCACCGGGTAAAAGGAACTAGCTGGCCCACTACATGAAATAAGGTAAAATAAGCAACATCTAAAGATACAGAACCAAATACCAAATGAGACGTGAGAATAAACCAAAATTACTTTAACCGAGTATATTCATCTTCTAGAGAGGGGGGGGGGGAGAGAGATTTTTATTTTTGGAGGGGTGGGTGGGGGGGGGGGGACCTAGGGATTAATGAAAGGAGGGTTTGGGTGTTATAGTATATCCAAGCTTTTAGAAAGTAGTTGCAGGGGTTAAGGTACAATATGCACACCATTTGCCCGGTAAAAAAGACTGCATCTTTTTATCTCCCATTGCTCCACAACCAGACAAACAAAAAGTTTCTATTCTATTCCTCGCTCCTCTTCCTCCCCCAGACACTTGCATATGTCATCTGTCTCAGGGAATCTCATCTACACAGAACAACCTTTTCTTTCTTTTCTTCTCCCTTCAAATCCTAATAATTACCCAGCCCTTCTTTTTGTTTTTTTTTTTTTTTCGGTAATGCTTTTTTCTCTTTTCCCCCCTTCTGCTGCATACTCCCATGCAACTCCTCCTTTTTCCACAACTCTATTTCAACATCACAGCATTCAATATATTATTACACAGCCGCGTCCCTTTTTTCCCCCCTTGGATCTTGTAGACACCTTTTGATGGTCTCCTAAAGCATTTACTTAGCCTTCAACTAACCATCATAAACCTTGTTATCAATATCTCGTCCTAATGGGGAAAAAAAAAATCTCAGACAGGAAAGGATAATCAAAAGCAAGGCAAAGATGATCCAGGACGAAAGATTTTTGACAGAAACCTCAGATCTAATTGAGGAAATGCACAATAGTTTCTCAACTAGTTAATCAGAAAGTTTCACTTACTTGAAAATAAATTGTAAATAATAATTTGGACTACAGCTACAAAAATGATGACTAACAAGATATGACCTAATGCTGCCACATCCGACATCATAGCAAAATTTTAAGCTCTACAGGCCCTCTTTTAAGTATCTTCATTTCTCAAGCTATTAAGTCTTCATAACATCTTATTCCACTATTGCTACTCATTAGGATAATGTTCCTCAATAAAATTACAAAAATTTTATTATCAACACCAGACGATAAAAGCTTCCCTCCCAAAGATAAAGTGTACAACGAGAGCATCAGAATCCTTTATAAAGGGCACTGACAGATAAGTAAATTTATTGCGTGCTATTCCTGTAAAATAAATAAAAAATAAAATAAAGTTATAAAATCAACTGTACAGAATTTTGGATAATTCAATGAAACTGTATTGTCATTCATGTCATAAGAACAAAACAGCATGTACACAGCTGAATATTCAGCATTCTTTAAGGAATATACTGGACTTGAATTATAAGATACAGCAACAGACTAAAATGTATAGGCACCATCTGAGAGGGAGGGGGGGGAACCAGAAAAAAAAACAAAAAAACAAAACAAAACAAAAACCTTTGCACTGCATATGAATTTATTTGCACTGTCAAAACCATGTCTTCGCTAAAGTCCAAGTCAGTAGATGACTCATCAAACTGATGGTTTTGGCCCATCAAAGTTAACACCCAAATATTGATCCAACACGTCCTTGAAAGCCTGTCACAGGAAATATCGGATACAGAAATATTCCAGTTATTTATTACAAACAATAAAATAAATTCATCACAGTTTCTATTTTCATGGACTAGATCATTTCTAATGGAGTTAGAAATATATACAAATTAATCAGTTCAAACATAGACAATTTGGAGATCTTGCAGCTATTCTCATCGATTCTCATATATTGGAAAAAAAGTGGAGATATAGATGCAAAGGTGGCTAAAACATACACAAGCAATACCACACATATCTGCATAACAGGAAAAAGCAAAAAGCAAAAGAAAGACAAATGATATGATGAAAGGGAATCTAGAAATGGATGCTTACGAAAGAAAAGAAAAATGTCTTCAATGCTGAACAGGCCAGAAAATTCTAATTGATCAAGTTGAATTATATTTTCATTGCATGCCTGGATCTCAAATTCTCAAAGAAGAAGCTAAAACGTGAGCAAGTAAAATTTATGCGTAACATGGAAACATTTCTTCCGATAACAAGCTAACAAGCAGAGGTAAAACATTAGGCCTCTTTCCCCATGTGCCTCTTTCAACCACAAGAAAACTTAAATGAATGGGGAACTATGTTACCTTCCTACTGCAGCTAAAACTATCAAGAGCATATGGACCTTCAGACATGCTTTACATTAGTTCGTTCATACAAACCTTGTGTGCCACATTGATGAGCTTGTCATTTCAAAGGGAATGCAATCAGAGGGAACAATTCTTAAGGGAGAATGCTATATGGTGTGAGATATTAGGCAAGAAAAACATTGACCTCATCAAGTAAGAGTCTCTCATAGTCCAAAAATAAATTAAAAAAAAAATTATGCCACCAAAGCTGAATGCAAGAGAAAATGTTACCAAAGTTGAACCAGCACCTTGTCAATAATTGTACCAAGCAATGACAAGATCAATCATGGTCCCAAAAATACCATGCAAGAATACAAATAGTTATGACACCAAGCTTGTTAATGGTTTTTGCAACTCTACATCATCGCTTAAAATAATAATAATAATAATACTCAATGATTGTAACGCTATGTAATCTCTTAATTGATAAATTCAAAACCCATGTTACGTGGACTCAGGTATGGGTACACCTATCTAACAATCGGATCCTTTAATGTTCTTATTAAGGAGACAGAAATACGTGAAATTTTTATATATTTAATATAATTATTTTATTTTATAGGATAATATAGTATTTTAAGGTGCCATTAGAGCATTTTATGAATGAAATATTAAGTTTTATGCATAATCATGTGTTAAAATTGAATTACTAAATATGTTTATATGGATATCCAATTATATATGGGACACATGTATCATACCATTACATTTATATGAGTCCATGTAATACAATCCAAAACCAAAAGATGGTTCGTAATCTAAAATCTATAACATAAATATTATTTCCACACTCCTACAACCCAAATTTTCCCTTCCCCATCCCACCCCCCAAAACAGAAAGATAGAGAGAGAGAGATTATTTCTAGAAGATCCACCACATACAAATAGAAAGACCAAAAATGTGAATGTAGCATGCATCTGCATGATAAGCAGACATGCACCAAATCCCCGATAATTTCCAACATAAGAACAGCATTACCTGACGTGCAAAGGACTCTTTCCCACTCAAAATTGCATCCATTGCGACAAATTGGTCATCAAATGCACCATAAAAAACCTGATAGAATTTATTCCTGAAACCATGAAAAGAACATGATAATTAAAGCAAAACACAGTTTACCTCTCTTCTATTTAAATTAAAGCAAACACACTTCCTTGAAGTTGATACATACCTATATTCTTCAGCAGTCAGCTGATCCATCTCATCAAATTTCCGAGTCAGGACTTCTGCCCCCACCGGAGAAAGCAAGTGCAATATCAAAGCCTCCAGAGTTCTTGGAAAATTGAGCTGAAAATGATTAACATAAATTGACACTTGGCAAGAAAAAAAAAATGCGAGTACTCAAATTTTAGTGAAAATATCATCAACTGGATTGCAGATAACGTCCTCATCAGTAAAAGAAATGGGTTCACTGAAACAATAGCTCCTACCAGTGACAATTGGAAAACCTCCAACTTGATATATGTAACGCTTGAACAAATGTTTTGGTACCATGGAAAAGGGAAAGGGAAGAATAAAACAAAACAGAACAAAACAAAGAACAACTCAGAATATAACTTTGTTCAGGATTCCAAACAGTGCAGTTTAACTGACAAGACATGAGTCAATGAAGACTCAGTTATTTAAGGACAGCGATGTTAAACAAATGAGACCAAACCCAATAAAATGAAAAATATTAGTTTGATCGGTCGAACTATCTTTGCACGGAAGTGGCTCCCCATTATCAGACAGACTGACAATTCCAGGAAAAAATGAATAACCAGCAAGGTTATGAAGCAGACACTTCCTTGGAAGATCTGTCATCTAGTACATGTCCAACAGTGTATTAAATACACCACTCTGCAGTCCTACTTGTTTGAGATGATTTACACATCTTACCAAAAATGACTTTAACATTTCTCTTGAGGTGAAAATATATCAAGCATGTAGCAGCAACCATACATATGAAATAAGATGGTGGTAAACATAAGAAATATGCACAAAGTAATTGCAGATTGACGTCCACTGAGCTATGCAATTGCTATCAAATTTTGGATAGTTAAAAAAAAAAAAATCCTATCAAATACAGAGGCATGACATGTCCAAGCAGTTTCCATGTCCTAATTATTTATATAACACCAGGACAGATTTCTCTACAGCAAATGCAAGCGAATGAAGTTCCCTCAAACACCCCCCCCCCAAACAAAAAAAAAGCACCAACAATAACAAAAACAAAATGAAAGCTTGGTCGCATGATTTCCACAACTTCGCTGCAATTGGTACTTCATTTGTAACGATGTACTAATGAGAATAGTAACCTCACTTCTCTAAATAGTAGACATCATTCTTCCATATATTAGCAATGTCAATCCGTTCAAATCAAACACTTAAACATTTCAATCTAAATAATTGCCCCAATACATGTAAACATTGAGTAGATCATATAGATCACACCATGAAACACAATAAAATCAAGCCTAGTGCCAACAAAAGAACCATAGGTAGCTTTTAAGGAAATTATAAACTCACTGCCATGGCAAGAAAGACATTCTGAAGTGTAACTGGATGAAGAGTCCAAAGGCTAGAAGCAACTGGATCGTCTTCAAGGCGAAACAAGTTCCCCTTCACAAAATTTATGTTTTCACGTTTCTCTCTCTCTGCTGAACCATTTGTCGAGGTGGAATCCAATGGTTCACATCCATCACCAAGATTAAAACGATCATGGACTAAAGAAACAAGTTCATGAAGAGCCTTTAGCGCTTGCGGTTCCAGTTCTTGCAACATAAATTTCTCTTTTAGCTTATTCCCCTTTGAATCCTCATCGCCATAGTTCTCATTGCAATTACAGTCACCGTCATCTGTTAAGTAAATCATCAACTTAAAAATTAGGCCTAAGTACAATTTTCCTTCTTTCTCACCAAAACTATAAAGAGCGATGTAAGACCAAATTATCTTTACTGCTAATAATTCCTCAAGAAGAGTTAGGCTCTTAGCTTGGTGGTCAAGCTCTATTATATGCTCACTCACCACCCGGGTCCAAACTCGGGAGCCCTCTCTCACCCCCAATTCCCCTACTTAACTTTCAAAAAAATAATAATTCCTCAAGAAAATAGCCCGTGACCTAAATGTATCCAGCAAATACATGATAAAAAAATGTGACCTGTTTCTCTGTTATTAAGTCGCTCAATCATTTGCTTTTCCAATTTTGCTTCACCAGCAGTAAACCCATGCAACACTTGGTTCTGTCCTGGTTTAAAAGAAAAAAATTATGCCTCATTGTTCTTAATAGTAATTGTGCACTATGAAGCATGGATACAGACACGGGAGCGGGTACGGGTATGGGTACGGATACGGGATACGGCAATTTTTAAAAAATGAGGATACAGGTACGGCAAAAATACAGCAAAAAAATAAAATAAAATATATATTTTATTTAAAATATTTTTGAAGATAGCATCTATATACTACTAAACATTATATAAATAACAAGTATATAGCTTGAAAAATACCATTCAGTCTATAAATTAACATCATTCATACTCAAAACTACCAACATCATTTATACACAAAACACAAATATAACAAAAAGTATCAAATACAATTTCATACATCCCAAAATAAAAATAGTTTTTTTTATTTCCTAAATTTTAATTAGTTCCAACTTCAATCATATCAATATATTTCAGTTAATTACAGTTTGGCTCCTACTAAAATTTTATCATATCAATTTTACCCCCAAAAAATGTTTAAAATATTACATTTGGACCCCCGCCGTATCCTAAAAGATCCTTCGCGTATCCTACCCGTATCCCAGCCGTATCCAATGCAAAATTTAAAATAAAAAATTAGGATACGCCACGTATCCATCTGGCCATATTCTAACCGTATCCGTATCCCCGGAGTATCCGATACGAGTGCGACACCTAATTTGAAGTATCCGTGCTTCATAGATTGTGCAAGTCAAGAGAAAGAAAAATGTATGACAAATTTTACCCTTCTGTTGGTGGATTAAGAATTTATACTGATAATCACTTTTCATGATTAATTCATCACCATATCAAAGCAAATCTATCTCTATATATATAATAAGTATACATGAGGTCAAGTTTAACACAAAAAATGTCCAAAACGATCTTTCAGCTCAAAAGTGCAACTATCAGGCAGTGAAATAAAAAGGTAAATTTCAATTTAGAATCAAACACATCCATTTAAGATCTCTGACAATGAACACGGATGGGAAAAATGAATCACAGAGCAGCCAATTTCCTGAACGTTTTGCACAAAATCTAGATTCAAGATTTTCTCAACCAATGCAATTGGGAAAACTTTCCAGATGTTCGCGGCCATCAAAAACTCCATCCACAAGAACAGTGTGCAAAAACAACCAAGAAAAAGCTAGGCAAAAAGGAGAGAATTCCATGGAAACTGATGACAAAATCATATGAAAATATCAGCAAAGATTTTCAATATCTTTCCAAAGACAATTAACCACGTTCACTATTGCATCAGAGAGTTACCACCAAGTTTTGGTCAGAATATTGACCTAGGAGATGTTTCTAGAAGGTAGGGGCAGCTCAATGGTTGTATGGGCCTAAGGTGACTCTGATAATAAGGCTTCCTTTTGTTAATAATATAAAAAATTTTAATAAACAAAATAGCTTTCATCTAAAGATAATTCTTTTATCATTTTTTGACACAAAATACTTAATTAAATTTTTGCATTTAAGATTCATTAAAAAACATATCCTGTTACTTTGCACACAACATGGTGTTTGTTTGTTAGCAATCACTAAATCTATTAAGAGCTCTTTTTAAAGTTGTATGAGTTTTGCTTTTCTTTTCTTTTCCTTTTTCAACTATCCATTTTTTCATATTGAGATTGATATTTTCTATTAGGTATTTTAAATTAAAATAATATTATCAAACAAATAACTAATGCAATCATCACCATGAAAAAATTTGGTTTAATCATAAAAAGTACAAATATAAAGTATTTCATATATTTCAAGAAAATAAATGCATGAAAAGATTTAGTGCAATCTAAATAAAAAGTATGAATATAAACCACTTTTTATTTTTCAAGAAAATAAATGCATACTTTGATACTCGCAGTTTATTTTTATATATATATAAAAAGTTTTCCTTGTAAAAATATAATGGTTAAAGTATAAATTTACTTCGTGCGAAGTGATCTAGTAATAAAATTTTGTTATTGTGTTATCTATCGATTTTTTTATTTCTTTCAAACTCTTGAATTGGACGGGCATTGCAGGAGATTCTCTACAAATAAAATTTTATTATCGTGTTATCTATTGATTTTTTTATTTATTTCAAACTCTTGTATTTGATAGGCATTGTAAGAGCTTCCCTAATTATTATTTTTATCATCCCTTGGGTGTATATAAAATTTTTAAGAAATTTAATTTTTGATTTTTTTTAAGTACTGAAAATAACACGATTAGATTACTTTAAAAAAATGATAAGATTAAATAAAATTGAATTGCAGTAAAATTTGGGCATTTCCTAAACTAGTATAGAATACATAGTAAAAATTGTGCAATTAATTAAACTCTTGGATTGGTTATTATTATTATTATTTATTTTTTTTTTTTCCTGTGAGTGCCAACTCTTTTATATTAGAGAAAGATAAAGATTTTTGTTAACAAAAATTATAGAGTTATTAAAGGAGATGACCAACCATTGCTTTTGGGACTATCAACTTTAAAAACAATTTAAATTTTAAGGTCTTTCCTAAATTAGTATGGAATAAATATTAAAAATTCTCAAAGGTGATTCGGGGCCTTCTATTTCACTGAGGCCTAGCCCAATGGTTGAGTAAACCTTGCTAGATGGATAGGTATGGGAAAACCTAAGTACTTTGTACAGTTGTTAATCATCAATGTGAAAGTAAAGCAATATCATTGCAAGTGAGGTAGAAGAAAATGTTGTGAACTCATAGAAGAAAACATAACATGAACATAGATGGAATTCGTGAATTGAGCTTAATATTCATAGAAGCCAAAGTTTCTAGGGAAATCTCCGTTCACATATTAAAATGAATGTATAACCACTAAGTCAGAAATATAAACTTTCTTTGCAATTAAATGAATATGAACAGATAAACAAATAAGAAAGAGGCATACCATATGTTTGTCAATCAATCTGTTCGGACAATTGAAGAGTGACAAAACACGGAAAGAAAATTAAAAAAGAAAAATAATTAGCATACAACCAGAAAGGGAGTGAAGCAAAAGACATTTTCAAAGATAATATTCAACAATCACCTTCTCAGTATTATGCGCAAATAATATGCATCCATATGTTCTGACATGCCGGACATCATGTTGGAACGCCACCAAAAGTTAACAGCAATGGTCAAATCATCACTATCCACTTGGTGAAACCTGTAAAAATCAGAGATAGCAATATAGTCTATAGAAATTTAAACACGAAGATATATAGGCCCATACCGGCAAAATATTTTAATGTTGATGGATGTCATTGTGATATAAGGTATAGAAGACAATAATATAATAATTGTCAGTCGTACAAGTTTTCAACCAATGCTGCTAGTAAAAATATTAACAATATGAGCATTGCAGACCATGGATGGTAGAGGAAAACTTGAGGTTCTGATCATCTAGAACAATGTTGGAAGTCAACAACGGCAGGAGACGCCGAACGCTGGAAGCAAGCAGTGGTTAAGATAGCCTAAAGTGTGAAGAGATAGAAAGAGGGAGGATTCAAATGAACGCAAGATAGACAAAGGGAGATATTTATAGAGGAGTCAGGCCATGGAGTTTGGCCTTACGCACCAAGGACAACCATCCTTGCATGCTCAAATGGTGTGGCCAGGTAGTGGCATTGTCCTCGCTAGGGATGTAAAAAATCGAACTAGAATGGAATAACCGAATCAAAATTTGAATTCTTCGGTTCAATTAATTCAATTTGGCTCCAATTTCACCTTTTTTTTAGGGGTTAGCAAAAATCGAAAAAATTGAACCAAGCAAATTGGGTCAAAATAGTTTGGTTTCTTTGGTTAGTTTGGTCAGATCAATTTAAATTTTTTTTTTTTTTTAAAAATTGGTTTGGTTAGTTTGGTCAGTGCTAAAATTTTTTGGCCAAATCAACTAAACCAACTGAAGTTTTTTTTTTTTAACATTAAATTATATATTATTTTACATGTGTTTTGTTATATATTTTACATTTTTTTAAAGTATAGTCCATCTCATTACGCTCATCCTAATTCCTAGTCAAGTAAATATATTTGCATTCTGTTGCTAATTTAAGCTTTGTTTGGGAGGTGGGCTAGGAGAAGATGGGATGGGGTGAGCTAGGGTGGGTTGGGCTCGGTGTAGAATTTCCATGATACCTATCAACTTTGGACACATTTACATTCAACAAGAGTAATGGCATCTTCGTAATTTAATTCAAAAACAAAGAGTGTTATGGGAATTTTCAACCCACACCATTTCCTCCCAACCCACCTCCCAAACAAAACCCTTAGAGTTTCTTTCATTTTCCTAAATATTTCAGATTGAATTGAACTGACCAAAAATCAAACTAAATTATTTCAATTTTTATTCTTCCGATTTTTTTTTACAAGTTTGATCTATTTGGTTAAGAAAAAATCAACTTTAAAAAATTTGGTTCGGTGATTGGGTTTGATTTTTGACCTAACAAACCGTTTGCTCCCCTCTAATATTTTTAGACCCAAATTATATTTTGATTTCGGTTCTTGTTCTTAAACTTGTAGAACCGAAAACCAAATTAGTTATTAATATATATAAAAATATAATTTCGGTTAATTCGGTTCCATACCTTCAATTTGGTTTCTTTTATTAAGAGACCAAAATAATTTGAATAGAACCAAAAACTGAATAATCCCCATAGTCCACACATGTTAAGATGCCACAATATTGATCTTTCAGTACACGGACTGACATGTTATGGTTGGTTTGTCCCATAGTGCCCCTCTTCCTCGATTGTTTGAGAGGACCCCAAGTTCTCAATGGATCCTTTAACCACTAGACCACTAACCCATGATGATCCAGTACGAGGGTGAAAGACAATCCTTAAGAGTGGTAGCACATTCTCATCAGAAAGGTGGCACTGCTATGGGGAAGGATCGCGAGAATATCCTAGGCTATGTTACATGGACTTAGGTATGGGTGTCAAGCACAGCTACATGTCAAAGAGTTGAATCCATTAATTCTCATATTCAATGATATAGAGACACGAAAAAATATTTATATATTTAATATGATTATTTTATTTTATAGGATAATATGGTATTAACAAGGTTTCGTAACAATATTACATAAATAAATATAAGTTTTGTGCATAATTATATGCTAAAATTAAATTGTTAAACACATTTGTATGGATATTCAATTATATTAGGATATGTATACCTCATATGTATACCATATCCTTACGCAAGTATCCTTGTCCAAGTGTTAAGTATCCGACATGAGTCTGTCATACATTTAAAAGAGTCCATGCCATAGAGGTCCAAAGGGGGGAGTGTCGAGCCTCATCATGGTCCTGCTGAGGCAACATAGGTGAAGCAGCTTTGAGAAGATGCCCTGGGAAGAGTACGCTTTTGAGAGGTAAGAAATCATTCAGTAGAGAAGATGTGGCATGGGCCACTACGACGCAACCATGGCACCAATATGTGTTGATGTGGCCATTTACCCATACAATTCACAAACAGATTAGAAACTATCTAGTAAGCTGGGAGCACCACGGCAACATGATATGGTGCAGCCAACATATTAAAAATAAACATTTAGCCTATGTTACAAACTTTACCAAGTCAATTAAGTGGGTAACATATGTCACGAAGTATTTGAAGCCAAATGACATCACTAAATGCGAAAAAGCAATGTTTCCTTTAATATGAAAATTCGGAAGATCTAGATGCAAGAGTATAACCTGACTGGAAAATCAAAATTTTCAATTCCTGCTCCAACAATCCTTAATTTCTAATCATTTCCAATCTCTTTCCAGACTTAATCTATCATCTTTCAATAATCAAATCAACTCCAAACAATCATGAACCTTCTCTCAAACGAATGAGTGCTTTGAAATTGACATGAAAATCATTATTTTTAATTTTTTTAATTCGCTCAATTATTGATGCTAAAGAGCCATGAGAAGTTAGCCTTTTCTCTAATTTTTCCTTTGAGTCTTCTCTAGCACCTCTTTTCAATTTCATCCACATAGAGGAATTGAATAGTTGTCTAGTTTGGGGGAGTTAACTTGTAGCAGTGCCAAATTAAGTCTTGTTTCAGAGAAACACTCATCGTTATTGGAGTGTTAGTTGGGTTTTAAGAGAAGAGTGCTATATTGTTAGCCACCATCTCAACAAAAAGTTTAAGTTTTTATAGAGATGGGCAAATTTATTACTTATATTATTTTTTATAATCACACCACATCTTCTAACACACAGCTAGACAAACTTTTTTGACATTATCAAACATGTGCCACTATTAACTTTTTGGTTGATGATGAGTTTTGAACCAAAAACCCTCTCTCTTTTGATACCATGTTAAATTCTTACCAACCATCTCATTTAAAAGTTTAAGTTATTGATGCCATGTTAAACTCTTAGCCACCATCTCATTTAAAAGTTTAAGTTATTTGGGAGAGCAGTAACTTTATTATTCATATAGTTTTTTATACTCTCAACACTTGGGCTATTTTAAAAAGGAAATATAAAATTTCCATCTTCAAGGCAAATAGATGATAGTCATTAAGTACTCCATTATAAGTGATACTTTATTAAAGCGTCAAAAAAGTCTAGAACAGGTTTCAATAAGTTGGGCACACCACATCATCATGCTAACGTGGTGGTCTTGACCTACAAGATAATTTCACTTGACAAAGGATGTTTTCCACATTTTTAACTAAAGACTTGTGTTTCATTCCATTATTGAGCATGAACACAATGGAACTTACAAGTTGAGTTTCTCAAACATTCTAGCAATAGAACATTCATGGTTCTGGAATTATCAACATCATAATTTAAAAGAATAATTAGTCACGGTTATTTATAAAAATTTTAGGGGATACAAAACATCTGCGAGTAAAAATTCTAGGGGACACAAAACCTTTGTCTGTTTTAATGCCATGTTAAACTCTTAGCCACCATCTCATTTAAAAGATTAAGTTATTGAAGAGAGGAGTAACTTTATTACTTATATTATTTTTATACTCTCGACACTTTCGTTATTTTAGAAAAGGAAATGTAAAATTTCCATTTTTGAGGTAAATAGATGACAATCATTAAATACTCTATTACATGTGATACTTATTAAGTGTCAAAAAGTCTAAGACAGGTCTTAATAGGTTGAGCATGCCACATCATCATTCTAACGTGGTGTTCTTGACCTACAAGATAATTTCACGTCACAAAGGAAGTTTTTACACACTTGTCACTAAATGACTTTCGTTTCAGCCTATTATTGAGCATGCATATAATGGAACTTCACATCTTTCTCCTTGAACTCTCACTTGTACTTACAGGTTTCTCAAACGTTATAGCAATAAAACATTCATGGTTTTGTTGCTATAAAACATTCATGGAATTGTCGATTCACAATTGAAAGAATAATTATTCATGGTTATCTGCAAACATTTTAGGGGACACAAACATTTTAGGGGACACAAATGATGGAAAATGGCAGCACCCAATAAAAGTCTACAAAAGACGTGGACTAGATGGTTCTAAGGCCCAAGCCTTAATTTGGCATATGCTTGATGATGTGGGGCCTACTTGGGATATTAACTAGACCGGGCTCTTGGATTCCTTAAGTGTCTTTTGGGGTTAGAAGTCTTTTGGTTCTCTATGTTATTAATGTAGTCTTTTGGTTCTCCCATGTTATTAATAAAGGAGTCTTATGGGTTGGATTCCTTAGGTTAGAAGTCTCTTGGTTCTTCTATGTTATTAATGTAGAGTCACAAGGGAGTTTAATATTAGTTGAAGGTCATTTAATTTGGGAAGTTCTAGAGTCAAGTTGAAACAAGTATAAATACGATTGTAAGCCTTATGGAAAGGCATGCCGAGTGAATGAAAAAAAGGTAGCTTTAAGCTTTTGATTGTCTGATGTAATCTTTTCTTTGGTGTGATGCTAAAGAGCTCTAGGTGTGATGCCTAGACCTATCCTTCTCCAATCCTTCCTCTTCTACATACAAACACCATTCACGTCCACTGTTCACTGTCCCTAACAGTCCTATTTTCAAGTGTTTCCAGCACCATTAATCCTCTTCCAAATCTGTCCTGCATCAACAAACCATCTGAGAGTAAATATTTAGCTAGGTATAGGATGGTACAACCCCAATAACTTGGTCACAATATGGAAAGCTTTCTTCTACGTGAAAAGATAAAATGAGTAAATTTCTCTATGGTACTGGGATCCTTGAGCAGATAAGAGTGAAGTTCTATGCAAAGGAGGATTGCCCCGAAGGTGTCCAATTGATGCCCACTGTGAGAAACTCAATCGCCAGCTAATAAATCTACACATATTGGCACCAACTTGGCAACGAGAAAATAGGAGTTAATTGAGTGACTACATGGAAGACAGTGCCAAGATACATAAATTTCAATATAAGCAACAACTAATCATAGATGGGCACATCAATGAGGTTCAAATGTGCACTGATGTGCATTGAGGGCCACAGATAACACAAGGAAGGAACACGGTCATATGGGAAAGGCACCACAATTTTAGGAACATAAAAATTGTAAATCAAGGTAAAGGCAATGATGTGAAGATGTAACCTTCAACAAAAGAAAGTTAAGGCACGATGCAAGAGGTAACTGCAGGTAGTTAACAAAAGCATATGCAAGATGATTCAATTTTTGCCACTGATCCACTGAACCATCTTATCTAGGAGACTCATCAACAAAGCACCACGACCACCAATGTCTGATATCTCTAATACACTTGCAATCCACCTTTGTACATTCAAAGATGTTGAAAAGAACAAATGAAATTTTTTTCCTTGTGATGAGAGCCTTATTTTTTAGTTTAAAATTTACCAGCCTTCAGGAATGAAGAGAGCATCACCCGCATGAAGAATAACCTTCTGGGAATACCCCATTGACTGTTCTGATCTTGAATGAATTGAAAGATCAGGGTTTTCTAAAGCAACAGCACTGCCAGAGAATAGGGAAGAAATTAAAAAAAAATTGAATGTTACAACTAGAAAACCATCAGAGGCACCAATATTTAAATGAAATGGACATCATAATTATCTGTTCATAAAAGGTAGACTACAGAAATAGAAAATGGCATACCTGTGGTTTGATGCCTCCCCATATAAAGGCATTGGATACAGGAAGGGACTTGCAGAAGGAGGCCATAAAATAACTGGAAGAAGAGAGAGTTAGGACAATAACGTCTTGAAAAGACAGCTAATAATGAAATAGAACCATCCAGATTTAGCAGGCATTATTGCATATGAAACAATCCTCTTGGTTCTCTACAATAAAAAGAAGCTTTATGATATCAAAGTAGCAAAACACGAAAACCCTACTTTACCAATAAAAGGAAAAAAAAAATATGAATGCTCTCAATAAAGACCATATTTTTCAACCTCAAGACGCATAAAAAGAAATAGTGGTACCCCTCACTCCCCTTTTTATTAATTTTATAGACTGCATACAGAGTTAAGCTTTGGGCTGCAGGTTCTAGGCACTATTCAAGTATCAACATGCCAAAAACTAGTACAAAAAATACGTTTCCAACTCCACACTCCAACCACAAAACCATGCCAACACCACAAGGATTCTCAAGAGGCTGTCCCCATCCTCCACACCCAAGAAACCTCCTGCCAAGCAGTGCTTACTTATCATGATAAACAGAAATATTCAAGACCCTTTTGATCCTGTCCCTTCAATTAATAGTCCCAAGCTAACAAGCTCGGAGGGAAAGTCAGGCTAACATGACAAAAATTTCATTCCCAATTGCACATCTGTGTGCTTACTTCAAGAGACGGAAAAAAAAAAAGAGCAGAAAATCTCCAGTTTAACAAAGCATGTTCTTTAAACCGAGTAGAGATGCAATCAAGTTTCAGACCAAATATAATGCAAATGTTTAGATGGAGGACAGAATTCAGTTAATTTTCGTTTAAATAAGTTGACTAACCAAAACAAGTTGAGGACAGTAAAACTATGAATTTGACAAACTAACAAACAACCTTATGGCTTGCAAGAAAAGCACTCTTTGTTTAGCTGGATTGATTTGAAGCACTAACAAACAACCTTATTCCCTGAATGAAAAGCACTTACTTCACTGGATGTATGAGCATGGAGTATGGAAGCACTAGTGGCATTAAAAAATTAGAGTACGGCCAATGTTTCCCACTTAAGGGTAGGATCATTAACTTTCCGGTGTCTGAAGAAGATAAGGACAGGCAGAATCTAAACCATACACGGCAAACAAAACCAAAAAGTATAGGTACCCTGAGCAATCATTTTATTAGCCAACAAGGTTGTTTTCAATTTTTTTTGAGATAGCATCCAAATAACTGAATTATGTCTTCCATCCAAACATTGTTCATAAAAATTGAAAAATGGTCCCCAAGAAACATATCTTACCCATGTTTTTGAATCTTTGACAGGGCTAATCATTTCCCATATCTTTTACTTCATCTATGGGAGTCCCAACGAATATACTTGAACAGAAAACTATGTCATAAAAACTCCTATAAACCCAGATCAAGTATTTTTTTCTCTAAAATAATTCTAGTACCATAATTTATACCACTATATATACTTGGTGGAAGAAGAAGAAGAAGATGATGATGATGATGATGATGGAAAGATCACAGTATGATCTCCTTTCAGTTTCAAGGCTGAAAACAGATGAAGCCTGAGAGCAATGTATGCTTTCCTTGTCAATGAAACCTTGGTCAGATTTCTAATTTCCAAGACAGATCACACAAACAAGATGAAACCACCATCAAGAGGCCATGAGGACCGATTGTTTATCCACTTTTTTGCAGCTAATAACAGAACACAGCCATTACCATAAGCTAACAGGAGTAGAAAAATGTTCACAAGCAACAGCTCTTTACTGCAGCTAGAAAGGAACAACGGAAGTGCCAAAATTCAAGAGAAGGTTGCATCAAATTGGAAGGTATCAAACCTTGTTTACAGCCAGAAACTATGCATAGAAGATTATGATGTGGATCATAATGAGTGCTAGATCTACTTCGAGCATTGTTCATCCAGAAATTAACAGAAGCCAATTCTTTAGACTCCAAAAATGCAGGCTGCGCAAATCAAATTGATGAAAGGTAATGAAAACAATAAAAAATAAATAAATAAATAACCACGGATTGCTTGAAAATAACCTACAGACCGTTTGAATGTCTTCTCTCAATGTTTGCAGTTGAACCCTTTTTTCATTCTCAATATTTATAATTGGCACCTGAATTACGAGCAACCAAATTTTAGTTCAAATTTCTAACAATGTTAAGCCTAAAACAAGTAACAAGGTAGCTTAGGTAGAATGCACAAAACAGAATTATCATTCTGACTGCAAAAGACGAAACCAATTGTGCATAATCTGCTCGAAAAAAAAATACAAAATAGGCATCCATTATTCTAACTCCCCAAGTTGTGACCTGTGCCAGATAAATTTGTTGAGGAGCATCTCCAAAAAGCATACAACCTTGCTTTGTATCAGACCCCACCGGCTCATGCCTTTGTGATTCAAAGGAAGCACCACAATCCCCGACCGAGTTGTGGAAATGTTCTTTACAATAACCAACGAATGCAGAGAATGGCAATGGAACCTGTACTTTGAATCGGAAACACAATTAAGTTCGAGGTCATCCATAAGAAAAAGCAACAGAAAGCTCCATGAGTGAACCAAGTTTCAGGCTAAGGAAAATTACCCTCTCATGGTTTCTAATATCACCATAAAAGACTGGTGCAGATCTGGATAGCATAGCCTCCACAATTGACGACCCTACTCGTTGCTAAATTTCCACGCAAAAATAAGTGAGGAAATACAGACCGAAATCAGAGAAACAGACGTCATTGTCTCATCAATTAAACAATTATTTTTCTCTCCTAGACCAGAAGACACAAAAGCAATATTGTAAAAGGTTTAGGAAACTATCTAGTGAAGATACACACACTTTGAGGGTCAGCCCGCAGGAGACCAATTCTGATTTGCACATTCTTCCTTTTTTTCACCAATCATGGCTGCACCTTTCATGTTTGAATACAAGTGATTATCATCGGATGGTTTTAAAAGATAGAGCTGCTAGTTGGTGGATGAGTTATCAAGAGTATGGTGTCCCTAGTTTTGTTTTTGCAAGAAATTATATTAAAATTGGACCTAAAATTTTGGAATAGAAAGGACCTACCTTGGATTTCTAGATCAGAAGGATAATCTAGTTTTTTTGCCTAGTGAAGAAATTGTTGTAGGGATGAGAAAAGGACATAGTTCAATCACGTAGCAAGAATGAAGGAGATTAGCTGGCACTAGAAATCCAAGGTATTGTATTTGAAAGGAGCAGACAAAAATACAAGACAATTTCATAGAATGACGAATTCACATAGAAGGTCCAACCACATTGTCAAGATTAGCACTAGTGGGACAGAGATGGTGCAGGAGGATGATATTAGAAAGGGTACTGCGGATTTTTATTCACATTTTTGTTGAATCCAAACAATAGAGACCATGTTTGGATGGATTGAATTTTTCTTCACATTCCAATTATAAAAGAGGAATCACCCCAGCCCAGATGGTATGTTTATGGCTTTCTAATTAAATAGCTGGGAGGTCTTAAAGGAGGACATTGTGAAGGTGTTCAAGTTGTTTTTTTAAATGGATAATGCTACACAACTAGAAAAATCTACCAGAATGATAAAAGTTATGGGTCTATCACCTGAAAACAACAAACCCATAGAATTCTATTTTAATTACAATTCTACCACTAGCACATCATCATGGTACCTCTTTCTAGTAGAGTAGCATTTTCCTTTTTAAAAGTTATTTCTCAATAAGAATATTGATGGAAAAATATAGAGATTAACTAAGAAAAAGCACATGATCCGCTTATTGCAAGAGAAATTTTATGATGGATGTTGGAAAATAAAAGAGTGACTATGAAATATATTAAAGTGACCAAGGTCATGTATGACAGAGCAATTACTAGAATGAGAACTGTTGAAGGTGATACAAATGGTTTTTCAATTACAATTAGTCTACACCGAGAATCCACTTTAAACCTTTATATTTTCATTTTAACTATGGGCAAATTTACTAAACATATTCAAAACGATATAATTTAGTGTATGTTATTCGCAAATGATATTGTATCAATAGACAAAACTAGGTTGGTATTAATTCATAAATTAGAACTTTAGAGGCACACTTTTAGATTCTTAGATTATAGGGTAGGTAGGACTAAGACAGAATATATGCATTACATATTCAACAAAATTAAAAGTATGAATGAGGGCAAAGTAAAAATTGAGGATTGGGAAATGCCAAAAAGTGATCATTATGATATCTTAGTTCAATTATTCATGCAAATTGAGATATTGAAGAGAATGTTACCCGTGGGATTTGAGCTGGGTAGTAAAAATGGAAAAGTACATTGGATGTTTTATTTGAATGGATAATACATACCAAGTTGAAAGAAAAATTTTATATGATAGTTATAAGACCAACCATGCCTTACAGTACAGAGTACTGGGCCACTAAAAAAAAAAAAAAAAACCTCTCATAATATAAATGTAGCAAAAAATGAGAATTCTAAAACAAATATGTGGTTATACAAGGAAAGATAGGGAAAAAATGAATATATTCAAAATAAACTTGAGATGGCACTGATAGAGAAAAAAAAAATTAAGAAAGGATTGTGTAAGATGGTTTGATCATATCTAACATAAACCTAGAGATGGTCCAATGAGAAAAAGTGAGTAGATTATTCAAAAAAGCATGCAGGAAGCAAAACTCGGAATTTTCAACTGCCAAGATAGTGATCACTATCAGTGTCAAAATCTGCAACTTCAATTCCACTAATATCATGAAGACAACACAAAAATCCCAAACATTATTCTCCATTTTGTCCACAACAGCAAGTGGCAGTATATATAATACAAGAATTCAAATAATTAAAAAAATCAATATAAAGATAAAGATATACATATGAGCATATGAAATTATGAATGTTTATTACCAGCAAGTAATCGAGACCGCCATTGGAAGGGTTCCACAGAGAGGAAGCTCTCCAATTCTTTATGCATCCTTTGAATATCTTTCGAAAAAGAAAAACAAGAGGTTAAAGTAGTCACTGTAAAGATCTAATAGAGGAGAGGTTAAGAGAAGGAATGAAATGAAGTGGTTCCACGATGAATTACAGCGGCAACATTTCGGGACTCGATATGCGAAGAGAACTCTTCTGGTGATGGAATTTCTTCGATTATTCGAATTCGCAGTGATTCTTCCACCATCTTTGCCCTCCGCAGCGAAAGGAGGACGAACGGCCACTGGGAATGGGGCTTTTTTTCTCAGCCTCTTGGCGCTCCAACTCCAGGACCACTACCAGAGATTTGCTCTGCTGTAAATGTCAAAAACAAAAGTTACACCTCCTCGCGCCAGCGAATGTGAACAGGCCTGTGGCGGCGTCGAGAGCAATGTGCCCGTTTGGTAATTTATTTATTTATTTATTTTTAGGTATGTTTAACAATTTTTTTTTATTTTTTAGGTGGATTTAAAATGATAAAAAATTAGTAAAAATTGACTAAAGTTATAATATTATAATTTGTAACGTGAATTAGTAATGACTTAAGATTAAATTTAAAATCTTACAAGTTAGAATACCAGTTAAAGTTAAATTAGTTGTTGTTCTCTTCCTCTAAAATATATATATATATATATATATATACTAACTAGATATTACTCGTATCTAGAGATGTAAAAATATAAATTGATCTACAAATAACTTGAATGTAAATTTATTTTATAAATTTATATGAAAAATTGTAAATATAATCTGTGAGAATAAAAATCACTAATTGAAAAAGATTAATTTAATTTTAATGTACTTAAAACTAAAAATTTTAAATACATACGCTTTTACATTTTTTATGTCATCTACATAATAAGTAAGTTAAAGAATTTGAATTTGGGATATTTTTAATTGTTGGATTTGGTTAATTGTCATAATTATTTTCTTTTCCACTCCACTTTAGTTGTCTTTTACGTCACTTCACATGAAAATATTATCTTACTCTTTTTATATTTTGTTGAATATTTTTTATAAAAGCTTTCAAATTAATATTTTTTAAAAATGTAAAAATATTTGTAATAAATAATAAAATTTTACACATTTATTAAACACTATATAAATACATTAGTCTGTTTTGATTAGTAATTTTTATTTTTATAGGTTATTTTTATAATTTTTCATATAAATTTATAAAACAAATTTACATTTGAGCTATTTATAAGTTAAATTATATTTCATGTGATGTAATCGAAAAGACAACCAAAGCGAAAATAAAAAATAATAATCTTGATCATTGAATAAATTTAACAGTTAAAAATATACAAATGTCAAATCAATAAGTTATAATATTATATAGATACATATGACATTTGTAGATAATATAAGTAAAAAATAAAAGATGTGACAGTTGGGGTTTGTCAATCCATATTCATTAATTTAAGTTTCATATGAATTAACAATTGTTAATGTAATAGTGGTAAAACTTTGATGACGTATAACAAAATGTCAAAAAAATAATTAATTCTCTATTTATTTTAAATATAAAAATTATTATAAAATTTAAATTTCAAATTTTAAAAATTTAAAAAAATCAAAATTTAAAACACCCCCAAGCAAGTATCAGCTTTGCAAACCCAACCCTCCCTTTCTCCTCCCCCTTGGGTGGGTGGGCGTGCCCAACCCTTTGCCTCTCCAATACCACATGGGTCAAATGTCTTATCAAAGTGAAAGCGTATAAATACATTAATCTCTTTTAATTAGTGATTTTTATTTTTACAGGTTATTTTTACAAATTTTCTTGTAAATTTATAAAACAAATTTACATTTGAACTATTTATAAGTTAAATTTACACCTGAGCTATTTATAGGTCAAGTTATATTTCATGTGATATTATCGAAAGACAGTTAAAATAGAGAGGGAAAAAAAGTAATCATAATCATTGAATAAATATAAAAGTTAAAATATACAAATGTTAAATCAACAAGTTATATTATTGTATAAATACACATAACGTTTGTAGATAACATAGGTAAAAAGGAAAAGTTCTGATAGTCAAAGACTGTTAATCCATGTTCATAATGGGTGTGTTTTGAAGCTGTATAAATTTGTAAAAGTTAATATCTTTTACTTTGTACAATGAGTAAAAAATTTAAAATTTACAGTCTCGTAATTCGTATTTATAGAGATTTGTAGAGATTTGCATTTTTTTAACTCTAAACAGTGCCAATTAATTTGAGTTTCATGTAACTCAACTATTATTAATTTAATAGTGGTGAAACTTTGATGACGCTGACAAAATATTTTAAAAATAATTAATTCTCTATTTTATTTTAAATATAAAAAATATTATAAGATTTAAATTTTAAATTTGAAAAATTTTAAAAATCAAAATTTAAAACACCCTCGAGTGAGCATTAGTTTTGTCAACCCAACCCCCCGGGGCGTGCCCAACCCCTTGTCTCTCCAATGCCACATGAGACAGATATCCGATCAACATGAGCAATATTGTAATACTAGTAACTGTTTATGCCTAAAGGTATAGAAATATAATTTAGCATGTAAATAATTTAAATTTAAATTTGTAAAACAAACTTACATAAAAAATGTAAAAATAACCTATTAAAATAAAAATCATTACTCAAAAGAGATTAAGGTATAAAATTTTATTATTTATTACAAATATTATTACATTTTTGAAAATATTAATTTAAAATCTTTTATATAAAAAGTATTCAAAAAAAATATGGAGCGAGTGGAAGAAAAAGAAAAATAATCCTAATCATTTAACAAATTTAAAAGTTGAAAATATCTCAAATTCAAAATTTTGAACTTACTTATTATATAAATGACACAAAATGTAAAAGTATATGTTGCATTTTTAAAATAATAATTTAAAATATTTTATATAAAAAATATTAAAAAATGGAAAGAGTGAGAGAAAAATAAAACTAGTCTTGGCCATTTAGCAAATCCAACAATTAAAAATATCTTAAATTCAAAATTTTAAATTTTCTTATTATATAAATGACATAAAGTATAAAAATGTATTATTTAAAATTTAAGTTTTAAGTACATTAAAATTGAAATTTTAATTTAAATATTTATTTTTTAATAAAATTTTTAAAAATTTAAAATTTAAATATATTTTTTAAATAAAAAAATTAGTTAACTTTATCTAATAGGTATCCATACATTATTTAATAATAGTTAATAATATAAGTAAAATATAAAATATATATTTATAATTTTACAAAATATATATATATATATATATATATAATAAATGATGACGTGGCGAAGATTTAGTGATGACTTGGACAAATGTCAAATCAAATGAAATATTTTATTATATAAATAGATATATATATATATATATATGTATGTATCTTATGTTTATATTATAACTAGTGATATAATCCGTACAATGCACGAATTTATCATATTATATGATTAAATTAAACTTACTATCATATGTTAAAATAGTTAAGTTGTAAAAATATATTTAAAAATAATATATATTATTTATACAAATTCAATCAAATAGTGAATGTAAAATAAATTAAAATATTTATGCCATCAATAGTATAAATTCGATTAAATTCAAATTATAATAAATAAAAAGAAAAAAAAGTCAAAAAGATTGGAGAATAACAACACTCACTTATATAATTAAACAATTTATAATTATTATCTTTACTCTTCTTACCAAAGTATATATATATACACATATATATATATATATATATATATATATCAATTATATATAAAAACTAACAAAATATATATCAATTGCATAAAAAATATTAAAAAATTAAAATTTAAATACGTATCAAGTAAATCGCAAACTTGAAAAGAAAATTATTGTAATAAAAATTTTAAAGAAATTTGCAAAGAAAAAGAAATTTTGGTATCAATTTATAGATTTTGTATATATGAGAGTTCTATTTTATTTAAATTAGAATATCATTTTGAAATTCTATTTTATTCCGATTAAAATATTGTTTGATCGAATTAAAAGTCCAAATCTAATAAAAGTTTGAGTGGCACTACAATTGGATTAATTTGTCCAGAGCCAATTTTATTTTTTAATTCCTAATATTATTTGATATTTCTTAATAAATAATATTACAATATATATAATTTTAATAAATAATATTACAATTTGATTTAAGATATATCACTTATTTTGTCTAATGATAAAAATAATAAAGAACATGTTACTTGTTAATAAATTAACATTTTAATTTAACAGGTTAATTATGTTTTGTATTATTTTATTTAATAGTAATAATTAAATTTATTATTTTTAAATAATAAATTATTAAATTATAAAAAATTAAAAATAAGAAGTTATATGATAAATAGAAGTGTAAATTAAATAAAAATATCAAATGATATACACAAACATTCTAATTTGAAATAAAATTATTAATAAGTGGTAATTATAGACAATACTAATTCCATTTGGATTATAGAATTATAAATTAAGATAATTATAATTATAAATTTATGTTAATAAATCAATTTCTTTATTTAACAGACTTTTTTTTTTTGCATTATTTAGTTTAATATTAATAATACTAATATATTATTATAATAGATTATTATTATTAATATTATTAAAACTTTATTTAAGGGTAATATTTTTTTGCATTATTTTGTTTAATAACAATAATAATATTTATTATGTTTTAAATAATAATTTTTTAAAAAATATAAAAAAGAATATGTTTTAAATAAAAATAAAATAAAAATAAGAAGTTATATAATAAATAGAAGTGTAAATTAAATAAAAATATGAAGTAATATCCATAAACATTTTAATTTGATTAAAATTAAAAATTACGAATAAGCAGTGATTATGTAATGAAGGAAGCACTTAAAGGCTTATCCATCAAAAAAGGGCAGCAAAATCTAGCTTTGGAGGACATTTTAAGGAGGGAGCTTTTTACAATTCAATCTGCCATTGCCACAAATGGCGGTACTATTGACCTCTTGGCCAAAGAAAAGGAATGTTTGAACCGACTTTCTTGTGTTTCCAAAGAAGTTGAGAGTTCAATGAAACAAAAGAGTAGAATCCAATGGTTGAAAGAAGGGGATAAGAATTCAGCTTTCTTTTTTCATTCTATTAAAAATAGATTGAATACAAATAAGATATTGAGGATACAAAAAGATGATGGGAGTCTAGTGCTTGAAAAAGGGCAGACTGCAAAGGAGATTGTGGATTTTTATCATTCTTTGCTTGGCTCGGATGGTGAGTTGCCTAATGTTCTCGATCATTCTTTGGAAGAATTTATTTCTCCCTCCTTGAGTAATGAGTTCATTGAACGGTTGGAGGCTGATTTTTCAAGTGAGGAGATTCGTGATGCTATGTTCAGTTTACACCCGAATAAGGCTCTAGGACCTGATGGTTTCAATGCTTACTTTTTTCAGAAGACTTGGCATATTGTGGGTTCAGAAGTGACAATGGCAATCAAGGAATTCTTTACCTCGGGTCAGCTTCTAAAAGAGTCTAATGCCACCATTATTGCTCTCATTCCTAAAATTGCAAATGCGGATAAGGTGAAGGACTTTCGACCTATCTCTTGCTGCAACACTGTTTATAAGTGCATATCTAAACTGCTTGCGGGAAGATTGAAGATGGTCTTACCTAGTCTAGTTAATGAGGCACAAGCTGCTTTTGTTCAGGGCAGGAGTATAGGGGACAACATTCTCTTGGCTCAAGAATTGGTTCGTGGATACCATTCGAATACAGTGTCTCCAAGATGTGCTATTAAAGTTGATCTCATGAAGGCCTATGATTCTGTGAACTGGGATTTCCTTTGGGAATTAATGCGACTAATGGGGTTTCCTACTCGGTTTCTGGTTTGGATAAAGGAATGTGTCTCTTCTCCTAGATATTCAGTTTCTATTAATGGAGAACTTAATGGCTATTTTGCAGGGAGGAAAGGTTTGAGGCAAGGAGACCCTATTTCTCCTTACTTGTTTGTTCTATGCATGGAGGTTTTATCTCGAATTCTTGCAAAGAAAACTTTGGAATCCTCGGCTTTCCATTTTCACTGGAGATGTAGGAAGACGCATCTTACCCACTTATGCTTTGCAGATGACTTGCTCTTATTTTGCAAAGGTGATATGGGCTCTGTTTCCGTGCTCCAAGAATCACTTCACTTATTCTCCGCCTTCTCAGGACTTCGGCCAAATCCTTCCAAGAGCGAAGTTTTTCTTTCTGGTATTGATTCGGATGTTAAAACAGGTATTCTTGAGCAACTCAACTTTCGTGAAGGGTCTCTGCCTGTCCGGTATTTGGGTGTGCCTCTCATTTCTACAAAGTTGCGAGCTTCAGATTGCAATACTTTGGTGGATCGTCTTGTGCGAAGGGTTAAAACCTGGACTAACCAATTCCTTTCATTTGCTGGTCGACTGCAACTTATTCAGTCTGTTTTATTTAGCATACAGGCCTTTTGGTGTTCTCACTTTGTATTACCGGCAGGAGTTTTGAAAACTATAGAAGGTGTTTTTCGTGCTTTTCTTTGGAAGGGGTCCTCTTTAAACCATAATGGGGCAAAGGTGGCTTGGGAGGAGGTTACTCGGCCTAAGCAAGAGGGTGGACTTGGAGTTAAAAAGATTAAGGATTGGAACTTGGCATGTATGACACATTTCATTTGGCGATTGTGTTCTCCTTGCTCAACTTCCATGTGGGTATCTTGGATCAAGTCTAATCTTCTTAACAAAAACCATTTTTGGGTTGCTAAGGTACCTTGGAATTCCTCTTGGTCTTGGCGGAAGATTATGAAGCTGCGAGATAAGGTACGTCCTTTTTTGACTATGAAAGTGGGGAATGGTAAGCATACCTCTTTATGGTTTGATGCGTGGATGACAAGGGGTCCAATTTGTTTTTCTCCAACTGCTAGGGTCATCTATGATTCGGGTTTGACTAAGGATGCTATGGTGGATAGAATTATCTCAGGTAATGGATGGTGTTGGCCTGTTGCAAATTCCCCTCTACTACTGGACCTTAAAAGGGAAACTGAGGACCTATCGCCTCCTAATTCTTCTTGTGATGATATGTTGCTTTGGGATAAAGAGAAAAAGGTTTTCTCCACTAAGGCTGTTTGGAACTCTTTGAGAGTTTCCACTCCACCCGTGAGCTGGTTCAAGGTAGTATGGTTTAAATTTCACATTCCTAGTCATGCTTTCATTCTATGGCTGGCGGTTAGGAGGAAACTTGCTACCCAGGATAGGCTTCTATCTTTTGGCATGATTTCTACTATGAGATGCTTGTTCTGTGGAGCGTTACGTGAAGATCATGATCACTTGTTTTTCAATTGTTTGTTCACTTGCAGAATATGGAAATCTTTATTGATTATTTCAGGGTTGCAACATTCAACTAGTGATTGGGATGGTATTATTACTTGGGCCTCTACAGTTTGTAAAGGCTCCACTTTACTTTCTTTGATTGGGAGGCTCACACTTGCTGCCTCGGTTTACGTGATATGGCGGGAAAGAAATAGGAGACAATATGAACAGCAGTTCCAAGATGAGGTGACCCTCCTTAGTTCCATCAAGGATTTGGTAAGATTGCGGCTTATGGATTGTTCGGGTTTTCCAAAAACGAATCAGAATTGCCTTCTTCTTCACCAGTGGAATCTTCCTCAATCTATTATTGAATAGTTTGTTGGTGTTTCTCTTGATCTATGTCAGAGAGTGCATTGTTGTTGAGAGTTGGGATATGTTCCCGAGTTTTTGTTTGCTATTTTTTCACTTGGGGTTTTCATGCTCATATTTGTAGGAGTGATTGGTGATTGATTTGTCCAGGGGTATGCCCCTGTGTATTTGTACATGAACTTCTAATTTTTTGATTAATATATTTACTTTTACCTTTCAAAAAAAAAATGTAAAATACTAATTTCTTTATAAGATAATTAAGATAATTATAATTAAGTGTCATGTGTCACAACTATACACGTGTTAGAACTGTAGTGCAAGTTAGATCTTACATGGCGTAAGATAGTTATAATTAGGTACCACGTGTCACAACCGTAGCACAAGTTAGGTCTTACATAGTACAGCGACGCTGCTAGAATCTGTTATATATATATATATATATATATATATAATATGATATTTATACATACTATTATAAAACAAACCGCATGAGCATGGTAAGGATACAAATTTAATGAAGTCAGATTTTAGTAAAATTTTTATTTTTTATTTTTTTAACAATAACCCTTAACTACCATAATCACTCACAATTTAAAACTAGTGCATCAGTAATTTTTTTTATTTTTATAAGTTATTTAAGTAATTTTACGCTTTAATATTTTTATTTTTTAAATGTCTTTTAATTACCTACTGCTCTTATAATGTTCTTTTATTTTATTTAAATGCCCTTTAATTACTTACTATTTATTTAAATATTTTTAATTAATAATTACTCATTATTTATTATTTGAGACAATTTTAAATTTTTTTAATAGATAAAAAAATTAATTAAAGATGCGCATATAGTATGTCTTTTTTCTAATAGATATTGATGAAATACCAATAATATAAGTGAGATCTAAAAATTAATGAATATATTGATGAAATACTAAGGTACTGCAGAATAAAATTAATGAAACTTTAGTTATTTTTTTAAAATATCCTTCAAACCACTATTAAATTTAAATTTTAAATCAATCAACTTTAAAAAATATCTCTAAATAGGTCATTTTACAAATTTCAAAATCTTAATCACCACATTATTTTACTTTTTATACTTTTAAATAAATTACACAAATTAAGTGACAATCACACCATCGTGTATGTACTAACTTTATTAAAAATAGAAAATATGCTTGTTAATGTAATTTTATTTACAATAATTAACTTTAATATTTAATAAAATATTTATTTTTATTCAAATATTTTTTATAAAACCAATTTAATTAAATAAAATATATTTTATATTAATTTAATAGAATATATTTGATTCATTTTAATTTATAAAATATTTTTTAAATAACAACCACGCTCAAGCTTAGGCTTTTAGTTTGGGAAAAAACTAACTTTTTTTTTTTTTTTGTATTTAGGAAAAAAAAGTTAACTTTTGAATTTTTGTTAATTTAATATTTTTGCCATTCATAATTTAAAAGGAGTTTAAGATGTAAAAAGATAAATTTGATTATTTTAAAAAATTCAAAACATTAAATAGTCAGAAACTAATTTAGTTAATATTTTAATATAACTCACAGTGTATTTTTCATATATTAGATAGACTAATACTTAGATAGACTCCTAGGTCGAGATTTAGTTAATATTTTAACATAACTCATACTGTATTTTTTATATATAAATTATTTTGATATTCGAAAAGATATTTTGTATTTGATAAAGTACAATGCAACTAAACCAAAAAGTTCCAGCTCGTACACTGCCTAAAGAAGCTTCAGCCAATGGCAAAGGTTTGGCCTTGGCCACGAATTCAACTTTCAATGCTGTCTCAAATTTGATGTCGGTTACTCCTGACCCTTCAAGCCACCGGCCATTGATGGAGGTCTATGATAAATCCCCTAGTCTTCAGTACACCACCACAGACCCTTTTACCCGGTCAAAGCTTTGTGTCCTGATAAAAAGCACTCTTCACCTGTCAGTGCCAAAACTAGAGTACCTGACATAAAAGCGAGGGGGGGGGGGGCCTAATATCGCCTGCACTGCCAAACCTAGAGTAACCCGCTGCCAGCGTAACGTTGGCCGGTTGTTTTAAATTTTATTTTATTTTTTGTTTTGGCTTTTCTTTTCAGTATGGTTGAAACTGTTTTTTATTTTTTTTTCAATTTAGGTCAAACCCACATATAAGGTTAAGTTTAAAAGGAAAAATTTTAATTTTTTTTTTTATAGTTGGTTACTGAATAATTATTAAAAAGTTAGTTTTTTGCATTTGAGAAGAAAAAAATTAGGTTTTTAGTAACTATTTTTTTAATTTTTATTAATTTAACATTTTTGTTGTTCAATATTTAAAACAAGTTTAAAATATAAGATGATAAATTTAATCATTTTTAAAAAAATAAAAAAACTAGTAATTGGCAACCTAGCAAGGAGCTTTTTTTTCCAAACACAACTCCTAACATCAATTAACCCAAAAATTTTATTTTATTTTTGTAAGAGTGTTGCTCTTCAATGTTTAAAACAAGTTTAAAATATAAAAGAATAAATTAGTCATTTTAAAAAAAGTAAAAAAATTAGTACGTAGCAGCCGGACTACTAGTTGTTTTCCCAAACATAGCTCCTAACGTCAATTAACCCAATAATTTTATTTTATTTTTGTAAAATGGCAGCTCGTTGCTAGCTACTAGTTTTTTTTACTTTTTTTTTAAATGATCAAATTTACTATCTTACATTTTAATCTTGTTTTAAACATTAAAGGTAAAAGTGCCAAATTAACTAAAATTAAAAAAATAGTTACTAAAAAATTAACTTTTTTTCCCTTCCCAAACATAAAAAAAAAAAAATTAATTTTTTGGTCGCATTTAGTAGCCAACGACAAAAAAAGTAGGTTTTTTTCTTCTCAAACTCAACTTTACTCGTGGGTTTGAACCAAACTGAAGGGAAAAAAAAACATGCACCTGGTTTGAACCAAACAAAAAAGAAAAGAAAAAAAAATTGAAATACGTGAGCAGTATTACGCTGGTAGCAGGCTAACATCGCAAGTGATGTTAGCTCCCAGCTTCCAACATAAATTTTAAAACTAATGAAGTTAACCAGTTACCTCCGTGTAATAACCAGGTCATCTCGCCTTTCCATTCAAAAAATCTAGATTTCCAAAACCTGACACTCATTTTCTTTGGCAATTCTTTCTCAAATGCTGATTTCCCCTCCATAAATGGGCCTAACTTGACTCATTTTCAACTAAGTCTACCTACTACAAACCCATTCTCACTTACCCAACATGTTCCACTCGCACCTCGCCAAACCTTTTCAAGCCCAAAGTCCTCTTGGGCTCAGCTATTTATCTCTAATAGAAACAAAACCCGCACCTCCCTAGAATTCATAGCAAGCAACTTAATGAAAGAAGACACCAAATCATCTGTCTATATTATAGCAGAGGGAGTCTCGAAGGAATTAAATAGATGGAGTAATGTAGTCGTTTACTATGTCATAGGTGTTAAGCCTCCCTTCAAACTAATGAAGCAATTCATAGAAAAAAGGTGGAAAGCTTTTGAATACATCGAATTGTTTATCTTAAAAGCTAAAATTTTCATATTCAACTTTCAGGATGAGGAAACTAAGCTTAAAGTACTTGAAACGGGTCCCTGGAGTTGCTATGATAAACCATTAATCTTGAAACCATGGTCACCTTCTCAATCATATGACAGAATTAGCCCAGATGTGCTTCCAATTTGGGCAAGACTACTACACCTTAAACTCCATCTATGGTTAGCCAAAACCATTAGCAAGATAGCCAGTCATATTGGGCAACTTTTATTCATAGATAGAATGACTGCAACGAGGCAAAGACTTACATATGCGAGAATCTGTGTTGAAGTTAACAAACACTCCACTTACCCTCAATTCATTGAAATCAATGATCATAATGGTTGCTCATTTCAACAAGCCGTGGAGTATGAGTGGCTTCCTGTTGCTTGTGAAACATGTAAGCAATTTGGACATAAGTCCAACTAATGCCCAAAAGCAGTAAAGCAACAATGGAGGTAGGTTCCCAAAGCTCCAGAGATCAATGGAAGACAATTAGTTGAAGAGGAGAATATTGTACAGCAAGGTGTAAATACTAATCTGGCTAATAAAGATATAGGTGACATTATAGTCAATTCTATTGAAACTAACTGGGCTCAAACCTATGATGTTTGCATAAAGATCTTTCTAAGGCCATTACTATAAGTAACATATTTAGCAGCCTTAATATTTCTGCAAATAAGGAACCTTTAGCTATTTATCCTTTGGTTATTAGTGCTCCGGATCCTCTTTCTCCCAATGACTCTCTACTACTCCAAAAAGCAGATCACTTTAACAGGTCAGTTCATCATAAGATGATTCTAATTTAGCTAGCAAGGAATCCAAGGCAGGATCTTTGATGCAAGTAAGAACTCAAACTGCACAGCTCGGGCTAATAGCTTTTTATCTCTAAATGGCAGCCAAAGTGAAGTTCAAGGTGAAGATGAAATTCACTTCCCTCATTCTATTGAACTTGATGCCAATTGCCCATTATTCCCTCTTATAAGAAGTTAAAGAAAGAAAAAAGGAAAGCTTCTTCATGCTTTTGCTTAAAAGAATAAGGCTACCCAAGCCAAGTCCCCTAATCATTCGCTTGTCTTTAAATGAATTTTGCTACATGGAACTCTAGGGGCCTAGATCACACCATCAAGCAAATAGAAATTAGGAAACTCATTAGAAGTTCTTCTCTTAACTTGATTGGTTTTTTGGAAACCAAAGTAAGAAGCCATAATATTATGAATACATGTAAAACTGTCAATCTCACTTTCTATTATTTTGGTAACCACACACGAGACTTAGCTGCTAGAATTTTGCTTTTGTGGGACCCTACTTCAGTTAACGTACAAATTATGTCCAGCACCAATCAATCTGTATTTTTTAATTACTCACTAATTGCTATCCTTGGAATTTTTTGGCACTATTGTCTATGTTTCTAATGAGAGGAAAACTAGAAAATTACTATGGAAAGAGCTGCAAGCCAACTATGCATTGGTTGATAACTCCTCACCTTGGATAATTTTGGGGAATTTCAACGTGGTCAAAAATGAAAAGGTAAAGAAGAGGGTAAGAAAATAATACACTATTCAGGATGCTAATATACATGGACTAATAAACAAGAAGATGGCTTTAGAATTTATAGTAAGCTCGATCAAGCTTTGGTGAATGAAAAATGGCTTGGTATATTCCCTACCTCAAAAGCTTCCTTTCCCACAGCAAGTATCTCAGATCATAGTTCAATCATCATTAACATATGACCAAGCATCAAAACTGGTATGAAGCCTTTGAAATTCTTCAATTTTTGGACAAAGAACAAGGAATTTGCAAAAGTTGTAGAGGAGGTATGGTCTAAGCCCACTTCAGGTATCCATATGTTCAAGTTTTACTCTAAACTCAAATCTCTCAAGCTTGCTCTTAAAGCTTTTAATGCTAAGTATTATGGAGTCCTTCCCAACAAGGTAGCAGTAGCCAAAGCAGAACTTGATGCAATTCAGAGAGAGTTTCAATTTGACCCAAGTCCAACTCTCCTAGATAAAGAAAGCAAGGCACTTGAGGATTATATATAACTTACTCTAGCCGAGGAAGCATTTTACAAGCAAAAAGCAAGAGACAACACAATTAAGGTGAGAAATCAAAACACTTCTTATTTTCATTGAAAAGTTAAGGCTTATTGCTCAAGGAATAAAATTCTATCAATTTTGGATAGCTAAGGAGAAAGACATGAGGATTATGAGGTAGTTAAATCCATCTTTATTGAGCATTATAAGTAGCTCTTAGGTATCATTTTCATTTATCCTCATGATGCAAGGCAATATGTTACAGAAGTCATGCAATCTAGCCTTCCTTCGAATTTAATAAACTCACTTAATAATAAAGTAACTGATGATGAAATCAGGAGTACTCTCTTCTCTTTGCCAGATCATAAGGCCCCGGGCCCTGATGGATTTACCTCCCATTTCTTCAAAAAAGCTTGGAGCATTGTAGGGGATGATTTTATTGAGGCTATCAAATCATTCTTTAACTCAGTAACGTTATTGAAGGCAACTAACTCCACAATTATTGTAATGGTACCTAAAGTTCCAAACCTAAGCATGGTCGCTGATTACAGGCTTATCTTTTGCTGTTCAACCATTTATAAATGCATTCCCAAGTTAATTGCCAATGGGCTTAAGAGGATAATGCCTTATGTTATTAGCCCTTCACAGGCAGCCTTTGTTAAAGAAAGATTTATTTCAGATCAAATACTCCTTATACAAGAATTGGTGAGGAACTATTATAGACACAATTTATCTCCTAGATGCGCTTTGAAGATAGACTTGATGAAAGCATTCAATTTAGTTTCATGGAATCTCTTGCTTGATATCCTACAGGCTTTTAATTTGCCAGTTAAGTTTTGGGAATGGATTGAAGTTGGCATTACTTCCCCTTAGTTCTCTATCTCTCTAAATGGAGCTCTTGAAGGATATTTCCTAGGCGCTAAAGGACTTCGACAAGGTGACCCATTATCTCTATATCTATTAATTTCTTCTTGCCATGGAATTCTTCTCAAGGCTTTTTAATAAATTAGTGAGAGGAAGTGAATTCTTTTATCATCCCAAGTGCTCTCATCTAACCATCAATTATATATGCTTTGTGGATGACTTGTTCATTTTGTGCGCTCCTAATGAGCCTACTTTTTAATTGATTCGTAAAGCACTTCATGAATTCCATAAATACTCAAGTCTTCTGTAATAACCTAAAAATTTAAATTTTAGATATATATTATTTAAAAATTATTACCGTAATATATATATTATTACAATTAAAAAAAAAGAAAAAGAGGTCAAAGAAGTTACCTAGAAGCCACGTAAAGATTTGGTGAGTTAGGAATTTTTTTTTATTTACTTTTTTTGGTGACCAAGTCTTATAGGTATAATATGTACGTACATATATAGATGATAGTCTGTGAGAAAAAAAAAAAAAAAAGAGAGAATGAGAGAGCTGGAAAGAGAAAAAAAAGAGCAAGAGAGAAAAAAGAAAGAAAAGAAAAAAAGTGATGGTTTAAGTTCAGGGATAACTAGGTTTTGGTATTTTTGACGTCGTGATTGTCATGACAGTGTTGGATCGTGGTGATTTAGCCCGAGGTGGAAAATACGGAGGAGACAAGTTTTTTAAAGTTTTAGGATTTTTTTCACTTTTTTTTCAGATTTGAGGTAGGGATTTGATACATTTTAATTACATAAATGTGATGTAGAAATATTTTGGTAAATTTTTTTATGTATTTATTTTGTGTAGATGTGGTTAAATTTAGACTACATTGTGTGAATTCAGTCCGAACTAGAACGCCAAAACATTCTAGCCAAAATAAGTTTGCTGGGGAAAATATATAAGGGAATATGCTTGCCATATTTCATAAAAGTTCTAAGAATTATTATTCAGTCCCAATAGTTTTATATAATTATGAACTGACCACCAAAGTTTTTAAAAATTTCACTTCGACCCCATGATTGCAAAAAATTTCAGATTGACCCCAAAAGTTTTGGATAATTACATAGTCACCCCAAAAGTTTTAAATAATTACTAAGTGGCCCTAAGTTTTTGAGAAATTACAATTTTACCCCCTAAAGTTGTGAAAAATTATAGTTTGATATTTAAAATTAAATATATATAAAATATGTGACTTAGAATGCCTAATTTTCAATATTTGAGTAATTTATTTTATTAAAAGAAAGTGTTTATTGAAGTGATGATGTGATGTTAATGGTTGATTTTAATAAGTTGTTTTGTTGAAATGATAATAATGAAGATAAAAGGAAATTTGAATGAAGTTGTGATTGCGGGATTGACAGATACTAAAAAAATAGGAATGGTGCAGTTATTACCCTTGGGTTGAAAAACTCTAAACCTGCGCAGGGATTGGTATTTATGCTAGTAGATTAGTAGCCTACAATGATGATAATTATCGGGCTAATCATGGCCATCGGGTTTGGACCCGTGAACGACGATATTGTATAGTATCTGCCCTATGACTGTGATGATTGTGATATGATGGCAGAAAGATAAACGAAAGATAATAATTAGATCATTTTTGAGATTTATATTGATGCGTGTTTTGATGTTGGGATACACGACAACTTAAAATTTATGAGTTATTGATATGAAATTACTGCTAATCTAATATTTGTGTGCATATCATATATGTTGTTATTATGCATCGTGGCCACAGGTAGATTAGTGCTCACGTCTCTACAGATTCTTTTGCAGGTCATGAACCTGAGACTTAGGTGAGCCATTGTTAGATTTACTTTTACGTCACTATAACATTATTCAAGACAGTAATATTAATAATTTGGGGGTTTATTTGATTTGATTGTAAAAGTCTTGAGGCCTAGCTTTCTATTATTATTTAGGGTTGTGGTTAGAATATTGTTGCCCGGTTACATCGAGTGTTAGTTGTTATTAATTGCTTTTACTTTATTAATAAAATTATTATTATATATAATGGATGTTTGCCTGAAGGTAGTTGTGTAGTTTTGATTAGGATAATGGATATTTTGATATATGTTGTGAATGACTCATTCATTCACTCCACAGGTTTTGAAACTCGGGGCGTGACATCTTCAACCAAATAGGATAAAGGGCAAAATCTAAATATCCAAAATTAGCTAATAAGACAAATAACACCTTTGCTCCCTACTTGGTTTCAATTAGGTGAACTACTGGTCAAGTACTTGGAAGTTCCCTTAATCTCAACAAAACTTAAGTATGAGGATTACAAGGAGCTAATTGAGAAAATAACCAAGAAACTAAAAAACTGGACCTCTAATTACCTTTCTTATGTTGGTAGATTGGTTTTTGTCAAATCTATTCTACTTAGCATTCCAATTTATTGGAGCATTCATTTCATTCTCCTTAAGAAAGTGTGTTGAGCAGATCCTAAGAAGGTTTTTTGTGGTCAGGTGCTGAATTAAAGAAATAGGGAAGCAAAGCAGCATAGAGTGAAGTTTGCCTACCAAAAAATGAGGGTGGCCTTGATATTCGGAAACTCCATGAATGGAATAAGGCTACTATGATGAGCATCTATGGGTCTTATGCTCCAAAAGTCCAACCTTTTGGGTCGAATGGTGTAATTCTAACGTCCTTAAAATGCTTTTGGGAATTAAAACCCCCTTTGGATTTCTCTTAGACTTGGTGAAAATTACTTAAGCTTCGAGAGGAAGCAAGCTGCATCTCCAAGTATAAGGTGGGCAATGGTGAATCCATCTCTCTTTGGTACTCTAATTAACATCCCAATGGCCCCCTAATTCTTAAATATAGCCCCAGAATTGCATACAATGTTGGTTTAACTAAAGATGTTAAAGTCTCAAAGGTGATTAGCAATGGGCAATGGCGATGGCCTTATTCAAATGCATGAAAATTTAGGGAAATTATTCTTGAAAGTCATCCTAATTATATGTCAAATCCACAACTACCAGACCAGTTCATATAGTCTGTGTCAAAGAATGAAGTTTAATTACAATACTGCGGCTACATGGGAAGCTTTAAGAGAACAAGCTTAAAAGGTAACATAGCATAACCTTCTTTGGTTCCCTAACTACATCTCTAGACATAGTTTCATCTTATGACTTACAATAAGGGAGAGATTTAACACTAGAGACAAACTGATCGCAGGGGGATGAATGTTGATCCTACTTGTGTTTTATGTGGGCATGGCCTTGAAGATATGGAGCATTTATTCTTCTTCTATCTTAGCTGAGTTAAGAGAGGTAATACTACAAAAGTGCTTCATTAGAAAGGCTAAACAACTATGAAAGGAAGAAATTGCTTGGGTCGTAGGCAGATTCAATGAGAAAAGTCTTGACAACACAATATGCAAACTTACTTGGACAGCTATGGTGTACCACTTCTGGAAAGAACGAGATGCTAGACCTTTAAAAGGGCTTTCCTCCCTAATCAATAGCATCATAAAAGACATCATGCATGAGATTAGAATTAAGATTTTTCAGTTACCTGTCATTAAACATTATGATGTAAATACTAGAATTTGCGCTAGATGGGAGATTCGTTTTGTAACTGATATTGTTTTGATATATAGGGAAATACCTCTAAGATGATGTAAATATTCTCCCATTAATTCATATTGCTCTTAATTAGACCAAAAAAAATAAACTATAATATTACTATATAGTACTGCTAGGAGCATTTTGCCTTCGAGGGTTTATTTATTATTATATTATTTTGATAGATGTTATAGGGCGATTGTATGATTCGGATTAAGTTTGTTACACTTAATTGTAATTTGTATATAATTATTAATTAGATCACAACTTGAGTTACGAAATTTAGGACATGACAACCAGCTATCACCCTTTGACACCAAATCCACAGACATCACCACTAATCAACTAATTAAATCCACAACAACAAAAAAATATTATAGGGACAATTCGGAACCTAAGGACCAGAGAGAGAGAGAGAGAGAGAGAGAGAGAGAGAGAGAGAGAGAGAGAGAGAGAGAGAGAGAGAGAGAGAGAGAGAGAGAGAGAGAGAGGGGGGGCGAGTGGTGCACAGAGAGACAAACAGAAAGAGCTCGACCAAGTCTCGCAGTTGAAGGTAGATGCTGAATGTTTTGGGAAACCCGATGGTCTTGTAGCTTGGTAGTGGTTCCGGTGCTCCTTTATAGGCGGCGGTCGATGGTCATTTCTAAATCCCATGCTACAATAGAGATATTGGAGTGAAAGATTGGGAGGGGAATTGGGGGAGAGTGAACAGAGGACATAACGAGAGAGATAGTGAGTGAGAGCAGAATGAGAGAATCGTTGTAAAAATAAACAAAAGAAAAAAAAATAAATATAAACGATACTAAATTGACCTTACTAATTGTCCCTTAATTTCGTTTGGTTATAAAGTTGGTCCTAACGTTTTTTATTTTATTTTTTTGGTCTTATATGATATTTTTACCAAAATTTAATTTTTCTTTCAAAAGCCATAATTTTTGATGCACTTATGACATTTGTTAAAAAAAATAAAAAATTCGCATCTATTTAGATTAAAGTTAAAAAAAATAAAAAAAATTAGTTTTTTATTATTTTTTAAATCCAAATAGATACGAATTTTTTGATTTTTTTCTTTTTTTTTTTTCCTAATGTGATTAACCCATGAAAAAGTTACAGTTTCAGAAAAAAAAAATTAAATTTTTATAAAAAAAAGTTAACTGAAAAAAAAGGGTTAAAATCAAATTTCGTGACCAAATGAAGCATGGACGCGTGTGAGTTCAAACGCCGTAGTGAGTTTACCATATGAGAGAAAACCAAAGAATCCTACCCTCGGGTTGATCTCCCATCATTAGAAAAATTAGAAAATAAAAAATAGTGCGTTTGTAATGTTAGACTATCTGCGTGCAAAATGCTCACACGATGCAATATATATAGGTTGGAGACCATCTTGCTTGTCCTTGTATCGTTGCCTAGAGAACAGCTAGAACAACTTGAATTAGTAAGGAAAGATTAAAAGGCGCTACGGCAAAAGCAATGAATCTAACTATCTGCATGTTTTTGTGGTTAGTCTAATGAATCAAGTACATGGTTCAACATCTTACATATATATATATATATATATATATATATGACAAAGGACATGTAAGTGTGCTATTTCATAAAGGTATGAGAGACTATGCCCGTTTGATGAATATTAAGGAAGAAGATGGAAATATATGTTTGCAAAACATGATACAGAGAATAGAGCACAAAAAAATATAGGCATCTAAATGTTTTCAACCCAATAATTGCAGTATTCTTCCCCCTTCAGGTCATGAAGAGGAACAGTGGTACTACTACAAGTACTGATCCGGACATGAGCCACCAGAGACTAATGGAGTCCCCACCCACAACAATCTGCATGCCGCCCTACCTATTCTTCTAACACCTGTGACCTCTTTCCCCCTCAAGTCTCTCTCTCTCTCTCTCAAACAAAGATGCCTATCTATGTATGTGATTTCTTTCTTTCTTTTTTTTTTTTTTTTTATTTCACTGTGTTGCATTGTGGGTTGTGCCTTTGTGCAGTTCCTTGCTGCATATGCTTATATAGTAATGGAAATAAACCCTAGCTTGATGACAGTACTAACTCCAGAAGATGGAACTGTAGATATTATTTTTGATGTTTTTTATGGTTAGGAAGAAGAAAAATAGACCATTTGCAAGGTAATAGGTTAAGGCTTCGTTTGGTTATAAAATTTGATTCTATTTTTTTTGGAACTTTTTTTTTCAGCAAAATTAAATTTTTTTTTTAAAAAATGTAATTTTTAGATGTGTCAATTGCATCCATAATAAAAAAAAGTCTAAAAAATTTACATCCATTCGAATAAAATTTATTCGTTTGAGTATAAAAATAACGAAAAAATTAATTTTTTTTTTATTTTTTTCACTTTTATCTAAATGAACATGATTTTTTTAATATTTTTTTACTAATACAATTAACACACTTTAAACATATAACTTCTACCAAAAAAAAAAAAAAAAACTTTGATAAAAAGAAGTCACATAAAACGAGAAAAAACTAAACAAAAAGTTAGAATCAATATTGTAATGAAACGAAACCTAAGAAGGGATGATCCTAGAAAACCTGCAAATCTCTTCTTTCGTGTTTAAAGAAAAGAGGGACAGGGAAAAAAAAATCAAAACCAAATTTCAGAAAAAAAAAAAAAAAAGAAAAAGAAAGAAAGAGAGGAAGAAAGAAATAGTAGAGTTAGTGCAATAGTATCTTTGAAACATAAGGGAAAATAACATCACAGCCACAAAAGAGAAAGGTGATGCAATTACTGGGCGATTAATTGTTCAATCAATGATATTTCTTAAAAGAACTGAAAGGAAAATTAACAGAAAAACAGCTACAAGAAGAAGATCGTTTGAAGGAGGGGGTACTCTATATTCTATACACATGGCAAGAGATATGATATAAAAAAGAAAGGATTGAATCCAGCAATTAAGAAGAAGCCCAAAAAGAAGAGAAACTTTGATCTGAGGTGGTCTACACTAAACAAGTTAGTGTTTGGGGTTATTTATACCGGAAGATTTGAGACAGGTGTACAAGTTGACTTACTTTTTGGCAAACATAAAGTTTAAAGGGGGAACAAGTGAAGCTGCCAGCATGATCTAGCTAGCCTTGGGTTAGAGAGAGAAACTTAGAGTGAGAAAGAAAGAAAGAAAGAGCTAACCCTGGTTAGGTCATGCTCTGACAGCCTCACTCCTTCCCTTTGGGGCCCAACGGATCGAGATTCCAAACATCCTTCTTTTTCTCCCAAAAAAAGGAAAAAGAAAAGTAAAAGAAACATACAGAGCAATCACTGTGAGTATATTCATTTCCACATGCCGGTATGCTTTCTCAAGCTTTCTTCTTTTGTTTTTGTGATTTTGTTTTAATTTGTTTCTGTGAGGAAATGCAATTAAAATAAATAAGAAAGCTAAATTAAAAGAACTTAATAGTGGTAGAGTTGTAATTAGAATAAATTTTTATGAATTTATTACTTTCAAATATATGATGGTTTCACTGCGCACAATATTTTTCTAAATCATTTATTGTTACTTCCTCTAACAATTTTTTTCTTTTTTTTTTTTTATTGTGTATGCATGAAACTATATATGGTATGGCAGTGAGGTCAAAACTGTCTGAATTATTATAGATGTTTTATATTTAATTTATAATTAAAAAACTTAAAATATGAATATTTTACACTCTCCTTTGTCAAAATTTAATATAGTTACTAATTTATTTATTTATTTATTTTTAAAACTTGACATTCTGGGCCTCCGATATGGTTCTTCAAATACAGAAGCTGATGAGCCTCCTTTCAAGTGGGATTCCCTCAGCTTCTTGGTAATTTCTGTTTTGGAGCTTTTAATGGTAACTTTGTCTTTGTAATCATTTACCCAGACGAAAAATGATGCGGTGAAGGGTAGAACAAGTAGGGTGTGAGTTCTTAGTTTATTTTATAAATACTTAAAAAAGAAATATAAACTTTTTTTTGAGAATTTTTTCTAACAAATATTTTATTAATAAAAATTAACCAACGAGCCTTGCTGGTCCACGAAACTTAAATAGAAAAACTTAACAAGTAAAAATCTGAAACTAGAAAAAAATATAAACAAAATACAGAAATAAAATAATTACCGTGTCTAAAAAATTCTTAACTTCATTGCTAAACTAAATATAATATTTAAAAATGGAAAACACAAGAATTAAAGGTTGTAACAATGGAATTAGCATTTTGGATCTGTTGGAAAAATAATGTTCGAAATTAGACTCACTATTTTATAAATCAAGCTAGGAAAAGATAAATTCACAGACTTGTGAAGACAGAAATTAAATGCACTGTGATGAAATTTAGTATTAGACGCTACATTCTTAAAATTAAATTCATTTCCGATAGGTGCTTCTAGTTTTAACAGATATCGGTCTTGTAAGATAAAATAATCACACACACAAAAAAGTAGCAATTTGTGTGTCCCAACAAATTAGAACTCTATTTGTACTCCTTGTATGCAATGATATTTTATGCAAAAACTGAAAACTTTTTTAATGTACAAATGCAGTGTTTAAATAGGCATTGAAATGACTTTCTCGAAAAGATGAACAATCATAAGTCATGTCTGTTGGAGAATAGATATCACTATTTATGAAGAGAGGCAACTGTCTATTACACAGAATAGACATGTCTGATGAGGAAGGAACACTCCAAAATGACGTAGTTTTGGAGACAGCAATTGGAGAACAGACACCACTATTTATGAAAAAATGCATCTATTTTGTTACACAAAACAAGCATGTCTAATGAACAAGGAATACTCCAAAACAACGTAGTTTTAGAAATAACAGTTGGAATGGGTTAATGGGCTAAAAAATTATCCAAATACAAAGATATAAGAATAAAATTATCTAAGTACAAAAAATTAGGCCCACTTTATTTATTATCAAGTCTCCACTTTAAAATCAATTTTCTTTCACATAATTCATGATTTTGAGCATGTAAATGCATGAAACTAATATTGTTATACAACTCTATTAATTCCATTATAGTTACACAAAATATAATGTGTGAACCGCATTTTAAATATGGCTTAAATTTTGATAAAATAATCATGGTTAAAACCATGAATTCCAACAAGATCCGTATGTCACAACTGTAAGTGTGAAAAAGCATTTATGCCAAAAAATACCTAAAATAGATATATTATAGTGTCAAATGGACACCATAACTGAATTTAGCTGTAATAATTTGAATTTTATTTTATTTTAATTAATTTACTTAAGTGTAATGGTGATAATTGTTATGGTAAAAATCTAGAAAACTAAGAATTAAAAAATTTTTGGAATGACAAAATTGGTTGAAAGCATTTTTGAATTTAATTCCATTCTATGTAAGAGTTTAATATGAAATTTCTAAACTTTTCATCCAAATAATCCATATCCCATTTAATCATTTGGTTCAACCCAAACCTATTAATCCATGGATCAACCCATTATGCAACTCACCCTCAACTCACCTCAACTCAACTTGCACTCACCGAGTTGCCTTGTGAATTGTGAAAACTTTTCAAACTCTCTATAGAACCTTATCTTCTTCCATCCTTTCCTCCATTACTCATTTGAATTATTTGCATGAATAATAGAATGCAGCAAAAGTTTTGGATCATGACATCTACTTAGCATTCATGATCCAAGGTTGGAGGCTTTGAAACTTGGGAAGTGGAGCTTGTCTTCCTCCACCAACACCCACCACCATTATTGAGTGAAGCCTCAAGAACTTCCTATATAATGCTCCTTTTAAGTGATTAAGAAACTGCTAAGGCATCCAAGGAGTTGTGAAGCTCGAGTGTTCTTTAAAAACTTCAAGTGTTAGTTAGAGAATTGGTGGTGCTTGGGAAAGAAGAAGAGAAAGAAAAGCTTGGAGTTTTTCGGTTCAGTTGGTGTTCGAAGTTCAAATTTTCTTTCTTCTTGGACTTGGTCGCCAAAATCTTCATTGAGATAAGATGACCAACATCTTAGTATGTGTTTCATGCCTTCAATGTGAACCAAAATTGAACATGTGTAAGATTAATTTGAAGTTGAAGTATTTCTGGGTCTAAAGTATGAAACTTTATTTTGTTTAAATTTGTACTTAATCATCTTCATAACTTGCGAGATTGGATTTATATTTATATATTTGAGTATGTATTCTTAGTCGATAAGTGTTTATATACATTCATAATGACGATATGTGGAATCAAGAACATCAAATGGTGAATAGAATTACCCAGAACACAAAAAAGGACATAAAACTGGAAACTAGAAACTAGAGGAGAGCTAGACATTCAAATGCAGAAAATAGATATTGTTGTCCGGACAGCTGTTCGCATGGGGTGCTATCTGGGTTAGCCCTGTAAGCTGACAGCTCACTATTTTAATTCTGACGCGATTTTAAACCCCAAAATTTTGAATTTAGGCTTCAGCTAAAATATGAAAGCTGTACCCTTTTAAATTTTCTTTCCAACCCAAAAGATTTTGCATTATTCTAATTTTTGAGTCAAAAGTTATGTCCAAAATACTATACACACATCAAATTGGATCTTCCAAACAAACTGAATTCAAGGTTGTTTTTGAACCTTAGACTTTAGAATTTTAAAAAGTGTAAAACATAAAAGTTGTAGGCATTGAAGTCTAGTTTCCAAAAATATAAGATTTGGAAATATTGGAGTTATGCTCTTTTTTATATAAATTTTTTTTAAACTGCTATCACTATTCAGCGCTTAAATTGATACTTGTTAGAATTTTTTATAAGAATTTTATATCTAGAAATTTATTTAAATCCCAATTATTCTTTTGTTAGATGTAGATATGTTAATGAGTTCTAGGTTCATATTTAATTTTATTTACAAGCCCTAATATAGTAAAACACACCAATTGTTTGATAAAATGCCCAAAAAGAAACATAAAACTTATTTTTCCTATACTTGGTTGTCTTTAAATGTGCATAATTTACCTTAATTGATTTTTAGGCATTGTTTTGCCAACCTAACAAGTTACATAGCTCTATTTATTTTTAAAACTGGATTTTTATGATTTGGTCAATTTAATGTTTAAATACCTAAATGTTTTCTTAAATGTTAAAATAATTCCAGAGGCATTTATAGATATCTTAAAGCTAAAAACCTATGATAAGGCTTTGCTAGTAAATGAGATGATAATTAGAATTAATTTTGGATAATATTATTATCCTACCAAATTAGAAGCGTAGAATGTATTAGCTTTGTGATTTCATATTGACTTAATAGTTTAACTTATGTACTTTGCTACCTATGGTGGAATAAAATAATTAAAACTTACAAAGTTTTTAAAGAATAAATATAAGCCCAAAGAATTATTTACTCTCTCTTAATAAAATAAAAAAGAAAGTGAGGCCAAAAAAAAAAAAAAAATCAATATCGAAGTCTATGAGATTCAAACTTGCGACTTCAAATCGTCATTAATTAGGGTCGCCCTTCTACCGAACCATTGGTCTCGACTTGATTAATATTCTATTAGAAATAGTTTTATTCTTACCAAAGTTATTTTGGCAAACTTGTCAAAAGAATTAGCTTAAATCTAATTCTATTCTAATTCTATTCATAAATTATTCTAACTAATTACTACTTGTTGATTTACATGTAGTACCTATCTTTGTGATGACAATATTTGTGATTATATTAAATCTTTGATTCTTTAACAATTACGATTGAATTATAAATTGAGATAAAATACTTAGAATTTTAATGCATGCGATTGAATAATCTGACTTAGGATTCATTATCTGGGAACATTGTCAGTTTCTATTGAAAAGATCTTATTTCCATACAAAGTACATTTGGAAACGTTAAAGGATGAAAATGAATTTAAAGCACTCGATACTAAAATTATCTTCGGCAATGGGGTGGTGGATGGATAAAAATGACCTTTTAGGTGCAAATGGGAACCTAAGTGTTTGTTTGAGAGATGCTCCATTCTTACTTGGCCAGTCAGGTAGCTAGTCTCATTGGCTAAGTTTTTGGTGGGTGACACCGTTGAAATGCATTGGATGCTAAACTCATAAAGTCACTAGTTCCCAGGGTCAGGGGTAGAGGAGAACATGAATATCATTATCCTAGGAGGATTTAAATTAAACCACTTTATCAAATTTTACTATGACGGACAATTTCTCTTACTTATATATGATGATGTGTTGGAATTATTTAATTACATTTAATTCCTTTTGATGATTATTTTATATGAAGATGTAGAAAAATATACATGAAACCTGTGTCGCTATGGGATTTGATATCGAGACCTTAAAGATTTGAATCTAAAATCCATACTACCGGGACATTATTTCATTATAGTATAAAACAACAACATTAAAATATTTTGACATGCAAGTAAAATAATAATTATGGTGATAGACTTGCCAGATTGTTATAAGTACAATTTATATACACCTAGGAGATTTTGATTATGAGGTTTAAGTAACTTACCTCGTTGTGGAAAAATTTTTCAGGACATTGAGCATGGGGATACTGAAGATGAACTTAAGAGAGGTTAATTTTTCTTAAATATTCCACTAGAAGAGCTATTTATTTTTTTTCTTGCGCAACACTGGAAGATTCTATTTATAATTATGGTCTGTAACAATAATTATTGGATGATTGTAATAATTAAGTTTATACTTGGTTTGCTTTTGTTTAGTATGTAATATTAATTGCGTGGTTGGGATGCTTAGATGGCTCTGTAATACTATTTTCTATCTTTGTTTTGTACTTTACAGTTAAATTTCACCAAATAATTTAGTTTAATGGCTTATAAATTATTTGGGATAAATTAGGGACTTTGAATACCCTAAATTATTATTACGATTCAAACCTAATTTGAAGAAAATTCAGGGTGTGACAGTAGATTATTATCATTTTATTTTTATACTCAATAAACAATCCTAAGTCACCCTCGAGTATTTAGGTTATGAAAATCTGAGGCACGACATTATTGGTAGGAATATTGTTCAGAAATTGAAATTACCTATGGAAAAACACTCTAAGCCTTATTCTATTAGATGGATAAAACTAATAGATGGAATTAGAGTGATTAAGAGGTGGTTAGTTCCTTTTTCTATTGGAAAATATAAGGAGGATGTATACTGTAATGTATTGGAGATGGATGCCTATTATATATTTTTGGGAAGGCTTTGGCATTATAATGTCAATGCTCAGCATACAGGTAGGGATAATGTGTATAGGTTGCAAAAAGAGGAAAGGAAATTTATCTTACCATTGATGGGAAGTTCTGAACCTGAAACTTCTAAAGTAGAAAGGAAGACTTTTTTTACCATCACAGAATCTGAGTATGAATTGGAGAAAGATTTTAAGGAGTCCAAATAGATTTTTGTAATAGTTGTTAAAGGCCAAGTTTTAGTAGATTAGCAGACCATTCTTGATTATTCTATTGAAGTATAGACATTCCTGAGTGAATTTAGGGAAGTTATGTTTGATGAAATTCCCACGGGACTGCCACTAAGAAAGGATGTACATCATTAAATTGACTTGATTCTATGAGCTAGTTTACCCAACATTCCTCCTTATAAATTGAGTCCTAAGGAGCACAAAATCCTCAATGAGAAGATTCAAGAGCTGCAAGATAAAGGGCACATTAGAGAGAGTATGAGTCCTTATTCAGTTGCAGCTTCACTGGTTCCAAAAAAAAGGTATGTATAGGTTGTGCATTGACAGCAAGTTAATCAATAGAAACACGGTAGGCTATAAGTTTCCAATCCTACGATTGGATGACATGCTGGATCAGTTACATGGAGTAGTGGTGCTCGCAAAATTTGATCTTACAAATGGGTACTACCAGATTAAGATTAAGCTTGGTGACGAGTGAAAAATAGCATTCAAGATAAAGGATGGCTTGTTCGAGTGGCTAGTGATGCCTTTCAGTTATGTAATGCTCCTAGCACATTCGTGAGGATGATGAATCAAGCATTAAAACCATTTCTAGTTAAATTCGTTGTTGTTTATTTCGATGATATTTAGTGTATAATAAATCAATGGATAAGAATTTGGAGTATCTTAGGAAGGTGTTTACTGTATTGAAGAATGAGTCATTATACATCAACTCGAAGAAATGTACTTTCATAGTAAACAGATTGGCTTTGAGTATGTGGTTAGTGCAGAAGGTATACAAGTAGGTGACGAGAAAATTAAAGCAATTCGAGAATGGGCCATACCAAAGATCATTAGAAATGTACGGAGTGTCCATGGCCAACTAACATTTTATAGGCGCTTTATTCAGAATTTTAGTAGCATTGCTGTTCCTTTGATAGAGTGCTTAAAAAACAGCAATTTTCAGTAGACTGCAGAAGTCGAGCAAAGTTTTGCATTACTAAAAGAAAAACTAAGTACTGCACTTGTGTTGGCAATTCCAGATTTTGAGAAGCTATTCTAGGTACAGTGTGATGCCTCATGTGTAGGGATTAGTGCAGTTTTATCTCAAGAAAAGATGCCCATTGCGTTTTTCAGTGAGAAGCTTAGTGAATCAAGGCTAAAGTGGTCAACTTACAATAAGGAGCTGTATTCAATGACACGAGCTTTGAAGTTTTGGAAGTAGTATTTGATTGGAAAGAAATTTGTGTTGTATACAGACCATAAGGCCTTAAAGTTTCTATAAAGTCATAAACAACTCACAGACAAGATGCATACTAGGTGGTCCGCTTATATAGGAACGTTCTCGTATAAATTAATGCATCAATTTCGAAGTATTAATAAGGTGATCATAGAAATTTTAGGGTTTGAGTGCATCTGAGACTAGTATAAGGATGATCTTAACTTTTTTGATACATGGGCAAAATATGAGTAGCAACAATCGATTGGAGAGTTTCATCTGCATGATGAATTTTTAATGAAGAGTAATCAATTATGTAATACTTATAGATCATTACGAGAGAAGTTGATTAGGGATTTGCATGGTAAGATTTAGCAGGGCATTTGGCCATCGATAAGACACTAATAACAGTACGAGAGCGATATTTTTAGCCTTGACTGAAACGAGACGTTGAAGAATTTGTTCAGAGGTGCTATGTTTGTTAGACTGTCAAGGAGAAAGTGCAGAACACCGACTTATGTACTCCTCTTTTGATTCTTGAATCTATTTGGGAGGACCTATTTATGAATTTCATACTGGGATTACCTCACACTTAGCGCGGTGTTTATTCTGTGTATATAGTTGTTGACAGTTTCTCAAAGATAGCCTATTCCAATTTATGTAAAAAGACCTCAAATGCATCTTACATTACGAAGCTGTTTTTTAAAAAATTATAAACCTCTATGGAGTGCCGAAATCTATTATATCTGACCACGACACCAGGTTATTGAGTCATTTTTGGCATCAGTTGTGGCAACTTTACAATTCTCCTTTGAAGAAGAGCACCACAACACATCCACTGGCTGGCGCAAATAGAGGTGATGAATAGAACTTTAGGTGACATTGTTCGAAGCATTTGCATTTCATGACCAAAGCAATGGGATTTTGTGTTGGCTTAGGTAGAATTTGCTTACGACAGCACTAAACATCGAGTGATAGGTCAATCACTTTTTGCTATTGTGTACAGAAAAGTTTCTAATCACATGTTCGACTTGGTACAGATTCTTGGAGCTAAAAGTGCTACCAAGAAACTTGTTGCAGACCATGTGGATATCATTACTGATGCTCAGCAAGAACTTACTATAGGAGCTCAGAAGTACAAAGAGCAGGCTGATAGACATAGGAGGTTCCAATTTTTTGTTGAAGGTGACAAAATGATGGTGCATTTATGCAAAGAACGATTCTCTACTGGGCGTTTTAGTAAGCGCAACCAAAGAAGTATAAGCCCTACAAGATCTTGCAGAAGATTAAAAGCAGTGCCTATATAATTGATTTTCCTTCCAACATAGGTATTTCTTCCACTTTTAATTTTGCTAATTTGTCACTATTTCATCCCCAAGAGCCTTTGTACCTTGATTCTGGCAACAACTTAGAGTCGAGTTCTTCTAAAATGAAGGGGAATGATGTGGACATAATTGCACACAGAATCGTTAGAATTAATGAGTCTAAGATTTTGTCAGTAAATATTGTTTTGAGCATAACTTTTGATTCATAAAAAGTTACGCAACCCATTACATCTTTTCGAAAAGCTCTCGTAGAGGCTCACGACGTAGTAATTCGGATTTACCCAGTTGAAACCGTTTTCAGGCTTAAAAACATTCGTTTCAATAATTTTTCAACAGCTTTTTCATTATTATTAAATTTTAGACTTCGTTGAGAGATTTTTTTTTCTCCAATTTTTGTTTGAAACATTAGAGTTTATCGCTTTTGGTTGCATCAAATACGCCCAAAATAATTAAAATTAATATGATACATCGAGCTACTAGTTCTTGGAAAACTAAATTATATTGTAAAAATTATGTTCTCTCTCTATGAATGTTTGTGAATTGAAAATTGACACTGTTTACGCGGATTTTAAAATAAATTAATTATTTAGTATATTTAAATATAAGTACAAATTATATAATTACGAATACGAACGCAATTGGTGAAAACAAATCATCACCCCCAGTTAATTCAATAGAACCACAGGACTCTATTAACGGATCCATCTACTGCTATTTTAACTGTTTTAGAAATATATTAAATATACAGCTTCAAATAAAGAGAAAGAAAAAGAAAGAAAGAAACTTTATCTAAAAATATGATTTGCATATAATACACTCTAGTCAACTATTTGAACCCAAATCCATTCACAGTATACTCTACTTGAACCCGAATCCTTCCCACTTCAATTGTGGGCTTTTTTTTTAAAGGAAAAAAGACATACAGCTTTTTATATGTACACGCTAACCTATGTTTTAGTTGCTGTTGAGAAGATTAGTACATCATTATTGTAAAGGAAGAGTACACAACACTAGCACATCAAAATTAGAAGCAATTTATATGACGAAAGTTATGTGACTGAATTACTTTGTGAAGTATAGATATATATATATATATACCCCTTTTCACCAACTTATCGAATCTGATCAAGATATATATATATGTATGCTTTATATATGACCAGAAAGAGATTTGATCTTAGAAGAAACTAGAGACAATAACACCTTGACACATTAGCCACAGCCCACAGATGCCTCTACTTCTCCAATGCTGTTACCAACGATATATATATATATATTATAAAATTACAAAGAAAAAGTAAAAGAAGTTCGCATTTTCTTAGGCATAATGAAAGAATGCCACATTAATAAGCCACGGAACTTTCCGTTAGAATACCATTCTTTCGCTGCTTTAATGACACTTGGACATGGGGATAACTCTGCCTGCACACACATATTGGTTCCATCTGGCCAGACCAACCTGCCAAAGGGATGAATCAAAACAAGGTGAAAGCCGCACAGCTGGTATTGTCAAATCACTGTAAGTTTTATAAATCATAACACAAATGATCATTCCTTTAATGAAAAATACTATCCAAAAATAATTTTAGTGAATTGATGGTTATACCACCAAAATTTGTCAGAAAAATTTTGAAAATTTTTAAATTTATTACTTTTAAATGAAAACGCCATTAAAATGTATTGTCATTATAAAATTGTCTTTTTTATCGCATCATTCTGGCATCTTTTTTAACCAATTTGTTATAGTAAAAATGCATGGCTCATCAACTTAATTACCGATTGCCATCTTGTCAATTACCACATCGTAGTGGTAGAATTTACTAGCAGCATATTATTGCTCTTTCTTAATTTTGTCAGTTTTAGACCCATTCACAACTTTACTGACTAGCCTTCCCAATTCCCATATGTTGATTAATCCATTTTTGTACAGCTGACACCAATTAGTCGCGTGCAGGAAGAGGGGCAAGCACCCGACAAATGGCATTCCATATGTTTGTAAAGATAAAGTTACCAATTTCATTGAGCAAAAGAAAAATGCTAGTTAAAGTCCAGTAACCAATGAAAAGCGTACACATTATACATCACTTAACCAATCAACATATATATGTATATATACACATATATAGAGAGGGAAAGAGAGAGAGAGAGAGAATCACATGAGCAGCTTGTTAGGTGAGATGCCTTTCCTTTCTCCTACATCAAAGAAACCATGCAAATGGTCCCCCCCCCCTCCCCAATGGCCATGAACTCCATGTATTTTTCTCTGTTTAGTTTAATGCATGGGGGGAGAGAGAGAGGGTGTCCCCAAGCTAAAGTTAATAAAGGTTCTGTAAAATTTAGAAATTCTCACAAACTTGTCTGCATGGTGGTGGCGTGGGTGTGATAATATTCAACTTGTCTCACTTTGGACCACTGCCATCTGTTTTATTTGCTCATAAAGTATTGTTGTCTCATATTCTTTTCAGTCCCAAACAACTGCAAGATGAGAAACCAAAGCCATGGGATGGGAGGGGATCTTCTTGGACTTATATGTCTATCTATATATATCTCCCATTCCTCTCTAGCACCCTTCAAGCTAAACACATAAAAGAAAATGCAAATGAATCTCTCTCTCTCTCTCTCTCTCTCTATATATATATTTATCTATGTGCGGAAGGTTTCCTTGGCTGATCATGTACCAGCAGCAGTTGAAGCTGCCAGCTTGATCTAAACTTTCCTTTTCCATCAAGGAAGGATCAGATCATGTGGTAGCTTCACCTGTTGATGGGATCATGAAAACCCCTTTCCTGGTTCGCATTCTCTGTTAATTCCTTCTCCATCTTATCAAAAGGTATGTAATTCTGTTCTTTTTCTCTGCTTGCTTGCAGTTTAATTCTACTGTTGAGCATTTTCATCACACTTGCGGACATAAAATCTTATGAGCAATACTATAGTATGAGAAACATTTGTTAAAAACAAAAAAAAAATATATATCAGAAAAGTGTGAAAATTTATGCTTCGACAAGGGTAGGAATTAGGAAAGAGACAGTGTGGAAGAACCCCAGTATTACAAGAATTATTATAGATTATTTATATTTTATTATTAAAATATTTTGAATATGGACATTTGCTCACTCCTTTGTTAGAAATTTACTGTAGTTACTGTTTTTTTAAGGCATAATGCTTACAATTATTGTTAATCCCATATGCATTTTGATCCCATCGTATGATATTTTTTGAGTTCATCTACATATATATATATATATATATCATTTAAAATAAAAACATACATTATTTTTTAAAATATCAATCCCAAATCATTTCCGATAATTTATTTATTTATTGGGTGGGTAAAGTAGCAATACTGATTTAAATCTTTAACACCTTAATTTTTAACAAGTTTGTTGAACAAAAGCTCTTTTTCTGAAAAATAAATAAATAATCTTTTCCCAAAAATATCTGAATCTGGCAAATGGCAATGCACCACCAAATATTTGTCTTTAAGAGAAATAGTCTAAATTTTCAAAATGAATTATATATACATGTATGTGGATATATATATATATATATATATATATATATATATGCATACAACATTTCTCCTGAGTTTCTCTGATCTTATTCTAACATTTTAATGATTCTCTTATTTTCCTTTTAGGTTTGCTTAGACAACAGGTATAGATTATTGGGGATTGCTTTGTTAAACGTGTCAACTCCGAACTTGTGTTGCTTTTTGAGATCATTTCTTGATGGATCCACCATGGATAAGATCCTTTATGTTTCTTCTTGGCAACACTCATTGGCTATGAATTATAGGTGCATGTGGTTTAACATAATTATCTTTCCTTTTTGTTGGAGAATAATCTAGTCATGCCATCTATTTGTAAGAATATAAAACTAAGGGGATAAGGGTTAAAAAAAGGTAAATTATACTTAAAATTGTTGTACTTTATCACTAATCTTACTTGAAAATTTGTATGTTAAATTATTCTAATTTGTCTTGTTTTTTGATATTTATTGACAATAAATACTATGTGCCCATCACAAATAAATACATAATGTTTTTAGTTATATATATATATATATATATATTCATATATATATATATATATATATATATATATTAATAACATGAGTAACGTAAAACTGAATTATATATACGGAGGATAAAGTAGAACGATTTAAAATATAAATTTATAATTAATAGTGAGATTGATAATAAAGTAAGAAGTGTAATTTAGCTAAAAAATAAAAAGAAAAAAAAGAAAGAAAGAAAAGAGAGATAAAGCACTTGAATCTTAGTGACCTACACTGTATGTTGTGTGACCTTTTGTAATTATTCTCTTTGTTTATGACAAACTATGAATGTGCTCAGCTAATGAGAGACAAAGTTAGGCAACATGAGTTCTCATTATCAAATAAATTTGTAGTAGCTAGCGCAACTGTCTTTGTGTAGTTTGCTAATGACACTGAAAAAAGTTGGATGAGAACAGCATATCTTTTCTTTCTTTAGGCTTTACTACACAAATATTAGATAGTACTGGTGAAGTGAAAAAGCATCGATGAGGAATCACATTTTCATGGTTAAAAGCAGAGAGTCGTTATCAAAAAATCAGAATTAATTAGTACTGTTTCTGATTTGCAAAGCTAGCATTCGACAAGTGTCCTCCGTCCAATGCAATACTGGAACTCGACTACAGATTCTTGCATTGCAAAGCTATTCTTAAGCCGACGCACAGAAATACCTGTGAGAAAAGCCAAGTTATGTCTCTTGTTGGGTCCATACGGATCAATTGTTAAGATTGGATACTCGCAAGTGAATGTCTAGAATGACTCGAAAATAGTATAATTCTATTATCATTTTACACAACATTGTCGCTATTTTTAAGGTAAATATCATGTTAGGTTTCATGATTAGAAAAAAATCGAACTCTTAATTAATTAAAGTTTTATTTAGTTAAGAAATTTGCCAACACTTAAATTATACTTAGCAAACATCGACCATGATATTCTTCAATTTTAAAGATTAAACACTTTTAGGTTCTAACAAGTATTGTTTGAAAACTTGATAGTTCTTATTCAAATTTATAGATAGAGTCAATTATGAAATTTAATGCATCGTGAAATCTGGTGACAAAAGTGTAGATTGAAATAAGAAATGATATGATCGATCTTGTAACAAGATCGGGTAAATCTTTATAACTTATATATATATATATATATTAGTGGATTACTTTTCGGTTTAATTTTTTAATAGACTCGATATTTAACTCATAAGAGTTTTAAGGTTTATTTATTATAACGTTCGTTTTTATGTGTGATCAATTATCACAATTTAATTTGTTTTTATTAATAAGGTTATTTGCGTGATTTGGATTGATATCACCATAAAAATTGATTATTTCAAAATTTCATATAAATATACAGATGTACATATCTAAACACAATTTAATTTGAATTCACTCAAAATTTGTAAGTACATATAATTTACATGTATAATGTTGAAGATCAACTTGAAATTTTGCAACTAACAAATAAACAGATTAGGTGATGGATAATATTCTATTCGTTAGTATTACGGCTTATATACGTTTCATTCGGACTTTAGTAAAATAATAGGGGCTTGAGTTAAGTACGTGAAACGAAGACATACATCTGTTTATTCCAGTATATCTATATTGATTTTTTCAAAATACATAGAAGTTTATAAAATGTGAGGGGCTTGGCCCCCACAATATAGTACAAGTTTATATTAGTTGGATAGTTTGCTGGGAGTTGTTGAGAATTGTAGAGTAAGTGTATAGAAACTTAAAACTCACGATCAAAATTGTTAGAAAATATAGAGGCATTAAATAGTAATGTAGAGGAGCTCGTTGATTTAGCCTAATGGAAATGGGGCGAGCCTAAGACTTGGGTGTTCTACTCAAGTCGCAGGTTCGATTCTCTACCTGAGTGGCCAGGATTAAGTGGGGGGTCGTAGTGGTAGTTAATTTTTACGCTAGTCTCCCCAGGATTTATAACTTGGTGCTCGTAGGGTTCGGATGATTTCCTTGTTACCCAAAAAAAATGTAGAGAAGCTCATTAGAAAGCTTATTCTAGCAAAATACAAGTTTGCAGTTTTCTTACAATTGTAATCCTTTTCTTTGTAGTTAGAGCTTGATAATAGAAAATTTAGGTTTTGTTTGGAAATAAAAGCAAAATTCTGGCTTTTTGCTTTTTGTTTTTTTACGCAATTGAGAAATATATTATGTTAAAATTACAAATATACCCTCATAAATACCTTTGATTTTGTGCATAACATGAATAAAATTGACATTTCAAATACAAAAAAGAAAAAAAAAAACTTTTTTTTTTCAAACTAGCTTATTTGTTACCAAACAAATCCTTAATATATTTGCGTAGAAAATTATGGAAGCACATAAATTTTGTAATTTTTTTTTTTATGTTAACTTATTTATTTATTTGCATATATTTATCATTATTAATTGGTAGAGTGATTCAGATTTCTCACAACACCGTGCATAGAAAACTTTAAGATATGCCAAGAATTAAAGCTTCATACTCTCTCCAGACGGGTTGATGAAGTTTGACCCATGACCTCGTCTTGTTGGAATTATCCCAGTGGACGCACTCCAAATAATCTTTTGCATGTGTTCAGGAGCATCCAGTGAATCAACATGGTGTCACTAACGATTTGATTCTTATTCGCCAACTCTTTCTAGTGGCTAATCACGATCGGGGAAAAAAAAAAAAAAATTATCCAAAAAAAATGTCAGCATTGTATTATAAGAATGAAAATTTTATATTCAGAAAGTAAACATTTTTACTTTAAAGTGATATAACTATATATTATATCTCGACATTATTTAATGACTTTTGTTACAATTTTTTTTTTCTAACATTATAATAACTTTTGCGCAAATGAATTTCAACCCCTAGCTATATAGGAGCCTAAACTAAACTAAGCTTTTTGATGTAAAATGGGTCATCCTAAATTGCATGGGCTAGGCTCACCGAAATTGGACATTCAAAAATATTACATTACTTTTGCGTTGTGTTTTGAGACCGTTTAGAGTGTTAAAAAAAAAAAAAAAAATCAAAAGTTAACAGAAGTATTTTTTTTTTTAAATTTTGAGTGTAAAAAGTTATTTTAAAATGATGGTTGGATGTTTATATTTGATTTGATATAAAATTGTTAAAAATTATATGAAGTGACATATGGCAAAATTTTAGTGAAGAATCTTGAAATTTTTTGGAATTTTGGGGAACTTTTTGGTATAAATGTCAGTCTAATTTTTTAAAAATCTGTCAAAATTCGTTAGAACGCACTGTAATGATTTGTTTTAATGGATTTTGACAAAATTTTTTTGAAAAAAATTGAAATTTTTTGGAGTTTAAAAATGTTAAAACTTTTAAAGTTTTTTTTTTTTGGGAATTTTTAAACTTTTTTAAAGCTTCAAACGACCCTTAATTTGGACTTGTAATACATGAATTTTGAGTATCCCAAATGATCCAGAGTCATTTTCGCCATACGATCATAACGCAAGCCTCCCCGTGATCAAATTCAACTATTTAAGTCCCAAAATTGACAATTATGCTATTTTTGATAATTTTTATTTTGGCAATTGATGTTAGGATATGTATCGTAATTGATCCCTATCAATTATGTACTACTTATTTTCCTTTTCTTTTGAGAGTTTGTAATCATCCTATAGTTGCCAAATTTGATAAATTGATGCTATATTGTTACTTCCTAATTTAGCATTACAGTTTTTATTATCTAAGCGAGTTGTAACCTATGATTCAATAATATAATTATATTTTTAAGAATCCATTCCCTATCCCTAATAGATTTCAAAATTCCTTGTATTAGAGTTTATTATTCGTTTAGTACGATAACTAGTAGAGTTTAGTCTAAGTTGGATCATATCAAGTCTACTTTAATTTTCTATTCTACATCACTACACGAGCCTTACTCAAATTCAATTTTGTTATAGGTTCACTCTAACTCACCTTGAAATATACAAAAATCAAATCTAAATTATAATTTTAAGCTCATTATATTATTGAATATAATTAAAATTTAACTTGATAAAGTAATATTCAATAAATATAGAGCAAAATATTAAACTAATCAAGCTCAAATAGCGATTAATTCGATCAAAGGATCACTCAAATTTGACTTCAAATATTATGTAACTAAACCTAAATCATCTTTTAAGCTAATTAAACTTAACAAGCCTAATTTAAATGCCTCACTACTCAATTTGATTTAGTTAATTGACTTACATCCAACCTATAGCCTGACCTAGTCTATTTTTTTTTTTTTTCTAATAAATTGGATTGGCGTTTGATATTCCATAGATAACTCAGTGAGTGATTTCTAACTGGGGCTTACTAGCGCAGACTTGAAAAGACTCTCCGAATTGTGCTGGATTAGAGAGGCTAGGTCTAGTTTTCTCAGTTCAATTTTCTATTTGAGAATTTACATCAATTATCATGTATTTCAAATGAAGCGAGAGCGCGAGTGATTCTCTCTCTCTCTCTCTCTCTCTCTCTCTCTCTATATATATATATATATATATGAATATATATGAATCGTTTGTTTATATATAAAATAATACAAATCTCTACAAAATTTAGATTTTTTATTCACAATACGAATTATAAGTCTATAATTTTTACAAATTTATACTCATTTATACAACTCCAAACATATATTTTTAAATATATACATTTTCACGGAATATAATTTTTCAAATTTTAATCTGATAACGCAGTGGATTAATTGATAATGGTAAGACAAACTGTTTTCAGCACCTTGAATTCATTGAAAATAATAATAATAATAATAATAAAATGAGAAAGAAATTCAAAATTATTTTCCACTTGGTTGTAACAAAAACTAGAGAAGAGAAGAAAAAAATTGTAAAATTTGAGAAATAAAAATTAATTTATTGACAATTCTTTTACTTGTTCCATTTTCGAACTCCACCAACTAAATAAAGACATGTTTAAGATCTTAAATTTCCTTCCACATTCTCTCTCCCATTTCCTTTCTCTTTTCCTTTTATATTTTCTTCTCTCATCCAACCATTGATTTGCACGCACTCTCAAGGCCAAGTCTGGTCCCAGGCATGAAATACAATGAAGTGGAAATAAAAAATTCAAATTTAGGATGGAATGAAGATCAGCCAAATAGTCATTCTGGTTCTCATTTTCACTCTCTTACTTTTCGAAATTAAATAATCGTACAACATAATGATTATTTCTATTTTAATATTAATTTAACTAAAATGAAAAATCAAGTAAAATTTAATAAAATCTAAAAAGTGGTGCTGAAGTGTTAAACGAATGGTAAAGGCTGCAAAATGAACCAAACTAGTCGAGAATCTCTCGAGCACGATTCGATCATAAGCTCCACTGTGCTTAGCACGGAACATGAACAAATCGAACAATTATGCTGCTTGTTTGTTCCACACACAACGTAGACCAAACTCGAGCATTTCGAATAAAATGGTTGAGCTCAGCACCACTGGCCCCATAAAGAGAATGAATGTTTATTGGGTTCTGGAATCTCCACCACCTTTAACTTTTTTAAAACTGAGTCCAAAAGAACAGAAAACATGAAACCAACTTGCCTTCAAATGTCTAAAAGTAGATCAATAAACAACAATGTATAATTAACAATGGGTGCACCACCCACTCTTAAAAAGAAAATAAAATAAAGAACAAGGAAAACACAGATAGGTAAATAGTCAAAAAAAAAAAAAAAAAAAAGAGTGAGATTTTCACACAAAATTTGCTCCTTTTGCTTCCCAATACAAAAATAGCAACTCAAGATTGTATCACTAAAGTACATAGCTTGTAATTATTAAATCTGGTAATGAACAAACAATATGTTGTTTGCAAATCTGAGTCCACGACCAGTTTCCATCAACTCAACTACCCATTTGCTTTAAAAGGGGAATGCAACAGCCGAATCCACGTTATTTCTGACTTCAAATTGAACATATAATCGCCTGGAGGGAGAAAAAGCTGGAGCAGCCCAATGATAAACCCCCCCAGCTAGAATATAAAATCTGGAAAATATAATCGAAAGGAAACGAATATATGAGGACGTATCACTGTCACAAGCATTATTATTGTGAGATTTGACAAATCAGGACAATTCAAAATTGTCATGAAGAAACGCATCCCCTGTAAACATATCCGTCGAATCAGCCAGCAATGGCTTTTTATTTTTTACAATCATACTGGGTGATTCTAAAAAACCACCATGAGAGAGAGAGAGAGAGTGTGTGTGTGTGTGTCAAAACCAACATAAATACAAGGTATATTTCAAAAGTGACCTCAGAGAAACCACCTTTTGGTAGCAAATTTAAAGGCTAGAAAAATAATGTTATGATTTTGATCATGGGTTTTAGCTACTACACCTTAATACAAATTAAGTTCTCATATCAAGGCTTAAGTTTGAATCTTAATCTGACCGAAACCAAACAAACATGAAATTTAGCCAACTTGACCACATGAAAGGAGAATAGGATAGAGAAACTGAAAGATCACGTTATTTTGGTCATCCGATGATGAGGATACAAACATTTCGATAAAAATGAGTATGCCTCATCCTTGGCATCATCTTTTAAAGCAGCACTGTGTGCAGCTTTTCAAATATATCCCAAAAATACCCAACGAAAGGAAGTCTGCATTCTAAAGAAAATTTCATATGTTGAAGGGGCAACACTTTCATAAAAAAAGTGTAGCAAAAATGAAACACCAAAAAAGATACAATAAGAAGTAAATATATACGAAAAAAAAAAAAGTAGAGGTGGCACCAATAGAATAGAAGTTGAAAGAAGGTTGTTTAAAATAATTTAGTCACATCTAACATAGACCTAGGAAGGCATTAGTAAAGAAGAGTGAGTCAATTCAACTAAAAGGAATAAAGAGAACAAAAGATAGATCTAAGATTTTATGAACTAAAATTGTACGAAAATACCAAATTCCATATAACCTTGTAGAAAAATGTTAACACATGGAAGAAACTAATAAAAGACTTGAATAACTTGAATTTTATTGATGTTTTGATCAATTGGAGAGTACACACATATATATTGACACAGGTGTCTATTCAGATCATCCATATATTAGATACTTATATATGTACATGTATCTTAATTAATGCACATTAACACACATTAATGCTCCCCCTTAAGTTAGTGCATATATATTATATGTTCCAAACTTGTTACAAATAACTCTTACTTTAGCACCTCCCAAAGCTTTAGTGAATAAGTCAACTAATTGATTTTCAAACTTTACATGACTAGTCTTGATGATATTTTGTAAAATCTTTTCTCTGATAAAGTGACAGTCAACCTCAATGTGTTTAGTTCGCTCATAAAACACTGGATTAGAGGCCATGTGAATAGCAGCCTGATTATCACAAAACAACTCCATAGGCTGTAATACAAGAACCCCTAATTCTTGCAACATATGATGTACTCAAATCAATTCACAGGACGTATGTGTCATGGTCCTATATTCTGACTTTGTACTCAATTTCGCCATCACTGTTTACTTTTTACTTTTTACTTTTCCAGGATATCAGATTTCCTCCCACAAAGATACAGTATCCAGTAGTTGATTGTCTATCTAATAGTGATCTAACCCAATCCACATCTGTATATCCTTGAACAAAAATATGGCCATTATTGCGATACAACAAACCACATCCTGGTGCATCATTTAGATACCTCAAAATACGAATAACCGCATTCAAATGACTAGAGCCAGGTGCATCTAGAAATTGGCTGACTATACTTACAGCAAATGCGATATCTGGGCATGTAACCGTCAGATAATTGAGTTTCTCAACTAGTCTACGATATCGACTAGGATCATCCAATAATTCTCCTGTATCTGCAAGGAGTTTAGCATTGGGATCCATTGGAGTATCAATCGGTTTAGCTCCCAACATGCATGTCTATAACAACAAATTAAGTTACATATTTCATTTGAGAAAGGGCAATACCTATGTGTGATCTTGCAATTTCAATGCCCAAAAAGCACTTCAATAACCCAAGTCTTTGGTTTGGAACTTAATCCGAAGAAACTATTTTAGATCATGAATACATTTTGTATCATTTCCTATAATCACAATATCATCCACATATACTAACAACCATAACTTCCCTCGAGAGGAATGTCGATAGAATACAGAATGATCAACACCACGTTGTGTCAATCCAAAATCCATCACCACATTACTAAATTTGCCAAATCATGCTCAAAGAGATTGTTTTAGACCATATAATGATTTTTTTTAGCTTACAGACCAAGCCAGACTACCCCTGAGCAACAAACCCAAGTGGTTGCTCCATATACACTTTTTCAACAAGATCACCATGAAGAAAAGCATTTTTGATATCTAGCTGATGAAGAGACCAATGAAACACAACAACAAATGAAATAAAAAGACGAACTGATGCAATTTTAGTCATAGGAGAGAAGGCTTCCAAAAAATCTAGCCCATAAATCTGAGTGTATCCTTTAAACAATCAATCGAGCCATCAACGTGAACTTTAACATTATACACCCATCGACACCTAACAGTTGACTTCCCAAGTGGAAGAACTACCAAATTCCAAGTTTCATTAGCTCAAAGAGTAGATATTTGCTTCTTCCATGGCAGCACGCCACCTAGAATGAGACAAGATTTCAAACACAAAGTAAGGAATAGAAACAATAGAGAGAGATGTAACAAAGGCACAATAAGAGAGAGAGCGAGCTGTATAAGAAACAAAGTTAGAAATGGGATGAGAAGTACATGTACGTTTACCTTTCCGAAGAACAATTGGAAGATCAAGATCACTAGGTTTTGGTTCAAGAGGAAGATCTGAAGATTGAGTAGAAGAAGATGAAGTGGCAAAAACATTATGTGAAGACTCAATAGTAGCCAGCCGTCTAGTATAAACTTGCAAATCAGGACAAGAGAGACAAAAAGGAGAAATCATAGGAAATGGAAGACTCTCATCCAACTCAAATAAAGATTTGAGTATCAGAAAAAAATGGTATAGTTTCAAAGAATGAGACATCAGCGCACACATAAAATATCGATAAAGGGAAGGACAGTAACGCTGATACCCTTTTTGTAAACGAGAATACCCCAAAAAAAACACACTTAAGAGCATGAGGCTTCAACTTGTCAGTCCCATTATCAAGTTGATGCACAAAAGCAACACATCCAAAGATACGTAAAATATCGATAAAGGGAAGGACAGTAACGCTGATACCCTTTTTGTAAACGAGAATACCCCAAAAAAAACACACTTAAGAGCATGAGGCTTCAACTTGTCAGTCCCATTATCAAGTTGATGCACAAAAGCAACACATCCAAAGATACGTAGAGGAAGACAAAATATAGGTGTCTGGGGAAACAAAGACAGAATAAGAGGAGCGACCTTGCAAAACAGAGGATGGCATTCTATTAATTAAATAACATGTAGTAAGAATGGCATCTCCCCAAAAAGTCTTAGGAACATGCATATGGAACATCAGACACCGGGCTATTTCAACAAGGTATAGATTCTTCCTCTCTACAACTCCATTTTGTTGTGGAGTAAGAAAGCAAGAGGACTGGTGTAACATGCCAAAAGCGGTAATAAAATCAATGAAAAGTTTAGAAAAATATTCTTTAACGTTGTCACTATGAAAAACCTTGATAAAGACATCAAATTGTGTTTTAATTTCGGCACAAAAGGCATGAAAGATGGACAACAACTCAAAATGATCTTACATTAAATAAACCAATGTAAGTTTTGAAAAGTCATCAATGAAGGTAACAAAATATTTAAAACCCAACTTGGTAACAATATGACTCGGTCCCCATACATCCGAATGGACCAAATGAAAATGATGTAAAGTCCTATTATTGACTCTAGGACTGAAGGAAGCATGGTGATGCTTTCCTAACTAACAAGACTCACAATTTAAAGACTAAAGTTGAGTCAAACTAAGGACAATAGACTTTAATTTATCTAAAGACAGATAACCAAGACGACAATGGATCTTAATAGGAGAGGCAATAGCAGAGCAGGTGGTGGATGAGAGAGCAGATGAAGCAGCCAGATAATAGAGTCCTTGAGCTTCATGCCCTTCTCTAATCTTCTTCCTTGTCTTCAAATCCTGAATAACCACATAATCAAGAAAAAATGACAATGAACAGTTTAGTTGTTCAGTGAGTTTGCTAATAGATAAAAGATTAAAGGACAATGATAGAATAAATAACACAGAAGACAAGGGTGAGTTAGGAGCTAGAAAAACTGTACTAATGCCCCTTTACAAGGTTAGGTGAACCATTAGTGGTGTTGAAGTGAAAGAGCATTGATATTGAACAATAATGAGGAAGTACTAGACGTGTGATTTGATGCACCAGAATCAAGAATCTAGGGGAACAAGTAATAGGATTACCTCGATGTGTTAAAGAGACAGTGGGAAGAGATACCTGATGAGCCGTTTGATACTGAAGTAATTTGGCATATTCATCTCCTGAAATAATTACTGTGGGTGGAGTGGCATTCTCACTGGTACTAGACTTTTTTGTAGAGATTGAAGCATAAGAAGATACCGCATGAGCCATACAAGATGATCTTCCATGAAGATCCCAGCAATTTTTTTTAACATGTCCAATACGACCACAATTAGAACATTTGAGCCTCGTACCACATCCTCCACGACCACAGCCACAACCACCACGACTCCCACGATCACCAAATTGAGATAGTCTGATAACTAAGATTTTTACTGTCTGAAACAGTCTAACTAACGAGGGCAGATCAGGTAATGTCAAGAGTAGTAGATGAATCTCTAGAAACCGCTCTCATAACCTGGGAGTAAATTTCTGCAAATGATGGGAGAGAAGACCACTCAGGATTTGGGCTTTAACTGGCTCAAATTCAAGATATAACCCAGTAAGGAATCGAAGCACCACCATTTGTTCTCGTTATTTCTGCATCTTGTTAATGTTTGTAGATAATGGTTGCAAAGAGTTCAGCTCTTCACGAACGCGCTTCAAGGAAGCAAAATATTCAATAACTGGTTTTCCTGACTGTTGCAATTAAAAGAATTCTAGTGATTAGTTATATGTGTGAGTACGGTCACTAGAAAACAGCAAGCGTACATACTCCCATATGTCCTTACATTTGTCGAGATGTGTACACATATCGGCGATGGAGGGTTCCATGGAATTCCATAACAAACTAACCAGGTAAGCATCCTCTTGAATTCATGCATCATATTTCGAATCTATTGTAGGAGGGCCGAACTTAGTCAAGTGTTTCTGTTTGCCATATCCAGTTAATGCAATCTTGACAGCTTTGAACCATTGAATGTAGTTGGTTCCGTTTAATTTTCTAGTGGTTAACCGTTGGGGGGTAGGAACTGAACTACCAAGTATTTTCTGGTCAATGGACATTTCAAAAGCTATAGAAGCAAGAGAACAGTAACTGTAAAATGAAAGTGACAAGAAAAAAGTTCAAAAACAGCAACCGGAGATGCTTGGAGAGTAGTCGGATCACGACGAATGCACTGCAAGTGGTCCAGCAACCTGTCAGTGAATCATGCGCTCACACGCACTTCTTGGAGAGTAGCGCGTGAGGCCCACGCGCAGACAGGTAAAGGGCTCGTGACGACGCGTGAGGAGATCTCCAGCGACGACGGTTCTTCGACTAGAGTCACCTGACTCCGACGACTTCTTCGATGTCTTTCACTTTCTGAACCAGCAACCAAGAAGAGGCCTTGTGCTTTGACAAAGATGAAGAGCCCTTTCCGGCTTCAACGTTGAATAGAACTTCAGTGTTTGATACACTAGACAATGACACACACTGGACTCAGAGTTGACGCTTTGATACCATGATAAAAGACTTGAATGACTTGAATTTTACTAACGTTTTGATCAATTAGAGAGTACACATATATATATTTACATGTGTGTCAATTCGGATCACTCATACACTAGATACCTATGCATGTACATGTATCTTAATTAATACACATTAACAGAAACAAATGGAGAAAGAGGATGCATGTCGCCAACCCCAACTTTGGGATTAAGGTTTTATTGAGTTGAGATGAATTATACGTTATTGATAGAGAACACTAAATGCACTGTCCAAAATGCTTGAATGACTGCTCCTTACCTCTATATTATGCATTCAGTTGCACCTGTCGGTGAATTTGTAGGACCCAATCAACATAGCCATTCATGCCACCAACCTGATCCTCAACAAGGTTTGTAAGGAAAAAGAAACCTTCTCTGGGTTGTTCACCTTGCCTTACAAGGTGGCATAGCTGATAGTATGAGGAGTCAATCTCCCTAAGTTTCTTCAGTATCCCCATCAGCTTTCTTGACATTTCAGTATCACGCTCACGGAGATTAACCTGATTTTCAGGAACAAAAAGAATAAAGCATTAGAGGGGCTCAAATACAGCATACTTGAAAAGCAGCAGGAGAAAATAACAAAAGAAAGTATCTATTGAACCAACAAAAATATGGTTTTACACATATGGAGAGAGAGGCAAGGAAAACAAATTTGTAGTTACTTTTCAACGCATATTCAAAGAAAAGTGTTACGAATACCGACAAGAATACATTTCCAAACAAACATTTAATACCAAAACACACACAACAGAATGAAGCAAATAAATTTCATCTAAACTTAAAACTTCAACTTGAAGAAAAATAATGGATAATTTTTTTTTTTTGATTGGTAAGGGGGAGGGGGGGAAGACACCCGGGGAATCGAACCTGGGTGGGTGAGGAGGCGAAGGAACCGGCTGCCAACTCAGCCAAAGCCGTCCTCAAAAATAATGGATAATTCACGCTTGCAATTCAAAAGGAAAGTTCACCAAATGAAATCCTCAGAAATCTACAGCTGAATCAGTCCTCATCCAATTTCTTGGAAATCCACCAGAACAATATAAAGAACACTTGTTTGCAAGATCCAAGCAATTTCATAAGAACACAGCTAAGAATAATCTTCTTCAATTAACAGATAATGTAACTCTGTATAAGAAAAACTATGGTGGCATGTTGACCAATATGACGCATTCATATTCATCTAGAGTTTTGATAAAATGGTTGATTCAGATTGCAAATTGCATAAAATCTTGCTCCCAAAAGCATTGTCAGGCATAGGATCTCGGGATCTCCCCAAGATTCAAACAAATGATAGTTTAAACTTCCTTCTATGTTTATAAGAACTATGGTGGCACGCACAACCTGTGACTTCGTTAACAAGTTCTGATTTTGCCAGGATTCTGGTCGTATTTTGTGAACCAAAGGTTGAGAAATTGCAACATTAGGGTTCTATGTTAGACCAGGCAATTAAGGAATACTGCATCTTATCCAGCCCAAATTTTCTAAATGCGTGCACTTTCTCCATTACATGCTTTAGACAACATCTATAGGTTACCTTTGTATTTATGGATTTGAAATCAAGGGATTTGGTGCTAATTATTTAAGTACAACTCTCAAATATAACTTTATTAGTTTATATAGGGATTTCATCGTGAATGCAAGTAATTTAATGTGATAGATTTGAAATCACCACAAAAAGCAGTCATTTGAAATCCTTCATAATATTAGCTCAACTATTTTAGAAGTAACGGCACTACTACTTCAGTATTAATTATTAGAGACCTTTCATGCATTATTACATTAATTAACTCTCTCACCTATATTTTGATACAATTTAATCCCAAATCTATTGATTTGAAATCCCTAATCATCCAAACAAAGCCTCAGACTCCAACTCTATTAGTAGAAACTGCTATTTTTTATTTTTTCCAAAACACAGCAACTTCAGACAAGCTTGATGAATATCAAGCTTCAGCACAGGAGAAATACATATATACACATGTATTTCTGAAAGACGAGTCAACTGCTTAAAAAATGGAGTAACTGTCCCAAGTCCAAGGACTATTCAGTCTTATCCACGTCAGAGAATTTTGGTCAAAACTTCTGTATTTTGAATTAAAATGGTATGATTTTGTCATGCTTAGGAAGCGCAATTGGTAAAGAATGGTCTCATTCGCCAACAGAATAGAACAAATAAATTAAAAGACTATAGTTGCCAAATGCCAGGGCAAATCTGGCACATTAAAGATATAGCAGTTCATCCTAAAATTGACGCCCCAAATTCTATATCACTTTGTTAGCTAAAGTTTTATCATTGGCATAGAAACAAATGAATTTTGTTTGATTAAGACATGCTAGAACATACATAAATCAGCATGACTTCATGTCAAAAATTTTGCATGCATCCCAATAACATCAGAATCAACTCTTAGAAACTTGATTGTCAAACCTCAACAACTTTAAGGGGCTAGACAAATATATATCGTCCCTTCTCAAGTCTCAAAGCCTGCTTACAGTTGATACTAGTATACCAGTCCAAGCTACACATAACTAGAGCAACATTGGAGCCTTTGACTAGCAATTTGAACAGCAGGTTATTCAAATAATGCGGATGGAAAAACATGGATGAAGCTAGGATTGTCTTTCCCAAAGGGCTGTCTTTCCCAAAGGGCCAAAACTTTGGTCAAGAAAAAAAAATTAAAAATAGAACTATAAATTCTATTTGGTAAACAAAATACTCTAATAAAACCTAGTCAGTAGTGAAACTTGAAGGTCATACTCTTAGGTGTGAGGCCTAAAACCTAGATGAGAAGCATAGCCTTTTGCAGAGAAACCTCCATTGACGTTGCTCATGAAGGTTCTTCCAGTGGAGAGATTCGAATCTTTGAAAGTAGACGAGGTTACGAGAGGTTCATTCACATCTTTGGTGAAGATGTGTTCGAAGGTGGCTAGAAAGGTGGAGGTTTTTAGGTAGACAGGGCGACTGATGTAAGGGGGGGTTCCGATGTACCCTGTTGAGGAATCAAGGAGATAAGAGCGATCAAATTCAAGCTGTTTTTCCCTCTGGGCAGATCAACTATCAAAATCCCATAGAAAGTGGTGGGCGAAGATTGGGTCTTCTTCGCAGCATTGCTTTCAGAATTCGACCTTACTTTTCTTTCATGTTTTTTTTTTTTTTTGGGGGGGGGGGACCAGACAAACAAAAGTTTGTTCTTATGCCAGTGTAGTTGCTTCATCCAACTGGCCAGAAGCTAGGTTTCCTTGTTCAATGGTGAGAAAAGGGGCTGCGAAAAGGGTTCATGTGGATGGGAGCTCATCAGAAAGAAGAGTAGTTTGCCTTGAGAGGAGTTTATTGGAGAAATTCGGGATTAATGTTCCAGATGCAAGGAGATGGGCAGGTAGTAAATGGCAGACTAGGGGGATGTAGAGGTGGGGAAGATGGGGATTTCATGGTTCCTTTTTATGTTTCCATTAAAGGAGATAGCAGAGCGAATATTGAAGAGGACAACAAAGGTAGGGGTGTTGCTCAAGGGGTTGCTGCAAAGAGGAGTTAGGATTTGAGGTCTTCCTTTGCAATTATAAGCAGAAGACATCCCAAGAAGCATCAGTGAGTTCTGTGGTGGTTGATAGAGATCTACTGCTCTGCGAAGGCTGGAAATCACTTTGGATGGGCAAAAGTGAAGGTCAGATGAGGGAGTAGTATTCTGGTGTCGGTCATCATCAAATATGGGGCGAACTGTTTCGATGTTCTTTGTGGGTCAAAAGGAAGATGCTTGTGTCCAAGAAACAAGTTGCCAACAGGGGAGAGGCATAACATCGCCGGCGAAGATGAAGGACGAGCCAAGGGCGTGTTGGGGAGAGAGGCAAGAGAATATTATGGAGACAGCTAGGAGACACGACTCGTTGAGAGCAAGATATTTTTGGAGTTGGGTCAGAGATTCAGGTCAAGATATTGGTTAGATGGATCTCACGAAGCTGAATTGGGTTACAGGGTGTAAGTCAGCCCCATAATTATTCAGGAGATTTCGTTGATGCAGGTTAGGCCCAGGAGACTAATTCAGCCCTTCCCCATCAGAGTGAGTGTGTTAAAAAGAAGGGCCTGGTTTTACCCATGAACCAGATTTTAAGGCTCAAGATTATAATCCAGGTAAGCCACATAAGGCCCTTGGTTCATCATTCTTCTTCATCATTGCCACATTATTCTTCTTCCACAGAGGAATGTGCAGATTCTAGGTTTGGTTTTTTCGGCGATGGGTATGTGGGTTGAGAGGAGGTATGGATGACAAGATGTAGAAGGGAATTCTCGGGGACGTTAAAGAAAGAAGAATTGGCATTGCGATTATAGACAGTAACAAGGGAGATGATGGAAAACTCCATGTTGAAACAAAGGAGGACGGAAGGTGGGGTAGCTATTATTCGCCACCTGATTGCCACTTCTCCACCCAAAAAAGTATTAGGGAGAAGGAGGCAGGAGAGCTGATAGGGCATAGCCGCGAGGCAGGGGAGGCGTCAAAAAGGATCCTCAATAGGATCACTGCTTTCAAGAAGACGCCAGGGGTGTCACGCAAAGGAATGGAAGAGGAAATTAACAGGCTTTTTGCAGCAATTGAAGAGAGATGACTAGAAAGTAGAAAGTCGAAGTAGCAAAAGCAGGAAGCTGATAAGGGGTAAGGGGAGGAGAAAATTGAGAAACCTTGAATGGTCATTAAATTATGGTAAGCAGGAGTTTTTGCCTTCACTACTACTGTTTGGATCAATCATCGAGTATAAGAACTTTTTTCTTTCATAACAGACAACTTTAATCAATTTAACATGTACATCTACTAGCACTTTCGAAATGCTTTGGCACATTTATTGGCACTTTTGAAATCCTCTGGACTATAGAACAGTCTTTAAAATTACCACTTTTCGATGCCTTCACTTTTTGATGGGGTAATGTAGTAGATACTATGTTGCATGTTTGACACACAGACCCAAGTCAGATACCATTAAATTTTGATATCACCGCATCAAACTCTCTGATTAATGCTGGTAACTGAGAATAAGAACAAAATCGTTCCAAATAAATCACAGCTAAGGCAAAACTGAGATTTATAACATAAAAATTAAGTGCATAAAGTATCCATTATTTTGTAATATTAGAGATATTATGCAGAGATTTTAGGAATAAAAGAAGTGTACCTTTGAGAAGTCTGCAGCACAGTCTTCTCCAAGTAGATTCATGGCTATATCAGGTGAAAGCATTCTACCAAACCATATAACAAACCGAAAACCGTCATCATAAATATAAAGGCCTCCGGAATCTAAACTTTCTACTGTAAGTGGTAATCTTGAAATCTCGAACTTATCAGCCTGAGAAGATGCCTGCAAATAAGAGATGAAGCTTAAGCCATATTATTCACAAGATTGACAGCATAGTTTCAGAAAATTAAAATACAAGAAAGCTCTATACCTTTACAAGATACTCATCAACCCGAACCAAATCAGGATACAGCAACCTCAATAATTTTTTAACAGGCAAAATCATCATGGTGTGCCCGGCTGCACAGCGTTCATCCAGCTGCGCATCAGCATACCCCCCACGAAGTGGTATTGATTTACACAACGCTAACCCATATAATGGCAAGAACTTGAGTGACTCTGGGTATATCATCCTGCCTCCTAAGCGATGCTGCACCGCAAACAAATTTCGATATTCTCTCAGGGCTTTGACAATCCTCTGTTGAACTGAGTTTCGAGCTTCTTCCAGTTTATAGGATAGGGATTTCTCAATTGCTGTGATTAATTCAGTTAACAATTGAGAAAGTCAAGAACATTCCATGTAATATGAAAACTAGTAGACAGAAGGGAAGTGAGCAAGGTGCCTTTCGTACCTAGCCTACAGAACAACGAAACAATAGCACCAGTATCGGCTTGGCGGTACATCTCTCCAAGCTCTGCAACCACTGGTGCCGCAGCTGTATGTACTCTGATACGCCTCTCTCCAGAAGATGAAGTGTATCTTTTGATGGTCAAGGAAAATCATTTGCAATCTTTCCTACCCATTAAAGATGAGACAGGATTCAACATGGTCAAGCAAGTCTATACTTAAAACAAAACAGAAATCATGGAACTCCTTCCGCAGTGTGGAAAAGTAGAGTAACTAGGAAAAGTTAAATGATAAGAGATGATATCCAAGTGAAATCTAGTACAGACATAAAATCATATACAGAAACAACCACAACAGTAACTCAAGTTCATAATCAATTAAAATGTTTATCCTGAAGTATCCACAGTGTAGAATAGTACAGTAACTAGGAAAAGTTAAATGATAAGAGATGATATCCAAGTGAAATCTAGTACGGACATAAAATCATGTACAGAAACAACCACAACAGTAACTCAAGTTCGTAATCAATTAAAATGTTTACCCTGAACTTACCAAAAAAAAAATGTTTACCCTCAAGTATCCTGGAACATTCATTTCGCTGAAATGCATTTGAGTCAAGTGGCTTAGAAATTATATGTATACATATATAATCAAGTATTTCTTTAGCTTTATGAAGGCACAAGAAAATAAAAAACTAAAAATCAAATTTTATATAACAAGCAACTTTTCCAAAAGACATGCACTTTAGCATACATACATGCCAAGCAAAGGACAGTTGAACTCGTCTTACACGAGTTAAAGGATACAACAAAGCAACTTGGAAATATATAGTCGGAGTTGTCAATAATGTTTCTTCAAGACTCATCTGCATTGCATAAGCTTTATCACAGTCTACAGCTGGAAGCGCTAATAAATCAGTGGACCTTAGCATAAAATTCCCATGATAAGATGTGAACCTGACACCTAACAGTAGAACAAAATCAAAATAAGACTTCAACATCCACTAGCACAAAAGAAACTAATCAGAAAACTGAAATGAAAATAGAAGCAATAGCTTGAATATAGCAGGCATTTGGAGTAACAGGACGGAATGACCTTTTCCACATCTTATGCGCATTACAGCTTCCCATGCAGTTTCTCTTGTGAGATCTCTGGCTAACTCGTGTCTCAACTTATCTCTGTGAAAGGGTGAATGGAAGCTCGGGTAGTAATACACTTGACCACCAGTATATTTTGCCAAAGTTCCTATATAGAAAAATAGAAGTTGGATTAGTTAGTGGATAAGATTATGCCTTCCTAGTGGAAATGGGTGCGATGCAGGAAATAAGCTCAAGAAAATAAAATTGGAGCCTACTAGGGCCTCACATGGGGCAACTCTACCTTATACATGTTGTCTATGGAAATTTAAATATCATGCCTGTAATTTTTTCTACCTCTTTCCATCTACTGCATCTTTTGCCCTTTAACTAAATAACTTCTAAAAGCAGATATAACAATTAATGTGAAACAAGAAGAAGATTAAGCAAAGAAAAAAGGAATAAAGCCAAAAGAGAAGAATTAAACCAAGGAGAAAAAGGAGGAGGAGGGATCATTCATTCATCATCAGCTACCCGAACCAATGCAAAAGCACACTTTAAATAAGAGAACTTAGAAACCTAAAAGCCTGATCAAAGGAACACCATCCTAGATTAACTAAACACTCATTTGGGGGGGGGGGGGGGCATGGATTTATTTAATCAAGGGGAATGCACTTATTTAATTATTGATGTCCCATCAATAATAGTCAAATAGATTTTCTCCCTAACTAGAAAGGTGGATCGCACTTTAGGTAAAGATTGTAAGGTAATACCGCGTAAGAGTCTAACTACATAACATAAATTACTACTACTACATGTTTGTATTAAGAACCAAAAGAGAAAGGACAGAGATATATATTTTCAAGAACCAAGTAGTAGAACCTAAAAGGAGAAAAGCAAGAGACTTTTGAGGATAACTAATAAGGAGTGGTCGTGAAAGGCATGGACTAGTTTCTAGAGAAGAACTAGAAATTTGTCACGGGTGTGTTTAGAGTAATGATTTGATTAGACAAGAGAAAAGGAAATGGATAAGAACAAGAAAATGATAGGAAAAAGAGGAAGATAACATAAAATTTCAAATACGTATCCTTATCTAAATAGATTAAAAACATAATAAAATAAAAGGTATTTACCAATATATAAATTTTAATTTCATTAATTTTACTTTTCTAAATTTCATGCATTTTTCTTTCCATTTTATATCACAATCTAAACAAAAAAAGGAATTTTGAATCCCTAACCCTTTTCTTGCCCCTCAACAAATTTTTAATCCAAACACGACCCAAGTGAATACAAGTTTAGGCTTTCAAAACATTAAATTAAATGCCTGGAGAGGGGGGGGGAGAGAGAGAGAAAGAGAGACAGAAAAGAAAACTGGATAAACATGGAATAAAATAATAAAAAGATAAAGAAACAATTAAGGAAAAAAAAAACAATTGATTTAACCCCCCCCCCCCCCCAAAAAAAAAAAAAAACAGAAACATGCAGGTCTCCCCTGCACTTTTATATATAGGATGATGCAACGCTCAAAAAAGGAAAATGAAATTTAGATGATGGCGTAAATATCTGGCAGAATGAAATGGTTAGGAGTATTAAAAGGGTGGTTATATAGATATTAGGTATATCTAAGGGGAAATTATCATCCTCAACGGAAATTTAGTGGTAGAATGAGTAGGTACATGTCAGGGTCCTTGACTTAGAGAAGCCATGACAGGGTCCTAAGAGAAACTTTAATGCTATAAAATATATTAAAGTGATCAAAACTATATGACGGAGCAACTACTAGCGGAAGAACTGTTGGAAGTGATACAAATGATTTTCCAATTACATTTGGTATACACTAAGGATCCGCTTAAAGCCATCATCTTCTCACTTTTGTCAAGGACGAGGTTACTAAACATATTCAAGACGATATCTCTTAATGTATGTTATTCACAGACGATATTGCATTGATAAATGAATTAAGCATATGGTTAATAATAAGTTTGAACTTTGGCGGCAAACATTAGAGTCAAGATGTTTTGTAAGTATGACTAGAGCAAAGTATATACATTGTAAATTTAGTAAAACTTTTTTTTGAAAAAGATAAGTAAATTTTATTAAAAGAAAGTAACTCTTATACAAGCAAAGATTGGATGTAAATACAACATCCAATCAAATAGGACATACAATCAAAACCAATTATCTCATCTGATCAAGGAAACTCAAGAAAGAAAATAAGTCCATCTCCCTTCCATCCCTCGTCCAGTCATAAAGACACGTAAGAAAGTAGCTTTTAATCCTGAAAGATGGCCTACTCTCGTTTTCAAAAATCCTCCTATTCCTCTCCTTCCAGGTCAGCCAGAACACACAAAATGGAATTACTTTCCATATGGTTTTCTTATTCCCCCTAAGGGGCTGCCCCCACCAAGCCAGTAAAAAATCCCTCAAACTCCATGGGAAGCACGTCTGTACATTAAAGCAAGAAGAAATCAAATTCCACATCTCAGCTGTCCACTGGCAGTGTAATAACATATGTGAAATAGACTCCTCCTGACTGAAGCATAATGGACAACGATTAACTATGAAATAACCTCTGAGTTTGAGGTTGTCCATAGTTAGAATTTTCCCCCTAGCTGCACACCAAGAAAAGAATAGCACCCGAGGAGGGGCATCAATCTTCCAAAGCTTCTGCCAAGGGAATGTATCGCTTGTGTGTCCTTGCAGTGAAGAATAATAGGATCTGACAGTAAAGAACTCCCCCTTTGAAGTATTCCAAACCATGGAGTCCTCATTATCCTCCAAGTAGACATCATTTAGGAGCTCAATAAGAGACAAGTAAGCATCCAATTCCCAATCATTCATGTTCCTGCGAAGGGTGACTACCCAGGTGCGGTTATGACCCATACCAATGCAGTAATCTCTGATAAAAGCATCTTTGTTAACAGCTAAACCATATATTTCTGGGAAAAGATCAGCTAGACAGCCAACATTCATCCAAGTGTGTCTCCAAAATAGAATTTTGTCCCCTCTACCCAATCTCCACAAAATACATCTACCAAAATTCCTCCAGTTCTTCCTAATTTCACTCCATATACTTGCTCCAACAGAGTTTGAACAAGGAGGTGTAATCCAACCACCCAACTCCTCACCATATTTAATGGAAATGACTTTCTTCCAAAGTCTGCCATTATCCCTATGGAACCTCCATAGCCACTTACCTAAAAGAGCTTCATTTTGGAGCTTTAAGTGTCTAATACCAATGCCTCCTGACTCAATTGGGGAACAAACTGTTTTCCAATTAACCAAGCTATGTTTGAAAACTCCATCTCCTTTGCCCCAAAGGAAATTCCTTTGTAAACTCTCAATCTCTTTAATTACAGAAACAGGAGCTTTAAACAGGGAAAGAAAGTAAGTTGGCAGGCTGGAAAGAACACTCTTAATCAGTGTGGTTCTCGCCCCAGTCGAGAGATATTTAGCCTTCCAAACAGCAAGCCTATTCCTGCTTCTTTCCAGTACAGGAGCCCAGACCCTTTTCGATTTGAGATGAATTCCCAATGGCAGGCCTAGATCATGTAAATTTAGTAAAACTAAAACTACAAATGAGGGCATAGCTAAAATTGAGGATCAATGAGTGCAAAAAAGAGGTCATTTTCGATCTCTTGAATTAATTATTTTTGCCAATGAAGAGACTGAAAAAGATGTATCCATAGAATTTGAGCTAGATGATTGAAATGGAGAAGTGTTTTGAGTGTTTTATGTGACCGAAAAATACCTATTAAGCTAAAAGAAAAATTTTATATGACAATTACAAGACCAACTATGTTTTATAGTACAGAATATGTGGCGATTAAAAAGTAACACTCTTATTAGATAAGCGTAGCGAAATGAGGATAGTAACATAGATGTATGGTAATACAAGAAAATATTGGTTAAATGAATATATCCAAAAGAAAGTTGAGGTAATACTGATAGGAGAGAGATTAAAAAAGTCGTTTAAGATGGTTTGGTCATGTCCAACCTAAACCTAGGGATGAACCAGGAGTCGATTCAAATAAAAAGAATAAAGAAAACAAAACGTAGATATAAAATTACATGAACTAAAATTGTTAAAAAAAAAATACACCTAATTGTGTATAACCTTGTAAAAAACATAACCTATTACAAAAATGAATGGAGGAAAAAGACTCATGTAGTCGATCCCAACTAATTTGGGATTAAGGCATTATTGAGTTTGAAAATGTTTCAAAAACACAAAAATAAAAAAAAAATATAAATGTCTAGAACTATAAATAAAAACTTTTTCTAAATGTACAAAAACTTATTACTAAATTAACTAAAAGGACCTATTATTTTGGTATATTATGATTTACTAACACTATCTGTGCATGCTTAATATTTACTTTTAACGCAATTGGTCCCAAGACCAAACAAATGAGGAGGGTTGCGATAGGTTAACGGCCACATAAACATAATCATTTACCATGAACATATAATGATTATTCATATAAATTAAAATCTCTCTAATTGTAATGAAAACTTAATAATAAATTATCTAAATGACTAGTACATTATGATTTAGTTGCGTGTTTTACAGCATTTCAATGGAATTATTATTCCACTAGTGCCTTTGTTTCAGCCTCTCAAGAAACAAAAACTCTCCACCTCTTTCGTGGGGGGGAAAAACGATGTTATGTTCTTTGATCAATCCATAACCAGTCTAACCCTAATTACACAATCAGCTTCTAAATACCGACATCTAGTTTTAAAGCTTTGGGAGATTGTTTCAACGTGCTCGTCCTATATGCAAAGTCATCTGAAGTTGAAATTCCAACATGCAAGACTATAAGACACAAGTATAATACTATTTTAGTGAAAAGCGTTAAATGGGTTCAAAAGATTACAAGTTGATTGAATTTTTTTTTTCCCTTATCAATAGAAATGTCAACGACACACTAAAAAATGATGAGGAAAGCGAAGGATAAATTCCAAAATAATTTTTCTAGCAAGATTCTAACTTAGAACTAGGCTATGAGATAAGTCGTCTTTACTTTCAATAGCAGATTACCTGCAAGTGTGAGCGCTTCTTCTATCAATATAATGGTTTTTTCCTAAGCACTTACATATGTCAACTCAGTTAAAGATTATCAATTAAAAAAAAAAAAAAACTATTTTTTTATACCACATATCATTCAAAAAAATTTCCCTGATTACAGTTTTTCAGGTCCTCAATTTTTAAAGTGGAAAACAGTGTCTCCTCCCATACTGATAAGTATAGACTACAAAAAATAGACAAAGCTAGACTTGACATGTAAGGTTGTAATGTGCTAAGATCACACAAACCTAGGGAGGCTATATCAGTGTACTTGTCACTGAATGCATATATGTTCACTGCTATCTGGCACTTAGTACACTCAGCAGCCATCTGCTTGTAAAATGGATCTTCGGGTATTCTTAATGCATGCTCTTTATCTGTTCCATAAACACGAAGATCATCTCCACGCAACCTTAAGCGGCCAACACCAAGTGAAGGCAGTGTACTCTGGAAAATCAACAATTTACCACCAAGTTGGTTCTGTATAGAGAGGAAAAAGAATAAGTTAATGCTAAATTAAAATGTGGCCAAAATAATTTTGAAAATAAGTAAAATCAAATTAACAATCCAATCTGAAGATCAATGAATATTTAAAATTTGAGAAATAGCACAGCAACAGGTGATGGGTTAACAGTTCAAAATAGTGCTGGAAGAAAGAATGGAGCACACCATAACCATATATGCCGCTTTAAGAGCTGGACCAAAGGCAGATTCGACATTCATATTCTGCTGAAACATGGAGGGTAAGCTATCTATAAAAGCATCCACTACGTTTCTTGATTCTGACAAGTTGACGAGGAGATCGTCAGGTAAAGGAACAAATATATCATCCAGATCTGAGACCACCATCATTTGAGGCTGTGTTAAAGATGACTGGCACAAGAAAAAACAAAATGCCATTCAATATCAATAAAGATTGTAGGCAAGACAAATGAATTTGAAGTACTATCAGTTATAACAAAACTGCTTAGCTTGCCTTCATGTTATAAAAATGTATCGTGCTGTCAAAAGTTATGAAGCCAATTTGTGTTCTGGGAAAGCCAGGTAATCTATCCAAACAAGACTTAATAGTTTGTGCCACGACCTGCCAAAGAACAATGAAAATGTACACAAATCCAAGTCAAGCAAAAAAAACATGCTGGCCCAATTGCTACTAACATTTTTGCTACTAATAAGGGAATTCATTAATGAACATAACAATACTTTGCTTAGGGTGCCTTGGTATGGCATTAAAAATTAAAGGGAGTAAATGTTATGGGAGTAATTATTAGCCTTAATAGTTTGTGCCACGACCTGCCAAAGAACAATGAAAATGTACACAAACCCAAGTCAAGCAAAAAACACATGCCGGCCCAATTGCTACTAACATTTTTGCTACTAATAAGGGAATTCATTAATGAACATAACAATACTTTGCTTAGGGTGCCTTGCTATGGCATTAAAAATTAAAGGGAGTAAATGTTATGGGAGTAATTATTAGCCTTTTATTCCCACAATTTTTCACCTCTTTTACCCAATTTCTTGAAGAGTTAAGATTTAACCCCCCAAGGCTGTGTTTGATTGGGGGATGTGGGGGGTGGGATCGGACAATCAATCCCGTGGGCCCCACAAATCCCATCTTTGGTTTTTTTATTTTGCACTGGATATACCATCCCCTTGGATAAGGGATATACAACATACAATATCTCACCCATCTCCGGATTAGTTTCCAGCCAAGATCCAAAAGTCCAACATTATCTCTTCTTAAATCTTCTGTTAAATCACATCTCTTATTCCATTCCACATCTCACTAACCAAACACCAAAAAATTAACCCCATGTTACATCTAATCACATATACTATCTCAAGGTATTATTTATCTCCCGTCATCCTATTCCCCCAATCAAAGGTAGCCTAAAAGGAGAAAATATTAGCCCATTAAAATTTTTATTAACTACACAAATAAATAAAAGGGATAAAATATTACTGAGGTAACCCTTTTAATCCCAATACAAAACACACCCTTATAAGTAAATGATATAATTGAACAAATGATCCTAAGGGAAAAGCATCACAATACGGAAAAGCAACGGTAAAGGAGGTTTGGTCATATACGACAAAGACAGACAGATATGCCAGGAGTGATATCATCCAAATTTGGATAATGCAAGAGGATGGGATGGACCAAAATTAATGTGAGTAGAAATAACAAGGAAAGACATGGCACACTGTAGTTTAACAGAGAAAATGGCACCTAACCAAACAGAATGGAGAAAAAAAAATCCATTTAGCCGGCCCCATTTAGTTGGGAAAATGCCAAGTTGAATTGAGTATATTTGATTGCAAAGAGGAAAACCACTTATGTATTAACAATGCCATCAATACAAAAAATACAAAATGGCCAAAGGTACCCACTATGACCGCAGTGACCAGCCCACATACAATTACCATTTGCACAAAGAGCATTTCCATAGATCACAATTGAAGCACAAATCATTATTTAAACTATGTTTTATACACAGCTGAATAGCCATGGGAATCAATCTGTTAGTTCAGTTCCTTCATATAAGGGAGGAGGGGGTGAGAGAATAGATTCAAATTTTATAGGAAAAAATCTTGAACGATGGTGCATAAGCATGGTAAATGCAAGATGAGTTGATAGATCCATCCTTATTAGTTAAAAGTGCATACCTCAAGCATTCCACTTCTAACCGCAGAAATTGATACATCAATCAAGAAAAAATATAGTGGTGGCATTGGAGGCCGCACCATATATTCGGTTGGTGCAATAAACTCCACACTACCTTTGGTAAGCTCAGGCCGCTCATTCAAATCAACTCTTCTGCCACTGGCATCCAAATGGGCAAAATAATCACCCGGAACTGAACATGAGGCGGAAATAGATCAGCATGTGTGCCTTCAAAATGAAAAAATCTACCACAGGAAACAATGATGTTCTACCCCTAGCATCACAGAGGATCCTGCTTAGCAAGCATAATTCACCAGCCAACAGATGAAGAATGTGGTTTCCCATTGCATAGGAGATTCTCTCAATGTACAATAACAATGTATACATATGACACGCACCAAACAATCCTTCCCCATCCCGTCCCCCCAGAAGAAAATTATTTAAATATATAGGAAAATGTGCGCACAGACTCACATGCAGGGGGGAGAGAGAGAGAAAGAGAGAACACCATATCATACACTGTATTTTAGCATAACTGTTTACAGTTTGCAAAACAAATTTTGAAGTCACTTTAGCCAAGAAATAAGATATAATGAGTAGAATACACTTCTAAAAAGCAGGAATTTGTGATAAGTGAATGTCAGCCAAAACCCTCCCAAACAAACATAACCATTGACACGGTAAAGATATCTGATAAAAAAATTCTTGTCTCTGTTGTCTGCTCATAAATGTTGAACGGCGACATATCTTAATAGCAGATTAAAGTTACAATATAACATGGGAGTGTACATGTGTACACAATAGCCGTGTGGACGGATATGCATATCTTATCAAGAAATTGGGAAAAGGGTGAGCTTACACATGGCACAAAACCATTGCCTCCTTATCTTAGTGATAACACCAAGATATTAAAAACATAATGCATGAATGTTTGAAACTCGGGAATTAGAATCACTCCATAAAGTTTTATAACAAATGGACCCTCCCAGATGTGAGAAGCACCCATGTTAGAAACATGACAATTGGGTGTCTAAATGGAAATACACCTGATAAGAATGTTTGATCATTTAAGTTTACCTAAGTGGGTTCTGTGACAAGCTTGCTTAGAAATACCATGTTATGGAAAAATACCATGTTACCTGAGCAATAGAAATATAATATATAAACTATGAAAGCTTGGCAGTGTTCAGTGTCTTAGGACTTGGGAATTGATGAACTCAAGATTACACACAGCTGCACCCAACTCATGTACCCAATCCAAAATATTATTAGTTGAGATTCAACATTGAAATATTAGGCTCCTACAAAACCCTAGCACTTCGAAATAACACATCATGCATTCTTCTACATAAAATCAGAAACTTACCATCATTAAGCAAAGCACATATGTTGCAGCGCCACTTTCTTCCACTATCTGTGAATGTCACATATGGATTCACATATGTCCGACATCTTCTACAACGAATAATGCCAGTTGGGGCAAAGTTAACTATTGGCACCTCCTCCTGAATGAAGAGGATTCACAAATAGAAAAAATATAAGAGCATAACATTAGAGCATGTTCAATGTCTGCGAAGTGCAGTAGTTATGAGAGCATAGATACTCACCCCATCAGGAACTTCCGCAAGAGGACAAATAACTGCACCAAGAGGCAAATGCCACCTTGAGACCAAAGACTGAGAATTTGGTATGGCGCTAGTTGTAAGACGAAGATATCTAGAATTACAATTCATGGGATACATCTCAGCAAAAGACTTTGGCTCCATATCACCATCCAATGGCCTGGGCAATGCTTTAGGATCAAGGCCTGGATCAAGCGATCCAGGAACAGAAGCAAGAGAGAGAGAACTAAAGTCTTCCGTCAAACTCTGCAAAGCTCCAATCGGAGGTCCAGAGCCTTGGTGTTGCATTTGTTCCCTTGAATAGACACCCAGTGGAGCTGCAACGGGTGGAGGGGCAACATAACCTCCTTGATGAGAAAGAAAAGAGGCAGGTGTTGCAGGTGCAGGCGGACCATAACCGCCTTGACGGGTAACAAACGGGCCAGACTGGATGGGAGGAGGCTGTGTAACTACATTAGATGGCTTACCAAGATACCCAGGAAAAGTTGATTGCAATGGCTGCAAGGTTGGCCTAGGAGTTGGAAAGGATGAATCTGACAGCGGAGAAACATTCATGCCTTGTGGCACTTGGTTTATGCTTTGAGGCGGAGATCCCATTGGCACAGATGGTACTTGGGGTTGTGGTTGAAGAGATGCTGGTGGTGGTGGAACATGACCTGCAGGAGGTCTCATCGGTGGAGGAAAAACTGGCTGCCCTGGAGAGGGAGTGCGTTGAGGGGGTAATTGAGCTGTTGATGAAAACTGTGGTGTTGGAAAACGCTGAAAAGGCCCTACAGGTGATGGGGCATAAGATGATGGTGGAGGTGGTATAGATGGATCATTATATCTACCTGTTTGTGTAGGTCTTAAACCAGATGTGTCTGATCCAACTATTGGCCCAGATGATAAGAAAGGCCTCGCGATATGGGAAGCACCTGGTGGAGTAGGTCTAAAAGCAGAGGCCTCTGATCCCACCACAGGGCCAGATGATAAAAAAGTTGACGTACTCTGAGAAGCAGCAGCGAACGGTGATGCAGCAGGTCTTTGAGGGAAATTGGCACGGTTAGGATTTTCAGTCCCCATGCTTTTAATATCTCACACTTGATCTCCTATTAATAGCTATGATTCCATGAATAATCCTGCAAGAACATAAAATATAGTACATATCATTACTTATAGAGATAATTATAGAACATTCTTTGTTTACACTAGCTCATTTGGGGGGGAAGGACTAGGAGATTGTTTCGATACTCGCAATTTCCTCTGTACAGGATGAAAAGATAATCTTTTTGTATACATTGTATAGATAGATATCGGAGGGAAAAGGATCTGGATTTACATTCTTTTATGTCCTTAGTAGAAAACATGGTGCTTTAATTGATGTTATTTTGGCAAGGCTTTCTTTATAGGTGGCATTCCCTTGATGGATCTTTCAATAAAATTGACTTCATTTATTAAAAGCATTATTATATAACAACAAAAGTCCAAGCTTAGGCCCCATTTGATAACGTTTTCGTTTTCTGTTTTTCTGTTTATGTTTTCAAAATTTTGTAAACTCGCAACAAAAACATGCTTGATAAACCCGTTTACGTTTTTCTGTTTCCAAAAAAATGAAAACATAAACAGAAAAACGTAAACAAAAAAAAGGTGTGTTCACTCTAGTTTTCTTTTCTGTTGCTAAATTTTGTCAATTTTAAAACTTCGTCTTTTTTTTTTACATTACATAAAACTAAATTATTTTATTCAAATATTTTATTAAAGTAAGTTATTTTAATAGATAATATAATTAAATTCAATAAATTAAATTAATTACATAAATTAATATAAATATTTTTAATAAATAATAAAACTAATTTAATTTAATTTAATTTAATAATTAATTATTGCTAAATTATCTAAAATAAATATCATAATTAATTTATTTAATTTAATAATTAAATTAATTTATATAAAATAATTAATAATAAATAATTAAATTACATTAATTTTTAATTTAATTTAATTTAATAATTAATTATTATTAAATTATTTTAATAAATAATTAAATAAATTTAATTAATTTAAAAATAAATAATTTAATTTAATAATTAATCTAATTTAATTATTTATTTAATATGAAATATATTTTATTAAATTATTTTTAATAAATAATATAATTAAATTATAATTAATATATTTTATATTTATTAAATTAAATAATATAATATTCATATTTGATTCAATTATTTTTAATAAATAATATAATTTAATATATTTTATATTTATTGAATTAAATGATTTTAATAAATAATTTACTGTATTAATTCAGTTAATTATATTAATTAAATTAAATTAATATAAAATATATTTTATTAAGTTCTATTAATTTTTTAAAACTAATAAAACTAAATATTTTCTAAAATAAAAAATTAATAATTATAAACAAACTTACATTTCCAAACGCAGTTTTAGTTTTTATTTCAAAAAAAATAAACGGCAACAGAAAACAAAAAACAGAAAATGATAACAAAAAAATAACAACAGAAAAATGATAGCGTTGTCCAATGGGCCCTTAGAGCGTAACTAAGAAAGCATATCATTGAAGATGTTGGATTGACTTGTTGAATAACGACTCATGCAACAGGCTTAATGTGAAAATTTTATTTAATGGCCAACAATTAAAGTATGTTATGAGTAGAACTGAATGCAAAAGACATCATCTCCTAAAAATAAAGGTGGTGTTAGACTATTAACCAATAGCCACTATCTCACCAAAAAAACTTGAGTTGTTAAGGAGAAATCAACTTTTATTATTTATATTGATTTATATTCTCTCTCAACAAGCCCCCTTACGTGTGGTAAGGTGACTTTTTAAAGGCATGCAAGAATTGATGTTTTGGGTCACGGTGAGTTTTAAACTTAGGACCTTTACATGGCTCCGATACACTGTTAGCCATAATCTCACATAAAAGTTAAGTTGTTAAAGGAAAGGGGCAGCTAACTTATTTTCTCTCAACATGTTCAAATATGTTCTAGAAAAGAAAAGCAACAACATTTGGAATTCCAAGGAAGGCATGGTCACAACGGTCTATTATGCAATACATCCTCTCGACAAAAATATGCATGCCCAGGTTAGTTTCAAGTAAGTCAAATACAAGCATGACAAGTTAACTAACGCAGTTCCCAACTTCCTAGTAATCGAAGGCTCCAAATGAACAAAGCCTACTTTCAATTTCAAACATCCGATAAAGGAGAAGCCTATTCCATTGCATGTAAACATAATTTTTGAACCAAAACATGCATAAATTCTTCAGCCATAGCAGTACTTTTTTTTTTTTTTTGATAAATCAGGTGTCCAAGCCAGCTTGTGAGCACCTCACTAGGACAACTAATATTACGGTTAGAATAATCCCTAGAGCCCTAAAATTAACGATCGGATAAGTCTCCAGTGACCCTTAGGAGACTCAAACTAGTCTAGCAGTACTTTTTTTTCTTTTTTTACAAGCATGCAAATAATCTTATTAATAAATGAGAATCAAGAGATGCATCCAGCACAAGGTACAAATTCCTAACAGACTGAAATATAACACTAGTGAAATAATAGTTACCCATCAAAGCACAGTAGAACACACCAAAATACATTTAGATAAATTTTTATTCATGTTTCTGAATATTTCTATGCTTTTTATATTTTTGCTAATCTCACAATGTTCCAGAAATATTTCCATCTCCTTGCTAAACTGAAACACCATATTGAAATGAAATTTTAATTCTTGAATGAGCATACATAAATAAAAAGGAAGTAAAACAGGAGCTATACAGAAGGTAGCCAACAAAACTGCCTCTACAAACTCCAAGAAATCCCATATGGTGGGGTTAAAAAAACTCATTAACACAATAACCAATCCATACAAAAGATTCGCTAAACAAGAATGATATTGCAGATCCAAATATCCAAACATTTTATTAACCTCTTGTTCCTTATGAGCTCATTGTACCAAAAGTCCATGCAGAAAATTTTGAGGATACAGGATTCCAGCTTCATTAATGATGTTTAGCTGCCTTCAGGTGTTTCCATGTATAGAATATGGATTTTAGATTTCATATTCATCACGATAGAAAGGGCATAATCTACGTCGATGTGACACTCTAATGAAGTAGGTCGATTGTTACAAGCAATTTCCCTCGGATAAATTTGGGTTTTTTCCTCTTTTTCCCATTCACTCCAACATTAGTTGAGCTATCACATTTTACAATGTTGCTTCAGACAATCTATTTAGATAATAGCTCTATCGACACTCCTTATTCTTCGCCATATTCTCCAACCATATTTAACAGATTCCCATCATTTTTCTCTTGAAAAGATCGCATTAGCCATTATTTCTTAAAGGACCATATCTAGGAAATCACCTATTACATGAAAATTGTTGACTCCATGCCTGATAGACATATTTCCTATTTATTTAAAGAATGTAAAAAAGATGGTCAATTTCACCTCTGTTGTTTCCCTCGAACAACTTCAATAACAGGACAAATTTACTTGTCATAAGATTTCAATGTGGGATTCTCTGTTGGAAAAATGAACCATACAACTCCAAAGTAGCAAATTTCAAAAGATTTGGATGCCAAAAAAATCTCCAAGAAAAACACAACACAATTCAAAATGGTGATAAGGAAATAACAAGAAGCAAAGAATCAGTGCCTATTTTTAGTTGATCCAAATGAATGATACCTAAACATTCCCCTCATTCTGAGTATTTACATGTGTATGTAAGACGGCAGTTTCAATTCATTTTAGATAATGTTTTGTCCAGATTCCAAATTAACATACTTACACACAATGAGCTCTTTAAAGCTATAAATAAGAAATATTGCATTTTGATATCATTCAAATTTATGCATCAGTCTCAATGTATACCAGTCAAAACGTTTCTATTTGGATGAAATGCAAGAACAGTCTGTTTGTTCGGTCTGACTTGCTTCCCTGATGCTCCTTAACTGGGAAAATTATATGTTTATTTAAAAAAGAAAAACACCAATAATTTTAGTAACAGAACCACTGATAATCTTACTAAACCTATTTTCCACCCCCAATTTCTTACCAATCCTCAGTTCCTTGTTTTGTTAAACATAAGTTACCCTAGTAGTAATAGCAGGCATTACGGGCAAATTAAATATTGACTAACAAAACAATAAGTTCTTAATTACCAAAGAAAAAGAAAAAGAAAAAAGAAAACAATAAGTACTCCCCTAAGCAAACATCAATAATAAAACAAAGACAGGTTGTACAAAAATAACTAATTGAAGACAGAAAAGCACCCAAATTAGCCAATCACTAAACAGGCAATACGAGTTGCCCCTGATCCCTAATGCTCATAACAGTATCAACGAAATTCAACAAAACTGGGCAGTGTTAGAAAGTCAATTCTATTCAAAGATCAAATCTTGGGAAGAAATCAATAATTTCACAAAAAAGTGATGAATCAAGCGTACCGATATCAAATTCGTCTCGAAGGTTCCGCCAGCAGTGTTGCGACGAATTGGAGGTGTGCGGAATTGGAGATCTAGCCTGAGTATTGAGTAACGGAGTTGCAGAGAGTCGGCGATTCGCGAAGAGTCGAGCCTAAATCACTGCAACAGCGAATTAGAATTATAATCTTCCTATATTGGGTAGGGATTAGGGTTGCCGAGACAAGCCAAGAGAGACGAAGCTGGGATCGTGATGAAGAAGAGTAGAGCGAGAGAAAAGAAGAGACAAAGTAGGATTGAACCGGTGGACTGGATGGTGCCTTGGGTTCAAAGCTTACCGGCCCGAATCCATATCCGGAGGTAGACAATAGGGTCTGTTTGGAGTTCATATTTAAGGCAAGCTTGGAGCGGTAAAAAGTTAATGATAATTGGTAAAATTTATAATTTTATAATTTATACAGTAAGATAAAAAGTTAATAATTTTTAAGAATTTTTTGTATTTTCGGTGAAATTTTTTTTGATAAGTATTTCGGTGAAATTTAAAATTCCAAACAGAGGCTTAATTAGAAAAGAGAGAGAGAGAGAAAGAGAATAAAAATTAAAAATCTGAGAAAATAAGAAGAAGACATAAAATTTTAAATATATAATAATTTTTATTCAAATTAATTAAAAAATATAATAAAACAAAAAGATATTCATCATTAAATTAATCTAGTTATTTTTAACTTTTCAAATCTCATACATTTTTTTTTTATTTTTCATCATAAACAAAACAAGATAAGGAACACTGAACTCTCATTCTGTTTATTTTTCTTTGACAAATTTTTAGTTTAGACATAACCTTAATGGCTATTGTTGGTTATGGGACATAAGATGGGAGATTGGATTACCAATCTCATCTAATGTTTGGTTAACAAAAAAAAAAATGACTTAAGATGTGAAATATAGTTTAGATTCTATTTATGTATCCCTCAAGGTGAGAGTATGGCATTATATATCTCCTATCCACTAAATTAGTTTATATCAAAATTCAAAAGTTCAAATTTATTTTTTTGTCAAAAATTATATGAAATCATATTTCTTATCCTACTAATCAAACTCTAAAAAATTAATCTCACATAATCAAATTAATGTTATATTATCCTCAATTCCATACATTATCCCCTAAATTCTATCTTCGTCTAAAATTTAGATTTAGGAGAACTCAATATAGCACCTATAGGGAGTAAATAAAAATCTATCACCACTAAAACTAAAAAGACATTCTCACCACTACTAAAACTAAAAGGATATTTATGTCAACTTACTCTTACATATTGTTGGAGTATTCACATATCAGCTGTGGAATAGGTTGGTAATCGGTATACAAGTGTAAGATAAAGTCTTAACTCATAAGCTAATTTTTGGGGGTAAAATAGACCTAAGACCATCCAACACTGGTATAAGAGTTAGGCTTACCATCAATCTCAACCCATCAAGGGAAATGGGTTGTCACTCCCTTCGACTTAAGACCCAACATGTGAAGGAAGAGATTATTAGGATGTTCCCACATCAATTATAAAAGGGCCTAGTAGAGAGAAAGTCTCACCTTGTAAGTTAACTTTCAGGGATAAGATAAGCCTAAGACAACCTAACATATACATAGTTTCACCTTTGTCATGTGTCCTTGAAAAAAAAAAAAAAAAAAAAAGAACTAATGTAGAATGGGTCACGCTGAACCACATAGATCGGGCCAGTGGAATTTGAACGCCTAAGGGTGTAATGGTAATTTTGCACCAAAGACGAATTTTGACTTATAATATATATCTTTTGCATTTTTTGGGCCATCCAAATCTGTTTTCATGACGTATGGTCGTGACGTCCCGTTTCCCAAAACTAAATTCTTATGTTTAGGCCTTTAAATCGTTTTTTTTTGTCATTTTTTACAACTTTAGATTTGATGTTTACTAATAGTTTAGGAAATCGAATAGATTTTGCATCAATTATAGATTTATTTTATTTTTCTTTACTTGTTGGTTCTATGATCATCTTGAATTTATTATTTTTTATAATTTTTAGATATATTACAGTTTCGTATTCTTACATTATATTTTATTATTTAAATAGATTTAGTCCTAAAAGTAGATCACTTTCAAATTCACTAATATTTTATTTTCAAGATTTAATTTTTGTCTTCTAGTGGACTCTAGAATCTCTATTATTAAGGTTTTCGTTTAGTTGGTACAAGAACTAGCAATTCTAAGAGAAATATTGAACCATATCAAGCCAATTCACTATCTGTTTAGCGTCAAAAACTTATAATACCAACTAATATTACCAAAATCAGATCAAATCGATCGATGCAATCTATCAAACTGGGAATTGGATATAAAACCCGTTAAGCTTGATTAGTTTATCAAAAATATATATGAATTGCAATGAATTGAAAAATTAGACAATTTTAAAGGAACTATTAAACCAGTAGGTTTTTAAGAATTGCTCAGTTTTTGTAAATTACACCAAATGATAATTTTTTGTCTAAGATTAATAAATAATAACAAATTAATTATTATTAACCAAATAATAGATTAAGTATTAAATACATGTTGAACAACTCATATATGCAATTGTAATTGTTCAAAAAACACATAAAATTATATTTTTTTAGAGCACTTTTTCAGAGCCATTCAAACTATGTACAAATAAAGGTCTATCTATACAAGGTCTGAACAGTCTTGACCTCTTTTGGTTTTGGGCTTCCTTTCTACCTTGCATATTTGCATCTCTTTTATTTGGACATTTTTATACTTCTTTGGCCTATTTTACCTACAAATGAAAATGTAAAGTTCTCTATTAGAATTTAATCACAATTAGTCAATAATCATAGGAAAAAAGTCAAATTTATTCACAAATGACTACGAACTAAAATTAGTTTCATGGGAAAATTAAGAGGCACTCTAGTTCAACAAATCCAGCCTATTCTATAGAAATAAAATTTAGAGCATTAAAACCAAGTTTGGAAATAAATTATCACATTTCTAAAATTTAGAGTTTTAAAAATTCCAAAAAAGGCAGAAGAAAACATTTATATCATATATACCCATAAAAAAGTTTATATAGTTTTCAGGAAAAAAAAAACATTTATAAATATAACCCTAAGCAAGTTGGACAATTTCCGTTATAAAAATTTAGATGTGTTTAGGAAAAACGTTCATATGCTTAGGATTCATCAAGAATAAATTTCAAAATTGTTATATGTGTAAAATTCAGCAAATTCAAGATTCACGACAACATTTTAATCAAGTTGCCAAGTTTAAATCAACCCTAGTTACACACAAGCTATGATTTAATTATTCTCCAATTAAGATAGTATCGTTTAGATTCAAAATATTTCAATTATTAAGAAAATAATGAAACTTTGTCAAACACATAAGTATAAAATAAATAAAATTATTTTCCTTAGTATTTTATTGAATAAGAGGTGTACATTTAAAATTTAATCTTTTAGAGCCACCCGCTAATTTAATCATTTTAAAGCATCAATACAAATATTTAAATTAACCATGATTTTAATATTCAAACTAATTTCATGGTAAAATAAAATTTTAAATAGAATTAAATCATATTTGAATATAAAATTGAATCATAGATAACAATATTATACAGCATTATAAAAGTACGGAACACATTAACTAAGAGTTTATCCTACTATCTCATAATTGGATTGGTGAGGTTGAATCAAAATGGTATCAAACTTATATTCCTTATACTACCCAATTCTTTTTTGCCTTCAAAATTCTCTAATTAATACTTCATGAAAATATAATTTATTTTCTAAAATTAATTGTGTTATTATACTTAGAAGAATGACTTAGAAAATTTTCTTTAATTTTTCATTTGAAAATTCTAATTATAATTATATATCAATCAGAATTATTTAATTTATCACTATTCTCCAAATCTTCATTTTCTCAAAATTGCCTTAGTCGATTTATTCTTTTAAGGTCATTATTTTTAATTTTACGCAATACCACACTATTGCTTATTTAAATATAATAACCCATCATCTATCTTTTAATTTCAAACTATATAATATATTTATATATATGGTCTGAGGAGATTTTTTTTTTTTTGAGTTTTAGGATAATAAAAAAATATAGCAAGTATTGTCTAGAGAATATAATTTCAAAATGCATTTTGATAATTCTTTTTCATTTTACCTAAAAACGCATTATCAAAATGCTTTTTTCTTCCTAATTCAATTTTGCCTAAAAATGCAATATAAAAAACACTTTATAATTTGATTTCTTGGAGGAGTTTGTAAATATACTAGTTTTGTAAAACTGATATAATCTTCAACGTATATATATATATATATATATATATATATATATATATATATATATATATCCAGATATTTCTTTTTCCTTCTTATCCTCTTCTGCATGCCCACTTTAGAATTTTTTGTATATCTCTTTAATTTATTTGCTATCTTCCTAATTTCCTGAATCTATAAAATGTATTTTGATATGACATTTTTCAAACAAAAATTGAATTAGAAAGACATGCATTTTAATAATGTGCTTCTAGATAAAATGAAAACGTATTATTAAAATGTATTTTCATTAACAGTTCTTTTGAAATTATTTTCATTTGAATATTATTTGTTATATTTTTTGCTATCCTAATAGTAGAGCCAAAAAAAAAAAAATAGACTGAGGATGGGAACTTTTTTATGGATATTTTGTTAGAAATTATGTTAGAATCAGTCCCTATTTTGGCAAAAAATATTTTGGAAGATAAATTTGGAATGCAATTGATCAAATCTAGTATTAAACACTATCTTCTTAAGACTGAATTTATCCCCCACAAATGTTTTTAGTGAACGTTAGCCTCCTAGGATAGAATGACCATACACACAAATAGAAACAACAATTATTATGTTACTTTGAATCAAGAATTCTATTTATACTCTTTGTATGTAATGTATATATTTTTTATGCACGAAAAATTTTAATAATTTTTAATGCAAGAAAGCAATGTTTAAATAGGTATTGAAGTACCTTTTCTAAACAAATGAACAATCATTATTCATGTCCTTTGGAGAATAATTGACACCGGTCATGACTGTTGGAAGAACAAACTATGACTACTATTGGAGGGAACACAACCTTTGGAGGTTTAAATTCAAAATTATGACTGTTGAAAAAAAAAAAAAAAAAAAAAACAAAATAAGAAATGGGTCAGCTAGACCTAAATCTTAATTTGACTTGACGCAACCAAAGCAAATGGCATGCATGTGCTATTATAAGTTGATCTATCTTGATCTTCCTCCCTCTATAGAACATGGGTGCCCCTTAGGGCCCTTTCTTTCTTCCAAACTTAGCATATATAAATCTATGAATTATTTCATAATTTTTCAATATGAGATAAACTTATTTTTTCAAAGTGCTAACTTTTATGCTAATTTTATTTAATTTATTCATGATTTTAAACAATTAAATATAAGACTATAAAAGCCTTATGGAATACTTTCAATTCCACCTGTGATCCAAATTTAATAATATGTAAAGCCCATATAAATATTAACTTAAAGTTAACAAAAAATCATGGTTAAAACCATGAATTCCAATAGGTTTTGATGCCAATTTATGGAGAAGAAAAATTTTAGGAGGAAGAAAAAATGAGGCCATGAATAGCATGCTTCGATGGAATTTAGATGGTGCATTATGCGAAGCTCGATAGCTGAAACAATGGTTGCACTCATTGGTGATAGACTGCGTACTGGAAGGAGGCTTAGATTACCGAATTGGTGATTCCATATGCGCGTGGAGATTGAGCTTCACTGGTGGTCTTAGTGCCAAAAAGAAAGCTTGGGTGAATTGTCGATGTGGACGAATAAGGAGATGAAGAAAATAATAACTAGGTAAAGCTCGGGTAAGTTACCGATGTGGAGGAATAAAGAGATGAAGAAAATAATAACTAGGTTGCTACTAGTGGTCCATTTGAGACGCTGTCAGTGAAGATTAATTATTGGGAAATCTCTGTGTTAGCGATATCTTAGGCTGTTGTTGTTGGCAATACTAGGAAAAATTGGATGCGAGTGACTAGATAAATCTTTTACTTTTGAAATGCTTAAGAATACAACGCAAATGAATAATATATATATATGTGTATATATATTTAAATTTGGGGCCTTCTAATTGGACGGGCCCTTAGGTGGTTGCTTAAGTTGTTTAGTGCTTGAATTGGCCCTGCAGGAGAGGAGCTGCTTTTGTCAGGAGGTTCCAGAATAAGTATGGACAATAGAAAGAGGGAGAATGTGGAGCTCAGTTTGCAGGCTTCGGTGTCCGTGAGTTACAGTGGCAATGAGGAAGGTTGGGTTATTCTTCTCTCTCTCTTGATCGAACTGAACTAGAGGATGTGTTGAGGTTATGAAAATAGTGATATAAGTAAATATATATTAGTGTGTGATGGGTATAGTTTATATATGCTGTTTATGTATAAAACAAAAGTGGAACAAGACAAATTGAAGTTGTATTTCGGGAATAATATCTTGTCTTGATTGAATTTCAAATAGGTAGCAAAAAAATTTGCTGCACAATTCGCGTTGTTGGATTCTTCAGTGGAAATTATTATATATATTTATCTATTCTCTAAAATATAAATGACAATGTAATTTCAATTTTTAATGTCCAAAATTTACTTTTTTCTTCTTTTTTTGCCCTTGATTGTGGGTGTAAAATAGCATTTTTGCCCTTTTGGTTTGTTGATGGACTTTTTTTGTTTTTGATGATAAATTTTGAAGGATGATATTACCCTCCCTAATTTTGGTGGTAGAGTTTAAGATGTGACGTGAGGTATGAAATTCTAATTTTGCCTTGTTGTGGGTAGATGTGCTTTATTGATATTTGGCCACATGATTCCTCAACCTTTTTAGTCTGTCTCTCTATTTTCATGAGAATTGTCTCGAAAAGGTTTGGTTAGATTTTAGTTTTTTGTCTTGTTCCATGGTTCCTTAACAAAAGTGATCAATATTATTATTGCCACCATGCTACTCTTCAGTTTATTAATTAGATGGAGGGTTGGGTTCGTAGATCTGCTTTCACTACTAGGGAGATGGGCAAATGGGACCGAACAAATGGTCGACCGCTTTAAGGCGGTCGACGGAGGAGTTTTAGACGACTGCTACGTTGAGACGAACGACTGCCTTAAGGTGATCAAGAAAAGCCAGGCAATTTCCCCCCAAAACCCTTCCCCCCATTCCATTTCCCTCATCGGATCAGTTCCATCCTCTCAGTTGTCTCTCTCTTTCTCCCCAATTAACCCTCTCTCTCTCTTAATCGCTCTCTCTCTCTCTCTTTCCCCGTCCCCCTTCCACCTTCACTCTCTTTCCTCTCGCTTTACCCTCTCTCTGTCTCTGCGTTACAGGGCATGAATCGGAAGCCACCATGCAGCCTCAAGCTCTCCCCATTGCAGCAACGAACTCAAACCGGAGCAAATGGCCCCCTCCAACTCTCTCGTCCTCTCCATTTCTGCTACCATTAGGTATGGGGCTCGATTTTTTTTTTTTTTTTTTTTTTTTGGTGTTGGTTTGTATCCATGAACGGTGGGGATGGGTTTTGATTATGACCAGTGGGTGAACTTGAAATTGACACCAACAAAGAATGGATTTAGGTTTGTACCAATCTGATTCTACAATTTTGAAAAAGGGAAAAATAATTGAAAACAAAATAAGAGAGAAACGAAAATGGAAAAATAAATTCTAGACAAATTTTAGCTAGTTTTCCTTCTAATTCCCGTTTTCCTCGTTCACAGTAGCTTTTGATTTCGAATTTTGTTTCCTCCCTCTTCTTTCTTTCATCATGAAATTTTGATTTCCCTGATAATCTCAGTGATTATGAAAGCTGTGAATTTCAACTCTTCACTCTTGTTAGATAGGGTTATTTTGAGGCAGAATATATGTGATACCAAACCAAACTAATCCATAATATTCTTCTGTAGATCATTCTTTGCAAGAATCATTAATAATACAATGGTGACTTCTTTCTTTCCATCTAAGATGGTTCGGAACTTGGAAGGCTAAAGACCCTTTAAAGTTTGCAGCTTTTGTTGGACATTGGCTCACTTGAAAGTTAACACCTTTGATATGTTCAAAAAAGAAGATCTCATTTGGTTTTAAACCCTTGTTGGTATGTTATGTGCAACAATGGTGGAGAATTGATTGATCACTTGTTTCTCCATTGTTTCCTTGCTCTTACACTATGGAAAAGAATTTTTATCTATCTCATAAATGACCTGGGTGACGTTCGCTTCTAGTTTTAATTACATAAATTAATTCTCACTTGTATCTTAATACAATTTATTTTCAAATTTGTTGATTTGAAATCCCTAGTTATGCAAACAGAGTCTTAAATTAATGATGAAATTAATACCTAAACTAACAAAGGTATATTTGAACAATTCTCCTTAAATATAGTTGCTTCAGGCTTTTTACTTTGCATGTCATGTTGGTAGTCTTTCAAAAGTTCTGTTACAATTTATTTATTTATTTATTTTTTAATTAGCTAGAGATTCATTTTTGTTTATTTGATGTTATTAAATATCTCATGATGTCCTAAACTTTTCAGTCGCCATCCTGAGGTGAAGTGGGCTTAAAGGCAAGACAAAGTTTATCTCATAGTGCTATTGCCAGATGCAAAAAATGCAATGGTTAGCCTTAACCAGGTGGAGGTTTTTTATTCTTTGCAAGTGCTGGAGCAGATAACCATCTTTATGAACTGAAGTTTGATCTTTTTGACACGGTCAATGTGGAAGTAAGGCATCTAAAATTTGATAATTTAAGCTGTATTAGACAGAAATACGGATGAATTTGTTTGTATCTTCTGTTCCTTGGGAAAGAAAGGCCTTCGGGTTTCTGTAGTCCATTTTACAATTGATATTTGGAAATAATTGGAGAAACTGCCAAAAAACTTCCAACCGACAAGGCTTTATTGGATGATCTTGAGTTCCATTATGCTAAGTTGTATGCAAAGGTAATCAGAACTTAATTCAAGCCAAAAAAAAAAACTGGTGCACTGTTGTCAACTTCACACATCCTAGTCATGCAATTATCTCCTAAATTGTTGGGATCAAAAAATTTGCACAGTTTGATTGGAGAAAAATAATCTATGACCAGGGTTTTTTTATTCTGCGCCAACTCAAAGAGATCTAAAATGTCTTCTCGAGTGGCTTGTGCTCTCAACAATTGTCCAACTAAAAATCTCCCTCTATTGCCCTTGACAATTTTTCGCACCAACAACCAAAATTTTTCTTTGAGGTCAGCTACAAAGGATGCAAGGGGACTTTGTTTTGTTTTCAAAGTGTTTGTAGTTAAACTCTTCAATATTATGTATATTTTGTTACATATATTATGAAAATTTTGATTTTTTTGTTAGATAATTTTAATTTCATATTATTATTATATATAGGTGTAATCAATGTATAGGTTTTGCTATATAAATGTACAAGCTGTTCTCTTAGTTTAAAATAAAATTGCCTTTTTTTAAATGAAAAATACTTTAGTCGACCGCTTAATAATGGTCGAAAAAGACCTTAGCCAACCGCCATGAGGCGGACGAGAAAGATGCCGATGCAAGTATTTTTGTCGATCACTTAGAACGGACGAAACTTTTCTCGACCCTAGCATATACGACTGCTAGCAAGCGGTCGTTAGGCGGTCGACGACGGTCAACAAAGCTTTTCTCGTCCGCTTTATTGACTTTTCTCGACTGCTTTAGGTGGCCGAGAAATTCAGCATTTTTTGTAGTGTTTGGGCTTCTAGAGATATAGTTGCTACATTTGTTGGGTTGGGATTTGTAAAGATTATTGTTTGGATTTTTCAGCATATGGATTTTGAAATTTTTATTTTAGACATTTCTTATATCCACAATATGGGATTTCCTTTATATTTTTATTTTTGAAGATGATAGAAATGTGTGTTTCACTTTTTTATATGTTCTCGCTTTAGTCTATTTTGTTGGTTTAGATGGCTTGTATATTTTCTCTGTAATTTTTATTACTCTCTCTCTCTATATATATATTCTAATTATTGGTGTTTCCACTGTGTTGATATTGGGTTTATTTATTAGCTGGAGGTTGGGTTCACAAATCTGCTTTGGGTTTCTAGAGAGATAGTTACCAGGTTTGTTGGGTTAGAATTTGTAAAGACTATTGTCTAGGTTTTTTAACACATAGGTTTTGAAGTTTTTGTCTCAGAATCTTTTTGTGTCCACAGTATGGGATGTAAGTTTCCTTTATATTTTTTATTTTTTAACAGGATAGAAATGTGCGTTTTACTTTTTTGAATGTTAGGAGACTTGTATTTTTGGATTGTTGGAATTAATTAATATTTAATTCCCATAATTAGTTTCCTAATTAAAGTGGTCCATATAAGAATCCCAATTTGATAAAGAATTATTTAGAAAGTTATTATTGGTAGAAGATTGTGAGTTATTTTCTTAACCATATCTTACTTTGATGGACGGTAAAGATTAAATGACTAATTAGGAAATTGGGTGCTCTCTCTCCCTATAAATAGTGAATGAATTTCATCAATTCATACACATTAAAATTACAACATATTAGGGTTTATAGGGCAAGAAGGAGAAGCCTTAGTTTCCAAAAGGGTTTTATTTTGTTGAAGGAGAAGATTCAGGAACAATAATTTTGAGGTAGCTTCTGTATTTAGATTTTCAAAGTAATGGTTTAAGGTACGTGCTCTTAATTATATTATACAAATAGGCAAAATATGTGAATATCATAAAGATAAAGATTCTGTATATTTAATTAAATATTATGTGTTAATTTAATTATAAACTTACATGGGTAACTAACTAGGTGATCATCGTTGCAGCAGATGAACATATACGGGTCATCGTTGGTTGTTATGGAACTCGCTGAAAATCAATGAGGTTCTTATATGGAGTTCAAATTGGTTCCATTTAATGATTTTTGTTTTGTTTTTTTTGTTTTGTTTTGTTTTTCTTTTTTTTTTTTTGGTGTGCAAGTACTCATCGTAAGTTTCAATTTTTGCAGGTTATAGCTATACCAGTTAGGATCAATATATTTGATTGGGGTAGCTAAATGTCTTGAGTATTTGATAGGTATAAATATTCACTATATGCATTTCTCTTATGTTGGTTGGATCATTAAATTAATTTGTCCATCTTTAACATTTGTAGGTTTGTTGGTTGCATGATTACAGGTTTTCTTTTATTTTCTCACTTTTTTATTTGATTTTAAATTTCGGTCCAATTCATTTGCTTTATTTTTTTATTAGTGTTTGCTAAATTATATTTTGTTAAAATCTCATTATTTCCCTATCTTTTACAGATAGTATAATGGTGGTCCCCTTTTTCCTATCATCTTCTTGAACCTTGTGAATGGTTTATGGATGTTTTATTTGAATTTGATGGTGATTGCTATATCTTTTGTTTGGTCAGTTTAAAGCATTTCCCTTTTATTCTTTCTTTTCTTCTTGGTTTTTTTTGATATTATTTTTTCTTAATACCTGTAAGCTCGTAACACATTCATGCACTTGCTTTGAAAGTGATAGATTAAAAAAAAAAATTGGACGGAGTTTATCACTCCTTCAAGCCTTTCACAAGTGCACAAAAATCTGAACAAATTTTTACTCTCTTTCTCTCCCCCCTCTATTTATCTTCTCTCATTAAAGGTTTAAATTTTAATATTTCTTTGGGTAAATTGCATGTACTTCCCCTTAATATTTAGGTAATTACACTAACCACTTATAACATTTAAAAGTTATACTTGCCTATTTTATTTTGAAATATGGTTAGTGTTAACCTCATTCTAATAAAATCAGTCATTAAAACTTAACATAAAAATGTCAAACTAACTAAAATTTTAGATATTTTTCTTATTTTGCCCCATCTCTTTCACATTTCTTTATTTTTCTATATAAAAATTCTCAAAAACTTTATAATTTTACTTATTTTTTACTTATTTTTAGAGATTTTTTTGTAAAGAAAACCAATGAAAATATGTGAGAGAGAGGGATAAAATAGGAAAATCACTTAAAATGTTAGCTAGGGTTAATTACACTTACACCTCTTTCTTTAACTATATCTCATTTTTAATTTATCCTTTCATTTATTAACCCTCTCATCTATTTAAAAGAGGTTTCGTTTGGAAATCGTTAAAAAGTTTGTTAACTTTTTATTTATTTATTAGTGTTAATTACACTAACACTCCATCAATTATAATTCATTTTTAATTTACTCCTTCATCTATTAATACTAACATTTTAACCCATCATCTATTTAAAAGGGGTTTCATTTTGAAACTGTTAAAAAAGTATGTTAACTTTCTATTTATTTATTATTCTTTAATTATCTCAATTTGTTTCTAATGTGATTATAACTCACATATATTTAAATTTGAAACTTATGAATAGAGATTTGCATCGGTTGGTCAGATAAATTATTCAATTTTCTGTTATAAATTAAATAAATCAAATTTTTTCTTATTCCATCCAAAAAAAAAAGACTCAAATTTAATTTTGATAAAGAATCTAACCAAATCAATTCTCAAATCCTAATAATAAATTTTTTTTATTACTTTATTCTATATTTATCATATATATTTAATTTTAATAATAAGTAATAGAAAATGTATCCTCAAAATTTGGTTTAAAATCTTAACCTAAATTTAAATTAAAAAAGCACTAAATCAAATGAAAATGTTGTAAGATTAAAAATACAAAATTATTAGGTTTTATTTGATTTTTTTTATTTTAATTCGATTTGTTCAAGTTGTTTCTTTATATTAAAAACAAAAATAATATATATAATTTATTCTTGTTTTTGGGTCAGGTTTTTTTTTTTGGATGGGATAAGAAAAAAATCAATTTATTTAATTTATAACAGAAAATCAAATTATATATCTGACTTAACCCACGGAAACCTCTAGTGGTAAGTTCTAAATTTGAATATGTGAGTAATAATCATATTAAAAACATATTCGAATAATTAAAGCATAATAAATAAATAAAAAGTTAACAGACTTTTTTAACTATTTTCAAATAGAACCCCTTTTAAATAGGTGCGAAGGTCGAAATATTAGGATTAATAAATAAAATGGGTAAATTGAAAATGAGACATAATTGAAAGGGTGTCATTGTAATTATAAATAAAAAAGTTAATGGAATTTTTTAACGGTTTTCAAATAGAATCCCTTTTAAATAGATGGATGGTCAAAGTGTTAGAATTAATAGATGAAGGGGTAAATTGAAAATGAGGCATAATTGAAGGAGTGTCAGTGTAATTAACCATTTTAGTTATTTTAATATTTTTTGATAAGTTTTAACAGTTAATATTATAGGAAATGGGATTAATGTTAACAACATTTCAAAATAAGTGAGGTAAATGAAACTTTTAAATGTTATGAGTGCTAAATGTAATTACCCAAATATTAAGGGGAAATAGATGTAATTTACCCTATTTCTTTTTTTTTTAGGTCTTCGTATGTCTTTGTTGTTGAAGAAATGCATCGAAAGAAGATAAACATGACTAAGCACTCAGACACTTTTATTATTGTTATATAAGTTTAGTACAAATCCTACAAAAAATTACCAAAAAAAAAACCCTGCAAAAATTTCACTTGTTACACTAAAATTGTAAGGAAAATCAAAAGCAACTAAAGAACTTCAAGTTCTTTTATTTATTTATTTTTTCTAATTTTGCCCCGTTAGATTTAACAGTATCTTTTGTTTTGTTTCTTTTTTGGGTACTTAACTACAATTGTTTAACTCTATACTAGATTTTTCGATTGCTATTATGAAAGTAATGTAAAAAAAAATTAAGACTTGACGATTCTTTTAAGTCAAACTACAAATAACTCATGCCCTGATTATAATAAGATTTGTATTAATACATAGGGACTTAGATGCTTAACTAGTTGTGTGATTCCATTTCACTTTACGAATTATGAAATCTTTGTAATATACATATTTTACGGAAGTTGTGAAAAAAAGAATTGTATGCACATTCTTCTATGATTTATAAGCTATTTCTTTTGTTCTGGTAATCATTTGATTAATATCACTATAACCAACGTATTAATCTTGCTTTTAACTTATTAGGATTGTATTAAAGTTGTATAACATAAGTAGAATGGGTTGAAGAATAAACAAACCGATGATTTATTTATTATCTACGAAACTTTCTAAAGTTAGAGGTTAACGCATTTATTCATGCACATTATCGCTTTCCTATTTAATGTTAAATGCTAATGAACGTTATATATTGTCATTGTGTGAAAAAACTTATGCAATTCTTTTAATTTTGTTAATTTTTAATGAAGTTGAATAGCCACACCATTTTTTTTTTCATACTTTCATAGGGAAAAAATGTACTAAATTCTTATTTTTCTTCAAACAATGAAACTATTATTAATATAGGAATTAAGAAGATTTGATGAAAAATTAAATTATGTCAAATGGACTTAATTGGTAATATTCGACAAACCATAAAACATGTATATGTAATTTGATATTCTCATGATATATACATGTATACATGTGTGTATTTGTAATCATCATTGTTTTTTCTTTTTTCATTGCTAACTAGATTTGATTTGAATGATTGTTTCTTATTTTTTCAATTTTGTAGTTGGAGTTGTTGAATGTTGATGGGTATTACAATTCACTATTATTATTTATTGACAAAACTATGGAAGAAAGTTCTATAAATTTAAATGCAAGACATATCACTAAAGTATTTGCACTATTCACAAGAGAATTCTCATATTATTAGTGCAGTTTTTAACTTTTAATAGTAACATGTAGTTCACAATAATTTGTGTATATTACTCGATATTTAAGTTTAAATATTAATCAAATTATGTAAATATATTTTAAGAAATATGGTAATACTGTAAGGTATATTAGAAGTGATTAGCATAGGAAATTTATTTTTTTAGCAATTATAATTTATATACTACTAAGGTGATTTTAAATTTCATGAGGGTACATGTTTATTAATTAATATATACATACACACACAATTACCATACGCCAATTCATTTAAACAAGAACTTAGGTTGAGGCAATGATATTGTGTAACTTGATATTTTAAAATACAACAAAATCTCGTCATAACTCATTATGAAAAATATAATATCAAAAAAATAAAAAAAATAACTTATATCACACCGTATGCCCATACTGAATCTGAGTATTCAATAATACTACCCAAAATTCAAATTTAGTCAAATTAATTTCATAGAATTAAATAAATAACTATTAAAAGGCCTAGCCAAAAAAAAAAAAAAAAAAATTGGCCATTACAATCTTCCTTCCTTAACAGATTTCGATCTTAAAATTCACATTTAGCATGCTGGTGTTTAGATGATATTTTTTGTAAAAAATTGATATAAATGTGATATATAATAAAATTTAATTAAAAGAAATTAAAAAAATTATTTCTTTTAATATTTTTTAATAAACCAAATACCCCTCCATTCTCAACAATAAATAAGGCAAGGTCACCTCGTGATTCCGAATAACTCCTCCAAGGAGTACAATGTAATAATTAAAAACCTGTAGAGGCAGAGGTAATTCAATAAAAATGGGGCGGGTGAGAATGGGAAAAAGCCGAGTCCAGGTGCGATCCTATATTTGCTAATAAATCCACGAAACCCACAAATGGGGCCAACCGTTATATCTTTGTTCGGTGGATGCCAATTTAACCAAGATAGCAGTGTGTGCTACAGTTTTTTTTTTTTTGGGGGGGGGGGGGGGGAGAGAGAGAGAGAGAGAGAGCAATGGAAGAAGAAACGGGCAGGGGAAAGGTAGTATGTATTCAGAAGAAAACAAGCAATTCCCGTCACATTTCAAGGCAAGTAATTGCAGTTTGACAAGTTTAGAAGCATGTCCTTAAACCCTTTCCTTCGTATTTAGACGGTAATCATACTGCGGGAATCGATTTTGCTTTCTTTTCCTCTCGCTGTTAAGATATTTCAGTTCGCCATAAACAAACAATCCAATTAATCAATCAGGATCGTATCTATACGATTTTGCTCCTTCTTTACGGCTATTGGAGTTTGTTATGTGAATAATTTTATAAATAAACTAATCCAGTTCAATTTCATATTAGTTTTAAAGGATTATTATGCAATTTTGATTATTTGACTCTTTTTTTTTGAATATATATTTTCCACTTACCATGGATAGTAATTTTTTAAGCATTGACAAATACAGTAAAGGCACTATTGGATTTGTCTGCATTTCTTCATACCAGCCGTTTGTTCAGTTCAATGAATCAATGGTTTTGAGTTAGGGGTAAGCATTTGTCGATTCGGTTTTGAAGTGTACTGAATTGAACTGAAATGAGTCCAATAGGAATCATGAATTATTCGGTTTGCTTTATGAAATATTTAATTCGGTTGTTTCAATTCTAATATATAGATTTTAATTATTTATAAATAATTTTATGTAATACTGTTAATTCAGTCTGTCCGGTTTCAATATTTTTTAAATACTGAACTTGAAATCGAAATTGGCATAATATCCGAACCAAACCAACTGAATTAATCAAAATATGAATGATTCAGTTCAGAGATTCAGTTTGAACCAATTTGAGTTCTGCTCACCCCTAGTTTGAGTTATTCATGCTTGCAAATCTTTAATAGTGGAAGAATCCCCATATGTTAAGGATTTTAGTTCTGAATCCCCATCTTACGTTTTGTTTGTTCCTCTTTGGTTGGAAAGCCCAAATCAAAGCACGGGTTGGATAATAAAGAAAATCTTGTAAAGCTTGTGTTTGTGTCGGCCTCTTGAGTTATATGCACATTTTCTGCCTCCAAACTAGGAATAACAAGTGCTTTAGTGGAAAGTCTGCAAGTTTGCTTCTCTTTGCATGCGTAAGTCTACAAAAGGATATTGTCAATTCTCGAGTTATGACTGCAAATCAAAGTAATTATGTCTCTACATTTCGATTATTCTCACAATTTTAGGTTAATTTTTCTAATGATTTATTTTAGTTATTCTTCTCAAGCAAACTAGTTTGGTTCTATCTCGCGTTGTTATAATAGCAGGATATTTGATGTGCGTGTTGTATGATCTGGTGTTCTTATACTTCAACTGTAAAAGCAGTTCAAAATATAAATGCTTGAACCTTCAGATAGTCCCCGTTACAGTATTACAAATTTGTTGTTGTAAGATACATAAAATGAATTTGCTTTATTTTGCATTATTACTTTGATATGCAATGCAGAATTTTTGTTTGGACTGGGTTATGATAGATTCTTCTGGTCTTAATTAAGTTATGTATCCATGGGAAATTAATAATAATAATAAAAATAAAAGAAGTAATTAAGAAAATATATAATAAAAAACGTAAAGATAAATCGGTGCAAAATTTTGATAACTTCAACTTTTGCCAGAACTCATTTTAACTTGCTAGCAAATATCTAACAAAGAATAATACACTGCAAGACAGAAAGAACAATAGGTTGATGAAAATACTAAATTATCTTATTAAGATCTATCAATAGGAGAGTACAAAGGAGCTTTTCTATTTTTTGTTTCATAATTACAAATATAATAATATGATAGGGTAGATGTACACATACAATCATATAAACAAGCCTTCTCCTATCTACCTGGGTAAACTATGAAAAATCCTCCTTTGATAAATTCTATTAGCATAGCTGATGGGGATTATGATAGCCGTTTCTAATTCAAATATTGTAGGCGGGGACGAAATTTGTATTGGATAGGTTAATTTTGGAAAGGGGGATTTTTAGGAGTTTAATTTATTTGTTTTTCTTAAATTTCAAGATTTGATTGAGGTTTGATTGTGATTTGATTATGATTTGATTACTTTATTTTAGAAAATTACTTGATTTGGTTTTCAGTCCTAGCCTATATAAAGGGTTGGAGATTGTAAAGGATATTCAGTTTTTGAATGATATTGAAAAGAAATTGAGTTTTATTTAGTTTAGTTTCTGTTCTTCATTTTTCTCTTTTGCTGTGCCGCATCAACAGCCCTTGGTTGTAAGTATGGAGGAAATGTGGTTCTGAATTTTGTTGTCTTGTAGGCTTTGTAGCATAGGCTACATTTGATACAATAAAAGCGTTAAAATATGGACCGAAGTTTGTATGGACTAAAAATTTGAAGAAAGCCTCACGGAAAACATAACTCTTGATAAAAATGAATGGGAAAAATGATTTATGTAACTGACCCTAACTAGTTTAGGCGATCAAGGTTTTGTTAAGTTAAGTAATAGAATGAAGAGCTTGTACAAATACCGCTCGTTTTCTTCTTCCTTTAGGCTGTGGGTGGGGTGGCAACTCTTGGAGAGGAACAAGCTATGTTGCTCGAGCTCGGGCTCGGGTTTGGGTATGGAAATTGGGTGTGGGTGTGGGTGTGAATTAAGGTGTCGGACACCTCAAATCTAAAAATAGAGAATACATGGTTAGGATGCGAATTTGGATACAGGTACGGGGATACACCATGTAATTTTTAATTATTTTATAAATTAATATTATAAGTATATAGAAAATGGCAATTTATAATAGATTAACAAACTCAAATAATAGAAAATGGCAATTCATAGAAATTTAATTGTGTCTTACATAAAACAAATTGACCCAAATTACGTCCAATGATTCCAATCCATAGTTCAAACAGAATATTACTTAATCCAAAACCAAAAACAAAGACTTATTCCCTAGTCAATCTCACAACATACTACCACTTAGTTAAAAAAAAAAAAAAGATGTGTTCCCAATTCCAGCTGACTCCAGCATACTATTACTTACTACCAGCAACCTCCTAATTTTTTGATTGGTACAATAGGAGGCAATTGATTTTACACTTCCCCAAAAATTCCAATTTCTACTACTAGCCATCTGCCATCATAAATAAAAAAGAAAAAAAGTAAAATCCTAGTATAAAATCTAATCTTAATAAAACAAAATCCTAATAATAATTATTTCATATTTTTTTTGCTTTTGCATCAAAATCGCTTTGATTGATCCGGTTTGGTTTCGAATTTGGACGTAAGTCTCCAAATACACTTTTTTCCACAACTTAGGCAATCAAAGTTCAAAACGGATGATTCCTGCATCTAAGCATCACAGCCATATCCGGATTAAAAGTGTCGTACCTGACTCACATCCCGCAACCCGTTGGTACTCCACAGTTTTAGATAAGTCCGTGCAACATAGGGGACAAGCTTGGGCATGACTAAGTGGAGTGGGGGAGTGCAGGTGGTGTTGAGTGGGCTGGGCTGGGGGTGGATTGGGTGGGATGGGGTTAGGACTGGCCTGTTGTGCAGTGGAGGTGCTAGTAGCAGCAGTGGGTGGTGGAGGTGCTGGTCGTACCCTTGCAGTCTCTATGAAGCACGGATACGGATACGGGAGCGGGTACGGGTGCGGATACGGGATACGACAATTTTCAAAAAATGAGGATATGGGTACGGCAAAGATACGGTAAAAAAATAAAATAAAATATATATTTTATTTAAAATATTTTTGAAGATGGCATCTATATACTACTAAACATTACATAAATAACAATTATATAGTTTGAAAAATACTATTCAATCCATAAATTAATATCATTCATACTCAAAACTATCAATATCATTCATACACAAAACACAAATATAACAAAAAGTATCAAATACAATTTCATACATCCTAAAATAAAAATAGTTTTTTCATTTCCTAAATTTTAGTTAGATCAAACTTCAATCATATCAATATATTTTAGTTAATTATAGTTTGGCCACTACTAAAATTTTATCATGTCAATTGTACCCCCAAAAAGGTTTCAAATATTACATTTGAACCCCCGCCGTATCCTAAAAGTATCATTCCCGTATCCCAGCCGTATCCTAGTCGTATCCTCTGCAAAATTTAAAATAAAAAATTAGGATATGCCACGTGGCGTATCCAATACGTATCCGGCTGTATCCTAGCCATATCTGTATCCCCGAAATATCCGATACAAGTGCGGTGCCTAATTTGAAGTATCCGTGTTTCATGTTGCAGTGTCAATTTGAGTCTCAACCTCTGAGATAACTAAGGAATGGCTTCTTTGAAACAGGTATGAACTTCACAAACCAACCAATTGGCCATGATAAAGCTGCCATTATCGTGCAAGTTACCCATTGCCACCAATTCAATCTCTCTGTGTCTGCAAATTTCTTCAGGAACTCAACCATCACAATCTGCAGAACAATGGTTATTCCCACAATCGCAAGAAACAATCGGTTCTTATGAAGACCCACAAATACATTCTTCTTCTCCAACTTCCTTGAATTGAATTCATTACAAACTTGGCAAAGTACGAAAGTATTGAAAATTAGAGTATTCTTTACTGCCTCGCTCACATTAAAGATTGATCTGCCTCTGAACTGTAAGGTCAAGAGGATGGCTATCTGGTATAGAGCTTGTGCCAGAAGGTTTCTCCACATAATGTTCGTTATGAGAGCTTCGGTCCTACCCACAGGTGGCTTGTGCATCAGCTCATCAGTTGGCTGCTCAGTAGCAAGTGCCAGAGCACCCAAAGTATCCATAATGAGGTTCACCCAGAGCAATTGAACTGCTGTCAGTGGAACGTCACCAGCAGAAACTGCTGCAATAAAGTTGATCACAAGAGCTGCAACATTCACAGTAAGTTGAAATTGGATAAATTTCTGGATATTATTATACACACATCGCCCCCATCTCAAAACCGTGGCCACAGTGGCAAAGTCATCATCCAAGATGACAATATCCGAGCTCTCTTTAGCCACCTCGGTTCCTTGGATTCCCATGGAAAGTCCTACATCGGCTTCTTTCAGTGCAGGTGCATCATTTGTACCATCTCCAGTGACTGCAACCACATGGCCTTTCTGTTTTAAGCATTGTACCATCAAAAGCTTGTCAAAGGGAGAGGACCTTGCCATGACACAGATGCCATCGACCTTCTGCATTCTTTCTTCAAATGTGTAGTTCCGGAACTCAACACCTTCCACCACCCCTCCAGTGTTACCATGTTGATCAGGTGCAAGTATTCCGCACTCCGTGGCTATAGCTTTTGCCGTGAATACATTGTCACCAGTTATCATTTTGATGTCCACTCCAGCAGATCTGCAAACTTGAATGGCTTGCTTTGCCCCCGGTCTACATGGATCTTTCAGTCCAACTATCCCCAGCAAGGTCAATCCTTCTTCTTTTAGCCCTTGGTGGGTTGTTTTCCTGTCTTCAGTGTATTGCATTTCATCTTCTGGAACTTGCTTATGAGCAAAAGCAATGCATCGCAAGCTACTTGCTGCCATTCCTTGGATTATCTTCTCGAATTGCTTCCTTCCTTCTTCATTGATTGACTTTATATCTCCGGTGCTCTGATAATAATCTGAGCACATTGCTAGTACCATCTCAGCAGCACCTTTCCAGTGCACGTGTGAAGTGTTGTCAGCCTTCTTCCTTATGGAGACCCCGCTTCGTTTCTTCTCTGAATTGAAGGTTTCAACATAAAGAATAGTAGAACTTTGCGTCAATTTCTCCATATCCATTCCCAGTTCCAGGACAGCCCAAGAGATGATTGCCTTTTCAGTTGGGCTACCAGAAAACTCAGGTATGGACCCTGAAACTGGTTTGTAAACACTGCCAGTGGTGTTCAAACCAACTCCTTGGTGGAACAGTTCAACGATTTCTGGGGAAATTTCCTCAATATAATGTTCTCCCATTTCTTTGTCGCCAACCCAAAATTTGGTGACTTTCATTTGATTCATTGTCAGCGTGCCTGTTTTGTCAGTACAAATAACTGTGGCTGAGCCCATGGTCTCACAAGCCGAAAGCTTTCTGACCATTGCTTGGTCAGCCATCATTCTCTTCATAGAGTAAGCAAGCGTAAGAGTGACTGCCAATGGCAGCCCTTCAGGAATTGCTACTACCACAATAGTAACAGCAGCAGCAACAATGCGTACAACAGAATTGAACACATCGTTTATGTTTGTTCTGCCCCTGTTAAACTCTCGATGTCCATTTTCATCTTCTGTGTTTCCGGTGAAATAACGAATTAACAATACTGAAAGGACTAGAAAGGCAACAGCAAGGCCTACCTTTCCAATAGATGAGGTAAGTTTGTTGAGTCTAGCTTGTAATGGCGTTTGCTCATTGGAATCACGTGTTATCGAGCTCATCATATTCCCCCAGGCAGTGTTCATCCCCACCGATGTCACGAGCATCTGGCCATACCCATCTGCCACTTTCGAACCAGAGAGCAAGAAAGGGTTCTGAATGCCATCAACTTCCACGTGGTCACTTTCTCCAGTCATGCTTGACTCGTCAACTTGCAGAGAATGCCCCTCCAAGAACAGCCCATCAGCAGGTATTTGTTCCCCGATCGTTAGAAACACAACATCTCCGACCACGATGTTGAAAATGGATATCTTTTGCCTCCTTCCATCTCTCGCAACATCGATTTTAATGTTGTTACTAATTTTTGATAGCTTATCGAACTGTCTCTCCTGTCTGAAGTTACTGAGTGCAGATACAGCAACAACAAGAAAGACAGCTACAAATATGCTACCGCCCTCATACCAGCCTTCTTGCAGCCCATGCTCTTTGATGCCGAAGCCAAGAGAAAGAGCAGCGCATCCCAGCAGGATGAGAATGGTCGTATCCTTGAAAGCCTCCAGCACGAAAAAAATAAGACCTTTAGGGGGCGGCTTGTGGTAAGTGTTGGAACCAAACACCCTCTGCCGCAGGCTGACATTATGATTATCGCCATGGATTCCTTCTTTAGGGTCAGTTTGGAGAGCTTTGGCTACGATCATGACGCCTCCAAACCTTTGAAGCTCGTTCAAGTCTTTTGCCTTCACCATCTCTGTGAGTTTTGAGGGATCAATACTGGGAAAGCAAGAACCATCCCGGTTTTCTGTAATGACAATGGTTTCCGGAACTTCATGAAGGGGATCGCTAACTGGCTCGACATCAAGAACGGTATGAGGAGAACTTAAGATTGCAAAGGAGGAGGAATCGTCATGGTTCCTGTTACTGGGTAAAATCTCTCCAACAAGAGAGAGCAGGGCTCGCGAAGAATATATAACTGCAAAAGCTACGCGCCATCGCTTCTGGGCTTTGGCGGAATGGCTGTTCTTCATATCTCTGGCGAGAAAAAGTGTAAAGTAGATAGCCATGCAAGCAATCCGCCAACGCTTTTGGGCTTTCGTGAAGGCGGCGGGGGTGCTAAAACTGTCGATGAAAATGCCATATTCGCAATACGAATTGAGTTGGGTAGACATTGGGCTTTGCAGAAATGTTAAAAAGAGAGACAAAGAAGACTTGGAATGGTAAGACCTTGAATGCTTTTGCTCAGTGAGAAGGCAACAAGAATGTAATTCTTTCAGAACCAGTACATTGCTATCCTATATATACACAAGTCTTTGAGTCGGCAAGGAAACTTGGTGGAAAGTTTATGTGGGCTGCGTTTGGTTTGATAAAAAACTCTGAAAATTTCTAAAAGTTATTCACTTTTATCTCACTGCACGAATTACGAACTTACAACTTATTTTATTTTATTTTACTTTTTATCAATTTAAACACACTAGTTTACTAATTATATGCAGCTTTACATTTTCTCCTTCCTGGACTTGTGACACATACGGAGAAAATCAAGTTCTAGGAAAGAGGGGCGGATACGAAGCGGAGTGAGGAAAGCGAAGCGATTGAGTAAAATGGAGTGGAGCGGAGCATCCGCCCTCATCTCGGATATAACATGTAGTGGGCTGGGCCGTAAGCTAGAAGGTTGGGGGGGTGTGGGGGGCAACGCCCCCGCGGTACGGTACGATGTAATTAGGGGTATTTTGAGAATCAGACCATGTAATCCTATTAGGGTTAGGAATAGAGGTGGTTATAAATATTCTCTACGTAACCCTATGATCAATAAGAAATAATTTTCGCTCGTGTTCCTGTGGATGTACCTAAATTTTGGGGAATCACGTATATCTGTGTGTTGATCTCTTTACTATTTTCTTTAATATATCGTGTGTGTGTGTGTGTGTGTGAATCGATCCAACACTCTGCAATGGCTTGTATTGTTGTCTCTGACCTGTACAATATTTATTATAGATGCCATCGACCAATTCAAGATCTCTGTGGTTAATTGGCAAGTGGAAATATTTAAAGTGTTCTCAAGCTGTTCGTTTAAAATATATAGCTGGAGGGGAAGATTACTTGTACGACTCGAACACAGGATCGCAGAAGTTTAAGACTATTCGAAGCAGGCTGAATAATAGGGAAACAAATGGAGAGAGATTACCAGTTCATATCATGTCGGTTGAATTGTAAAGGAAAAATATTTTCATTTTTCTATCAAAAAAAAAGTGTGGTAGAATAATGTGCCGTCGTATTTTTTTTAAAAAAGTGATCATCGTGGCTTTTATTATTATTATTATTATTATTGTTATTATTTCGTATGATTGGTCCACAAAATAATTTGTGTTTTTTTGAACATTATTCGATGGTTAAACATAAGGCTAGTTATAAATCGTGTTATTCGCGAACTGTTTGAGTTTCATTCGTAATTTTAATGAGCTAAAAATTTGAACTCCATTTATAACTTCTTTAAAATTGAGTTTAAATTCGGACGTGATCAACTTGAAGGCTCACGCTTAATAAAGTTATATATATATATATATATATATATATATTTATAATATTATTTATCAAAATGTTATTTTAATTTAATTAAGTTATTTATTTTTGATTTATTATATTTTAAATTAAAATAATTTTATTTTGATTATTAAAGTTATTTGTAAGTTGATTCTGAACTTAAATTGTTCTTTCTCTGTTTGAGCACGGGAATCATGCAAAACTTGAATTCTGAGTAAGACAAAATTCGCCTCGAGGTAACCTGATTTCATCTGTAGTTAAATGTACGTCGTTGCGAGTTTTTCGTATCAACAATGATCAGTGATTGCTTAGATATTGATGTTTGAATGGCTAATTTATCGTAGAAGATGATGGGAGTTTTACCAATTTTTTATACTTTTTTCAAATTAAATTTTGTCACATTATTTTTACATCAATATTTTGTATTTTTGTTGTATTTTTTTTACTATTCAAACACCATCTATATATTTCATATTTTTGATAGGATAAAATTTGTTTATAAAATGCTATCAATATTTCATCAACGATATTATTTTAATAAAAAAAATTATAATTAAGTATAAGTTAAAAATAAAAATAAATATTAAAATAATACCTCCTACCAAGCTGGAACAAACAAACATGATGGAAGAAACTCCTTTCCCTCACGTTACGTTTTCTTCCTTTTCATTTTCAGATTGACTCAAAGTCAAGGAATGGAGCTTTCCATAATTGTCCGAAGGTTAAAATAGCTGTAAATTATGTTTTCTTTAGGAAAGAACATTCAGGCAAATGCCCAGAGGAATTGGAGGAGATCTGTATTCTTTTCAATTGTGGCATGACATCTCATCTCATCTCATCTCGTCTCGTCTGTTAACATACGGACGGATCATATTAACTCTTCTAATTACTTATCAAAATAAATAAATAAATAAATAAAATATTAACTCCTCTAATTTAATACCGAATTATAGGTTAGTAAGTATAAAAAAAGAAAGCCAATTATGAGCTAAAAGTTTAAATGGATTTTTTTTTTAAATTTTCCAAGTAAGCTCTTTTTTTTTTACTGAATTTTTTAAATTATTTTATTTAAAGGCTTTTTAATTGGAACCAAAAATATGAGATATAAAAAAAAAAGAAAAAATAGAAAGGCATAAAAAGTATTTTTTTTTTCTTTCACAGAAACAGACGCAAAATTTCAATTGGATAATTATGAACCGAATTCTCTCTCTCTCTCTCTCTCTCTCTCTCTCTCTCTCTCTCAAGTTGTATTTTTATTTATCTAAAATTAAAGCTTAATTGTTCACAAAGAAGTTGAATTTAGAAAATGCGGGCCTTTAATAGGGAGACTTAGACTATTTGTTGTCTGTCACGTAGAATTTTAAATAAAATTAAAAAATAACAATTAATCCATTAAATATAAAATAATTTTAACATATATATATAGAATTAAAAATAGAAAGCTATGAATTCTTTCTTTTTTCCTTGTTTGGAAGATAGAGTTTTTTTAAATAAAATTAAAAATAATAATTAATTCATTAAATAGAGTTTTTCTTGTTGTAAATTTAAATAGAATTAAAAATAATAATTAATGGATTAAATATGATATAATTATGACACGTAGAAATGGAGTTAAAGTAGAAAATTAAAAGTTTCTCTAGAATTCTAGATAAAAATTAACAAAAAAAAAAATACTTAATGCATAATTATGACAAGCATGTAAGATAGAATTATAAATAAATTTTGAAAATAATAATTAATACATTAAATACGAGATAATTATGATATGTATAGATAGAATTACATGAGAATTGAAAAAAAATAAGAAGTAATCATAAATTTATTAAATTTTGATTGGTTTAAATATTTTTAATATTTTATTATTAATAAAATTTTTAAAAATATAGAAATTTTTGACACTACCGACTCCATAACTCATTTTCAATATGATATAATATGAATATTGTGACACAAATAGGTTAACTCAAATCTGATATGATTTTGATCGAATTTTGAAATAAATTAATTATTTTATATTTTTTTAATTTTTAAAGTATTTTAGAATAAAAATAAATAAATATATAATTTTGAATCTGAACACAATATGATTATTTTTCGCACATGATTTGAAAAAAAAAAAAATGGATGAGGAGATCATATATGAGTTGAGTAAAATTATAATGCTTCTGTGATTAAAAAGAAATAGATCATAACACTCGCGTTTTCCAAATTCGCGAATTTCTTTAATTAAATCGAAAATTATTTTCATTAAATAAAATTATTTAAAAACACATTGGGGTTTAGTCACAAAACTCCTTTGCGGTTCACAAGTCGGCACCGACGTGCAATTGACTACACAAAATCACGCCATATATATGACCATGTAAAATAATATGATGTGAAGTCATATATATATATATATATATACACACACACGTACGTATGCAAGGCCCCCTGCCGGAGTTCCAGAGACGGCGAGGATTTTAGCAAATTCAACGGTTGCTTGGCATTAAAAAAAAAAATTACAATAAGGTACTAAAAATTACAAAAATGTACTAATTTTTTAAAATTTTTTTCAGGTAAATTTTATCACATATTATTATTACATTAATTTTTTTTTTACTTTTCTTATATTTTTTTTTATCAAATCAAACAATTCCTTAAAGAAAATCAAATTTGGACGGTAGGACATCACATCCTCCTTTAAGACAGTTGTTGTTAGGCTCAGTTTGGAGGGAAAAATTATAATTTTATATTTCGGAAGTAAAAAAAATAACTTTGTAATTAATATTTTATTTTTTTATTCATTTAGTATATTTAGCTTTCATAATTTAAAAGAAATTTAAATTATAGTTTAGATTAATTAAAAAAAAAAGACTAAAGGTTGCGAAATGGAGCCTTGTTATTACCTTGCTAGTAATTTAGGGTTGGTTTGGGTAACTAAAAATTGGTTTTTAATTTTTTGCTATTTATTTTTGTCTTGTATGATTTTTTATAACCAAAATTTAAATTACTTTTGTTTCATAATTTTTAGGCACGTAAAAAAATCAAAAAATTTCATATCCACTTAAAAAAAAGCTAAAAAAAGTTGATTTTGTTATTTTTTTAAATTGGACATAAAATTTTTTGATTTTTCATTATTTTTTATAAATGCAATTAAAAAGCCTAAAAATTAAAAAATAAATTCCAATAAAAAATAATATAAGATGAAAATAAATTAAAAGTTAACAAACGTACTCTTCTTTTTATTGACAGAATATTTAGGGTGTGTTTGGTTGACAAAAAGTTGGCCAAAAAGTACAATAAAAATAGAAAGATGTAACATAAAAGTGATACGTGGAGAAATTTGATTGGAGAAAAATACAAAAATTAGTTAAAATTGGTGAATTTTGGTGTCACTAAAGAGGACTCGAAGTGGATTTGAAGTTTTATAAATTCATAAATTACAGTTTCGGAATTAATGAAAAATATAAAAAATTAATTTTTTTTTTCATTTTTTGGAATTTTTATGAAAAAAAAAGTGGGATTCAAAACAGGCCTTTAAATTTTACCGAGATCGATGATAAAAACGGGGTTCAGAACGGGCCTTTAAAAGTCTCAAAATTTTTACACAACAGGCCTTCCCCCTTTTTCAAATTATCGGAGTAAAATAATTTATACAACCAAAGCACTCTCTAATCTTCTCGGTATGTGATCGTGTTATTAAAATTTTGCACCGAAATACGTCGAATATTTCAAATATAAAAAATTCTATTGGGGTTGATGATAATATTAAAGAGAGCCACGTGAAACCATGTGCCCCCAAGTAAGGGCGTCCAGGGAGTGATAAAAAAAATATAAGTTATGAATTTATAATTCGTATAATGAAATAAAAAATAAATAATTTTTAAAAATTTTTAGCAAACCAAACGCAGTCTAAATGATATTTAATGTTTCACAACTTCTTCCTACATTTAGGGGGTGTTTAGATTAGGGGCTGTGGCAGAGAGAGAGAGATGAGTGTCAAAATAAAAAGTTGAGCTGTTACTATAAATTTTTTTTTTAAATGATCTAATGGTTCTGATTTAATTTGATTTTATCTAAATGATTTAATGATTATTTCACGTTGCAGATCTTTTAATGATTTAATGATGTAATCTCAACTTTTTATTTTTGCACTGTAACCCTCACTGTGTATTTATCCACCACATTCCCTTAGAACGCAGGGGCTTAGGTGACAAAAAAAAAGGTATAAAAAAGTAATGTAAAAATGATATGTGACGAAATTTAATTGGAGAAAGTAATTTTTTTGTAACTTGTTTAGCAAAATAAAAAATAGTGCTACTCCATCACATATTTTTACCAAAAAAATAATTAAAATAAAATATTATATAAATTTATTTTTTTTTTAAATTTAATTTAGTGAAGAATTTATTTATCACATAAATGTTGCTACCATATTGTTCTGGTCTAATTTTTAAGTAATTTCTTTTGTAAGAATAAGTTTTTCCAACCAAAAAACAAAAATTGACGTTGAAATTCTAAAAGTCCACAACGGTAAAAGTCAGTACACAATTTCTGCGCATGAAAAGCGGTTCAAGTTTTCATACGTTTTACAAAAGAAAAGTACAAAGAAAATTTACGGTCCACAGTGTAAAAGATCAAAAAAGAAAAAGTCTTTACCAACCAAACAAAAAAATTGTAAAGATAAAGCCCGAGTCTTTAACTACCCCACCCACCAAGGCGGGGGAAAAAAAAAAAGTCTTTGTTTAAGACGACCTATGCCGTAGTGACCTAAGAACCCAACTTCACCTAAAATATGTACTAATTAAGGGCGGTGATTACCTCGTATTTATAATTTGTACCATTCGTGTTTATTTATATTTATATTTAAATATTTTAAAATTTAATAAACATATTAAATAATTAATTTCTTCAAAAAAAAAATTAGATCACATCATAACTATGTGTGCGTTTGGAGTAATAAAAAAATAAGAAAAAAGAGATAAAACATGGTTTGAGGTAAAGAATGATGTTTGGTGTTTTTTTTTTTTTTCAAATCGTGTTTTTTGGAGATGAACAGTGCCAAGAGTGTTAAAACGGTTTCCTAAATCTATTTTAATGGATTCAAAAAATCACCACTCAATATTCTGCACAATAGTTCTACTCTCTTTCTCGACAGTGGTAAACCGTTAGAACGATTTTTCTTAATCCGTTCTAACGGATTCAAAAGAAATCATGTAAAATAGCGATAATGGTATTCGTTTGAAAGTTTTCGACTCGAATAATGTGATTGTCAAAAAAAATTTGCACACTCGGTTAATCTCCTTCCAAATTTTTTATTTTTTTAGCGAAATATTAAAATTTTTTTAAATTAATAAAGGTGAAAATGTGTAAATATGTAATAGAAAATTTTAATGACTTATAGAGTTTATTGAAAATTTATTTTATTTTTCTTTGTTTGTTGGCACTTTAAACGATGCCTATTAAATGTTTTTATATTGTGTTTATGTTCTCTTCTAGTAATTTTGTGTTAACGATATTTGTGTTGTGTGTGTGTGTGTGTGTGTTTTTTTTTTTTCACCCTAATATGAATTTTTAACATTTTTAAAGCTTAATTATTAGATCACCCATTTGAATTACAACTTACTATCACTTAATCCTCAAGTAAAAAAATAAATATGAACTCTATAAATTTTTAACTTGAAATAATGGAGGTGTTTAAAGTCGTAAAAAGTTAGTACAAATTTATAAAATAATATAACTTTAACATTTGTGCATTGAGTAAAATATTTATATTTTATAAAATTTTTTTAAAGATTTATAACGCGTCAAACGGGTCAATGTCTCTCAGCCTACCATTGATAATTGCTCCCAATTGTTCCAGATTATCTGCGCCCTGGTTGTTGAAGCAAAGAGAAATGATTTAAAGAAATTGAAATGTCATAGCAAAGAAATTACCCGGTAGTTTCTTCCTTTCAACTACCATCACGTTATTCCACCCCGTTGTGCACGATGAGGAAAAATTAATATTGCGTCTTGACCAAGAAATGACAGATAGCCGACCATGACTGCAGGCGAAGAAGACAAATCAACAGCGTATATTTTTATACGTGGATGTTTGAGAGCCTAAATTCTACAAAATGTTGTGCATTTATTTTTAAATTGTTACAAATTTTCATCAAAATTTTATCCTTTTTTTTTTTACATTTATTTTAAAACTTTAAATTTTACAAAATTTTTATTAATTATCTGACAACTTTTCTAATCAAATACGTTCAAATAAGTCATTCGGTTACGTTCGAACTTGTTTTTCACCTCGAAAGTCTAAAAAATTGTTTGAACGAATCTTATAAAAAAAATTTTAAGTTTACCCTTCAAATATTAATAAATGACTGATATATTACACTTTTACTCATTTTATGTCTCATTCTCCCTGACAAGGGATGGGATAGAAAACTGGGAAGAAATGAAACCCAAAAAGACGGGAGAAAACTAATAGAAAAAGTAGAAAAACGGAAGCGTAAGTAGTCCCCTCTGGAAATGGAAAGGTAGAAAAAAATAACCAGATGACAAAATCTAATGACAAATAGCTAACTAATTCTCAGGAATTACAAATAAGGGATGGGATAGAAAACCGGGAAGAAATGAAACCCCAAAAGACGCGAGAAAATTGGTTCGCTCCCACCTGTTGTTCACGTCTTCTCATTTATCATCAAACGCTCAAGGAATTCATTTCCTTCCAAATCACTCAAAAGATGGCTGGCAATCGCTGCTCTCCGCAAAGTTCCCGCCTATATGCTACAACCAATATACCAAAACTCAATAACTAGAATAGTAGGAAGGAATAAACCAATCTATATTCATAGCCTCAAATAATTGTATTGTTATATCAGATTCGTGACTTACAATCAAGACTGTTGATTTTAAATTCAAGTGTTCACCTACATTCACATTTATTTTAATTCCAAATAAATATGAATGCTACTAAACAATTGAATTTTAATTTAACGATCACCAACTCAATGTCAGAGAATTAACATAACTTGACTATGTTAGCTTTCCCCTCAATAATCGTAGCCACAATGCCAAAGCCATTGGAGAATGCAAAAACAAACCATCCACAATTTTACCATCCCTTTTGCAAAGGAGCGATAAGAACATAATGCTAGTTGGGGCCCTCTTTTTTGAAGAACATCAAAGGTATTGAACTTGAACTTGAGGGGGCACTTTTCGCTTTCTAGATCATCTTGCAAGAGGGAAAAGAGCCAAGTTTGGATTGTCAATGATTTTTTGAAATACAGATTTACAAGAAAAAACCCCGAATGATAAAGGAGTCCAGATTATTCAATCTTCAAATTTTCTCTCTGCAACTCATTACCCGCAAGATTAGACAAAGAAGAGAATTCAATAGCCTCTTCCGGGAGATGAAAGGTACCCTGTTGGCAACTACTCAAATTGTGGGCACACTGTGCAACCAAGACAAATGATATAGACGAGGAAAAGAGAGATGAAGGAATTACCCCCATTCTAAGGTCCCGTTTGGTAATATTTTTATTTTTATTTTTCTGTTTATATTTTTAAAATTTTGTAAATTGGCAACAGAATCATATTTATTAAATCTGTTTACATTTTTTTATTTCCAAAAAAATGAAACCTTAAACAGAAAAACGTAAAGAAAAAAAATGTGTTTTCATTCTTTTTTTTTTCTGTTGCAAACATTTTATCAATTCTAATACTTTGCCCATTTTTGTTATGTCATATTAAAATAATTATTTTATTCAAATATTTTATTTAATTAAAATTATTTTTAATAAATAATATAATTAAATTAGTGTGTAATATATATTATTAATTTATTTATAATGAATAATTAAATTAAAATAGTTAATTTAATTATTAGAAACTTTGAAGTTTTATTTTATTAGTATCAGAGCCATAAGTAGAAATAGAGATTGTCATCTTAGAAACTTTGAAGTTTTATTCTATTTTACATAGTCTAGTAAATCCTACACCTGACTCGGTATTTAGAGTCGTGTAGCCGTTGTTAGGGCAGTGAGTTGTAAGTCCCTGTTTAGGCGTAAATCATTGACAGGCCTAGGGTGAAAGATTTATTTAGGTTCTGTAAAATAGAATAAGAATTTAATTTTTCTATCATGGCATTCTTATAAAGATCTATGTCTAAGGCATCAAGTTCATCCCAAGATAGCAATATAATAAATCAAGAAGAACAAAATATTCAAAATAAACAACAACCCATATCAAACTGAAAAATCCCAAATGTTCCTATCAAAGAAGTTCATCATATTAAAAAATGGGAGATAGAAGATCAAATACCTACTCCAAGAATAGAAAATTAAAGACTTCTACAAATCGAAGAACTTCCAAATGGATTTGTTAAACTTAAATTTTCATCTACAAAACTTTCTAATCTACAAATCAAAGAAGAAGGAGATATACCTTTCCAAACAAGAATATTTAATGAACCCTATCAACCTCCAAGAACCTCTTGTTCTAAAGAATCCTATCAACCTCCAAGATCATATTATCAACCTCCAAGATCCTCTTGTTCTTCTATTCCAACATCAAGCAACTATGAACCCCTTAAACTTAATAGGGTTAGAAATATGTTAACTATACCCCAACCTATTTATACAGATCAAATAAATCAACAAGAAAAAGAAGATGAAGATAAATTTTCATATCATATGTTCCCAACTCAATCTCAAATGCAAGATGACCCTCAAATATTTGTTATTGATAGAGAATTTATTATGGATAAAAGAATATTAAAGTTAGACTTCGAATCACAAGACAACACTCAAAAAAAAGAATGATTTTTATCAAACTTTGACGAAGTTACCAAAATAAAATTTTATAAACATGTTCAAAATTATAAAACTCATTTTAAATTTTTTGATTGGTTCGAAGATTATGCCGCCAATAATGCTATAAATTATCTTTTTATTAAAGAAATAAATGTTACTAAAAAACCACAACAATGGAATACATCAGAAGATATCAAACAATCTATCCATCCACCTCATGAAAAAATATCCATCCAATATAAAAATACAACCATAAAAGCCTCTCCTTATAAAATGAAATCTCCATCAGAATCCGACATAACACCTAGAGATATACAAAAAACCTTAGAACAAAATACTTCACAAATCAAAATCTTAAAACAATCAATGACCAATTAAATAGAATTAAAACCACTCTCTATGAATCAGAAACTGAAATAGGGCAAAGTTAACATCAAAAACCTCTTTTTATTCCCCATGAAATTCCCAAGAAAATCAATAATCAATTAAAAGAAAAAGATTTAATACAAGATATTGATGACAAAATTAAAAAATTACAAAACACATTAACATACATGGTTGCCCGTGAAACGTCATCTCCATCATTAAACGCCATCCATACATTATCACAACTATCTGAAACAGAAGTTGAAGAAATATTAGAGACTTTTACCCCTCAAGAACAAACAATTAACATGACCAAATGGAATCATAATAGACATAATACAAAACAAATAAAAAATTATTACCCAAAACCATCTTTCCTAAATCAACAATATGAAGAATTAGTTGAACCAACTCAATTTTTCAAAGGAACTGGAATTTATAAATGGAATTTAGATGGATTAATAGAATATTAAAAAATTAATAAACTGTAAGAAATGACAATGGTTGCAAGTGCTTATAAAATGAAAAAATAATGTTCTGATAAAACTGTAGCAGAAATTTTTATATCAAGATTTCTGGAAGACTTAAAACTTGGTGGGATAAATATCTTACCAAATTAGAAAGAGATCACATATTAAATGCTATTAAAACTGATGAATTCAATAAAAGTTGAAGATGAAGATGATAACCTAATAATAATAGAAGATGATGTCAATACTTTAATATTTTCTATTGTCAAATACTTTATAGGAAATACATAAAAAATTGAATAAAGATACTCAATAATCTTAACAAATTTGAAATGTCCAAAACTACAAGATTATTACTGGTATGAAGAAACATTTCTAATAACACTTGGAATGAGAGATGACCAACGTCTCCCGTTCTGAAAAGAAAAATTTATTGATGGATTACCAAGATTATTTGCTAAAAAGGTAAAAATCAGAGTAAGAGAACAAAATAAAGGTATAATTCCTTATGAATAATTAACATTTCCAGACATATTAGATACAATAAAAGATATAGCATTTGAAATCTGCACAAATTTCCAATTAAACCAACGATTACAACGAGAATTAACCTAATCACATAAAGAATTAGGCACATTTTTGTTAACAATTTGGATTAACTAAACAAAATATACCGCCCTCAAGAAAACATAAAAAACACAAAAAGCCAATATCAAAACCTTATTATAAAAGCAAAAGACAACCGAGCCAAAATAATTTTTATAAAAAACTATAAAAAAGTAAACCAAACTAATTCCAACAAAAAGGAAAATCAAAGAAACCTATTAATAATAAAAAAATGCCTCCAACATGTTATAAATGTGAAAAAATAGGACATTATAAAAATAAATACCCATTAAAAAGTAAAATAAATTCCCTCGATATTGATGAATATCTCAAAAAATAATTAGAAATATTAATGCTAACAAATTCTGAATCTGACCAAGAAAAATCAAATTCCCAAGAAGATTTTGAAATAGATAACATTACATCATCAACTGAATCTAATATAGAAACATTTGACAACTCATCTAGCAATAAAACTATCAAACAAAATTGTCATTGTAATGTTATTATCAGGGAACAAGAATTAATTATGGAAATGATTGAAGACATAGAAGACCTTCATTTAAAAAAAATTATTTATTAAAACTAAAAGAAAATTTTCAACAAACCAAAAGAAATAAAGAAAAGATTATAGAAAACTATTATGACCTTGATTCAATATTAAAAAAGGCTAAACAACCTAAAAAATCACAAAAAATTCTAATAGAAGAAATTAAACTTGAAATAAAAGAAATCAACAAAGAAATTAGAATTCTGAAACATGAATTAGGAATATCAAAATTAGAAATCCAAGAACTAACAAATCAAATATTAAAAACCCAACATTCTAATCCTACAAGCTCAACCTCTAATTAACAAACCTCCCTGACTCAAGACAAAGAACATAAAAAAAAATGATATTTTCTTGTTAATCCAAATATCTTATAAAAAATGGAATGTAAAATTAAAAATTGTAATCAATAAAGAATATACTATTAATATTACTACACTCTTTGACTATGGTGCTGACCTTAATTGTATACAAGAATGATTAGTACCCATAAAATACTTTAAACCAACAAAAGAAAGACTATCATCTGCCAATGGTACACCATTAAAAGTCAAAAATAAATTAACAAAAGCTCATGTATATAATCAAAATATCTGTATAAAAACTCCATTTATCCTAATAAAAGACTTGAATAGAGAAGTGATACTAGGAACATCATTTTTAAATCTTATTCAACCTATGACCGTATCTCCTAAAGGAATTTCTACAAATATATTTGATCAAGAAATTATATTTGAATTCCTTAACCCTCCAAATATCAAAGACCTGAATACTCTAAAAAATATAACCATAGATAAAACTAAAATAAATAATATTTCAAAAATCATATCAAAAGAAAAACAATTGATGTTTTTAAAACAAGAAAAAGTTTGTCAACAAATTAAAATTCAACTCCAAGATAGCCAGTTGCAATTAGCAATTGAAAATTTTAAAAACAAAATAATCAAATAAGTTTCCTCCACCATCCCAAATGCATTTCGGAATAGGAAAAGTCATATAGTTACCCTTCTTTATATTAAAGATTTTCAAGAATCAAAAATTAAAACAAAAGCTAGACCTATCCAAATGAATCAAGAACTCTTGGACTACTGTAAAAAAAAATCTAAGATTTATTAGATAAAAAATTAATAAGACCTTTCAAATCCCCCTGGAGTTGTGCCGCTTTCTATGTAAATAAAAATGCTGAAATAGAAAAAGGAACTCCAAGGTTAGTAATAAATTACAAACCTTTGAATGATGTATTGCAGTGGATAAGATATCCAATCCCTAACAAGCAAGACCTCCTTCAAAGGCTTATACATGCTAAAATATATTCAAAATTTGATTTAAACGCTAGATTTTGGCAAATCCAAATCTCTGCATCAGATAAATATAAAATAGTACTAACAGTCCCCTTTGGACAATATGAATAGAATGTCATGCCATTTGAATTAAAAAATGCTCCAAGTGAATTTCAAAAAATCATGAATAATATTTTTAATCCATATTCTGATTTCTCAATTGTATACATTGATGATATATTAATTTTTTCAAACAGTATTCAATCTCATTGGAAGCATTTAAAATACTTTCCTTTATGTTATAAAGAAAAAAAGGTTTAGTGCTTTCCCCATCAAAAATTAATCTCTTTCAAACAATGATAAGATTTCTTGGGCATTATATTGACAAAGGAACGATTACTCCTATTGAGAGAGCATTAGAATTTGCAAGCAAATTGCCTAATGAAATTAAAGATAAAAAATAACTTCAAAGATTTTTAGGGAGTCTCAATTACATTTCAGATTACTATCAAAAACTTAGTATCATTGTTGCTCCTCTAAGGGAAAGACTTAGGAAAAATCCTCCTCCGTGGTCTCCTCAACATACCTAAGTTATCAAACAACTCAAACAACACCTTAAGTCTATTCCATGTCTATAAATAACTAACCCTCAAGCATATAAAATAGTGGAAATAGATGCATCAGAACTAGGATACGGTGGTATTTTAAAACAACGCCTCCCTAGTCATCATCAAAAGCAATTAGTCCGTTTCACCTCAAGAACATGGACCAATGCCCAAAGGAATTATAGTACTATTAAAAGGGAAATTTTATCTATTGTATTATGTATTCAAAAATTTTAAAGTGATCTATTAAATCAAGAATTTCTAGTTAGAATTAATTACAAAACTGCTAAACATGTTTTACAAAAAAAGACGTTCAAAATATTGCATCAAAATAGATTTTTGCAAGATAGCAAGCTATTTTATCAGTTTTTTATTACAAAATTGAATACATCAAAGGAGAAGCAAATTCCATCCTTGATTTTCTTACCCATGAATTCTTGCAGAGAAACCATGCCTCCTAACCCCATCAAATCTTCCTCATATCAAACCCAACCAAATGTTACCAAAGAATCCTATGTCATGAGACCTATCAAACCTTCAACTATTCCAACTACCTCCACAACCATCCCGAGAGTTAGGCCTCTTTCTCCTACTGCCTGGTATACCCAGTTACTTGAAGAAGAAGCCCAACAACAAAATCTATTAAACCAAGTAACTGATAAGAGTTTTGCTCAGTCAGTTATCAAAGGAACATTAAAAGAGGTGGCAATATGTCATTCTTCATCTTCTATGGTGGCTCTTAGCCCCATACCTTCTTCATCAAAGCAAATGGTGGTGTCGACAAACCCCACTCCTATCTCCTAAATTTCCCCATCATCAAAATCAGTATATTTTGATAAACCACAAACCTATCTTGTTACTGAGCTTCAACATGAATATGAAAACCCATTTGGAAACCCAGCTAATTATCAAGCAATCCATGACTTTCTCCAAACCATCTTCTTATCAAACAACCATTTCATCACATCCAACTCTATGAAAACCCAGAAATTTTACGAATTTATCCTTGTTGATACTGAGTCAGTATCATTCAAACATTACCCAGACAAGTATGACCAAACCCAGATAACCTATTCAACCTGCCAAATATTAAAAATACTAACCATAGAGGATTAGAGAGCTCATCCAAATCAAACCCGACAATTTTCCCAACATTTTGTTTCATCCACTTATAACTACTAGGATTATCAAAAAGCCTGATATAACACATTTTATCAACAAAATAAAACATTTAGGCATTCATGGATGTTTTATTTTCATAACAAAATTTCTCAAATCCATCCAGCCTGGTTCGCCAATTGGTGGACTATGTTCGGACCCATTCCAGATATATTACCATGACTTGCCCATCAAGGTTTACAGATTTATCAAGACAAATTCAAAATTCCATCCCATTATCCTATGAACAAATTTCGTCACTTATTTTATTTCTTCCAACAATTCTCCCTAGCATGGATCCTCCAGTGGTAGTATGTTCATCAAGGCCTAACCATTTCATCCTTAATCAGGAAATTTAAAGTTAAATGGTGGGAACAATTCAAAATTGACAGAGTCAACCCTCCAACCATTGAAAAGTATTTTCATCAGCATCCTACATTATCATCATCTACAGCTCCACAGTTTCTTCTCCAAAAAAGTCAGAATATATCAAAACTTGCAGCTACAACATCACAAGAAGAATTAAAGAAGCAACTCTTAGCTGCATTAGAATCTCTATCAAACCATGATCAAGAATCAAGTGAAAACTCCAATACATCAGTAGAAAGCTTCAGTTCTGTCGATCTTGGTAATGATGACAAAGATGACTGCTATGGAATTCTTCCTCCTATCAAAGATTCAGCATCAACAACTCCCATCAAGCAGAAGAAGCCCAAAGCCAAGAAGTAATCAAGCCTTCATCATGACGTCACTTAGCATCAGCATTATCAAAACTAGACATTATTCCAAGTGCCTGTTGAATCACAAGACCAATCACTGTAGAATCACATGCTTAATCACTGTAACCATCAAGCTTTATGTCAACTTTATTTTTATATCTTTTAGCTTTATGTCTCATTTTATCTTTATGTCAACTTTATGTATTATCAAAACTTTATGTCATCTTTATGTCACTTTTGTAAAGAGAATCTCAAGCTCTTTATCATTATCCATTACGGAAAAAACTGTAGCCTGATACTCTCTCGAGGCCTCTTCCCCATTATAAAAAGGAAGCAAGCCAAAGAAAAGAGAAGGGTTGGAAAAAGAGGAAGGAAATAAAACTAAGAGAACCCATTATCCATAATCCTCTCTCAAACCTTCTACCCTTATTCTGCCTTCTCAGATGTATTAACTATAGTCATTTTTATCAAGTAAATCTTTGTATCAAAGCTTGTATTTGTATTTTTCATTAATAAAAGTTTTATTATTGGCATCATTTGTATTTCTTACTCTCTGTATTTCTTATTTGTATTATTTATCTCATGATTTATTTACATTTCTATAAACAATAATTAATTGCTAAAAGAAAGTATTTGCAATATATTAAAAATAGAATTGATAATATTGATAAATATCAAACATCTGTTCTAGTTATGTTAATTTTAGAATATTTTATAATGTGAAAAGAAGAAATTCTTTTGGATAAAATCAAATTATTTTGTTATTAAGTTTTGCTTATTCTTGATTTGCTATCTTGCTATTCTTGGGCTCCTCTTGATATACTCTTGTCTCTTTAATAACAAGAAATAGCCTTTTTTAATATTGGAATTTGCTATCTTGCCATTACTGGGCTCCTTTAATAGTTAACTTAATTATTAGAAATATATATTTATTAAATTATTTTTAATAAATAATAAAATAAAATATATTAATTTAATTTAATTTAATAATTAATTTAAAATAAATAATTTAACTAATATTAAATATATTTTATTAAATTATTTTAATAAATATCATAATTAAATTAAATTAATTCAATAATTAACTTAACTTAATTAATTTATTTAATATGAAATAAACTAAATTATTTTTAATAAATATCATAATTAAATTATTTAAATTATTATAAAATATATTTTGTCCAATCATTTTTAGTAAATAATAAAATTAAATTATAATTAATATGTTTTATATTTATTGGATTAAATGATATAATACTTAGATTTTATTCAATTGTTTTTAAATTAATATAAAATATATTTATTAAATTCAATTAATTTTTAAAAACTAATAAAATTAAATATTTTATAAAAATAAAAAATTAAGAGTCATAAATAAAATTATATTTTCAAACACAGTTTCAGTTTTCATTTTAGAAAAAACAATAACAAAAAATAAAAAACAGAAAAAAGAAAACGACAGTGTTACCAAATGGGCTCCAAGTGTCTCCTGTTGAAATTCATGGTTTTAACCATGATTATTTCTAAATTTTAAGCCAATATTTATGTGGGTTCCACATACTATTAAATTTGGATCAAATGTAGAATTTAAAATATTTCATGTGGACTTTGTAATCCTACATTCAATTGTTCAAAACCATGAATAGTTTGAATAAAAATTGACTTCAAAATGATGGCTTTGATAATATGGAAGTGAGTTTGTCCCACATTGAAAATTTATGAAAAATTCTATGAACTTATATATGCCAAAGTTGGAAAAGTTTTTAAATTTTTTGAAATTAGTAAAAGTGGGATAATGTAAATGTGTAATAAAGAATTTTAGTGATTTATAGAAGTTATTGGATATTTATTTATTTATTTTTTTTGTTTATTGGCACTCCAAACGGTACCAATATATATATATATATATATATATATAATTAGAGTAGCGTTATTAAGCTGTTTTACTTGCAGTGTTGTGAACTCGTAAGTCTTGTCAAGATCAATTTTTGTTTTTTAATTTTTTGGTTTGTTTGTTCACTAGTTATCGGTGTGCATTTATTGCATAATACTGAACATAAGAATTATAATTTTGCACAAAACTTGAAGATTTTCTTTCCTGTGCGTATTCATTGATTCCTTGAACAATCAAATCGATTTTATTACTTACCAAAAAAAAAATCGATTTTATTGTTCTCTGCCCAAGTCAAATTAACTTTATTGTTTCCTGTTCTATACACTAGTTAATACTTGTTGTGTTTACATATTCTGTTTTAGTAACTTTCTTTAAGCACAATTTTAAATTGTATTTTAATCGTGAAATTTACTATATGATTTAATTTAAATATAGTATATTTGCACTGTAGTTTGCACCCTGTCACAGAATTTATCTCACAAGATAATTATAATTGTCGGCTGTAAATAATCGTTCATTGTATAATTTTTAACAACATAGTAGCGTAAAATTGTGAATATTGTTGCACTGTTATATTTTTTCATTGTGTAAATTATTGCACATTTAAATATTTTTGCAAAGTGTAATATTACAAATTAAAATCTTTAATTTTGTCAATTTTTCTAGATTTAAAAATGACGAGTAAGACAGTTAATTCTATTATTGTTCCAGTTGTAACACTGGTCACTGCTCATAATGTGCTAATGGACCATGGTGAGAAGAAAAATTCAGTGGTGCAGATTTTAAAAAATGACAACAGAAGATACTATTCTATCTTATTACACTGAATTTGGCGAAATCTTTCAAAAAATATGTGCCACATTTAGATGAGAATGAGACTAACAGTCATGTTGACGCAGCGATTGAGGCATAGTGTAATGACCCGCATCCATATAGTATAATATTGTCCGCTTTAGGCTTGGTAAGCTGCTTCCCAAGATGTCACCCATCCTAGTACGGCCCCTACTGGAACACGCTTAACATTGGAGTTTCAACTGAATCTAGTGCCTTTACGGATTTAAAACGCGTTATTCTTATATGGATGTCGAATATTACATATATGCTACTTCCTTCCATGACCCAAACAATGTGGGATGGGAGGCATTGCTTCTCTCTTTCAACTCTGGCTTCACTCTCCCACAAGTAGAGTCTCTCGCAAGCAGGTCTCTCGCAGTCTCTCACAATCCTCCCCCCTCACAGGGCACGCATCCCCGCGTGGCCTCCTGCTTCACTCTTCCGCAGGCGAAGTCCCTCACAGGCAGGTCCCCCACACGCAGGACCCCCACATGCGTGATCCCACACTTCCGGTTGGGCATCGACTCTGATACCATTTGTAACGACCCGCATCCATATAGTATAATATTGTCCGCTTTGGGCTTGGTAAGCTGCTTCCCAGGAGTCACCCATCCTGGTACTGCCCCCATCGGAGCACGCTTAACCCTGGAGTTCCCATTGAATTCAGTGCTCTCACAGCTTTAAAACACGTTCTTATATGAATATCGAATATAACATATATCCCACTTCCTTCTACGACCCAGGCGATGTGGGATGAGAGACATTGCTTCTCTACTTCACCTTCGGCTTCAGTCTCTCGTAGGCAGAATCCCTCACGAGCAGGTCCCTCACAGTCCCTCACACATGGAGACATACCGATTTCTTGTGTCGTAACTATATCCTCAGTGGATTGGATAACACATTATATAATGTGTATAGTCTAATAAAAACGTCTAAGAAATTCTGGGAATCTTTAAACAAAACGTACAAGGCAGAAGATGCTTGCTCGAAGAAATTCTTAGTTGACAAATTTCTTGAGTACAAAATGATTGATTCAAGGAGTGTGATCAATCAAATTTAAGATCTCCACGTAATCATACATGAAGTACATGCTGAGGGGATGATTTTTAGTGAGTCATTTCAAGTTGCTGCAATAATTGAGAAATTACCACCAACTTAAAAAGAATTCAAACTACTTGATGTATAAGCGCAAGGAAATGAAACTGGAAGATGTTATTGTGAGGTTGAGGATATAGGAAGATAACCATAATTCTGAGAAGAAAAGTGGATATCAATATATGGTGTCCAAGAAAAATGTGATAGAACAAGTGAAACATACCAATGGTAAGAAAACAAAGTACACTGAAGAAAGCTCAAGGACTGGCAATTTTAAAAGGTTTCAAGGAAAATATTACGTCTTTGAGAAACTTAGTCATCGAGCAAAAGACTGTCACATGCAGAAAGTTCAAGAGCCTTCCAAGAAAAGGAAAAAATCAAATTAAGCTAATATAACTAAAGTAGAATGTCATATAGATGATATGCATCTTTCAGCAATTGTCTCTGAAGCGAACCTGATTGGAAGTAATCCAAAGGAATGATGGGCGGACATCGAAGCCATTCGTCACATTTGTACCAATAGGTTGATGTTCTCATCTTACCAAGCTGTGGAAGGAAAACAATTATATATGGGCAATTCAACAACCTCCAAGGTTGAAGGACAAGGAAATATTGTGCTGAAGATGACTTTAGGAAAGGAGCTTACTCTTAATAATGTACTTTATGTGCCTGATATTTGCAAGAATTTGGTTTCAAGATCAGTATTGAGCAAGAAAAGGTTTAGACTAGTATTTGAGTTTGATAAATTTGTACTAACTAAAAATGGAATGTATGTTAAAAAGGAGTACATGTGTGATAGCTTCTTCAAACTCAATGTAATAACTGTTGCACCAAAAATTAATAGTAATTTATCTTTTGCTTACTTGCTTGAGCCTGTTGATGTTTGGCATGGTAGACTAGGATATGTGAATTTTGACACTTTAAGAAGATTAATGAATTTAAATATTCTACCAAAATTTAATATTGACGTGGAACATAAGCGTGAAACTTGTGTTGAAGCCAAATTGACTAAAGTTTCTTTTCATTCAATTGAAAGAAGTACTAAACCTCTAGAATTAATTCACATAAATATTTGTGATTTGAAGTATGTTCAAACTAGAGGTGGTAAAAAATATTTTATTACATTTATTGATGATTGTATAAGATACTATTATGTATATTTGCTAAAAAGCAAAGATGAAGCGTTAGAAATATTTATACAATATAAAAATGAAGTTGAGAACCAACTTAGCAGAAAGATTAAAATGCTAAAAAGTGATAGAGGTGCTAAAATGTGATAGAGGTGGTAAATATGATTTACCATTTGCACAAATTTGTGCTGAACATGGCATTAGTCGTCAAACAACTACACCTTACGCACCTCAACAAAATAAAAATTGCTGAGAGATAACGAATGCTATGATAATAAGTTCTGATCCACCCCAAAATTTGTGGGGGGAAGCTTTGCTTTCCGCAAATTATGTTCTCAACAAGATACCCCATAAAAAATTAAACAAAACTCCTTATGAATTATGAAAAAGTCGAGAACTTATCTATAAATTCTTAAGAGTATGGGGGTGTCTAGCTAAGATCGCAATTCCAACTCCTGAAAGGACTAAAATTGGACCTAAAACTATTGATTATATATTCATTAGATATGCACAAGACAATAGTGCATATCGGTTTGTTGTATATAAGTCTAATAATTCTGAGGTACACGAGAATACCATTAAGTCTAGGAATGCATCATTCTTTGAGAATATATTTCCTTATAAGCCTATACAAGAATTAAGTTCCCTTAAAAGAACTTATGAAAGTGTAGCTAAAAATGAAAAAGACGAAGGATCTTTGGAAAAAGGAAATGAAGATGAACCTAGACAAAGTAAATAGGCAAGAATTAGTAAATCCTTTGCTCCTAATTTTCTAACATTTTTGTTAGAAAATGAACCCTCGGAGTTTAAGGAAGTAATATCTACTCTTGAAACTCCTTTATGAAAAGAATAACATTAATAGTGAAATTAGATCCATCATTAATAACCATACTTAGGAACTGGTGGATCTTCCACCAGAGAGTAAACCCTCAAGTTATAAATGGATCTTCAAGAAAAAGATGAAAGCTGATGAATCCATTAATAAATACAAAACAAGGCTTGTAATCAAAGGCTATAGACAAAAAGAGGGAGTAGATTATTTTGACACATATTCATCTGTTACAAGAATAACATCCATTCGTATGTTAATTGCTTTCGTAGCATTGTATAACCTTGAAATACATTAAATAGATGTGAAAACGGCATTCTCGAATGGGGAATTGAATGAGGAAATCTATATGGAACAACTCGAAGGGTTTGTGGTTCCAGGACAAGAAAATAATGTATGCAAACTTGTTAAGTTATTTTATGGACTTAAATAAGCACGTAAGCAATGGCATGAAAAATTTGGCAATGTTATGAAATAAAATAGTTTTCACATTAATAAATGTGATAAATGTGTTTATGTGAAAAACATATCGAATGGATATGTCATTGTGTGTCTCTACGTAGATGATATGATTATCATAGGTAATAATAATGATATCATTAAAGTTACTAAGAAAATGTTAGCTAAAAAGTTCGACATGAAAGACTTAGGTGTTACAGATGTTATACTTAGTGTTAAAATTACCAAAACATCTAATGGATATATGTTATTTCAATCACATTATATAAAACAAATACTTGATAAATTTATTAGAGATGATAGCAATATAGCGCGGACACCTATTAATATGAACCTTTATCTCACAAAAAATATTAGAAATTACATATCACAATGGAAATATTCTTAAATAATAGGCAGTTTAATATATCTCTTGAACTGTACTCGTCCGGATATTACCTACTCAATCGATAAATTGAGTAGATATACCAATAATCTAGGGGTAGACCATTGGAAGGCAATAGTTAAAATACTTAGATATCTAAGATATACTTCTAACTATGGGTTGTATTATACTAGTTATCCAGCTGTACCAAAAGGTTACAGTGATGCTAACTGGATTTCTGATAATAGAGATACCAAGTCCACAAGTGGATATGTCTTTACACTCGAAGGTGTAGTTATTTCATAGAAATTCTCTAAACAAACGTGTATAGCCAAATCAACTATGGAATTTGAGTTCATAACATTAGATAAAGAAGGAGAAGAAGCTTAATGGCTTTATAATTTTTTAGAGAATATTCTTATATGGCTAAAACCTGCGTCCACTATTTGCATACATTGTGATAGTTAATCAGTAATAGGAAGGGCACAGAATAATATGTATAACGGCAAGTCACAATATTTACGTCATAGACACAATACCGTGAGACAGTTGATCTCTAATGGAATAATATCTATTGATTATGTAAGATCAAAGGATAATACTGTTGATCCTTTAACTAAATGCTTAACTAGAGATCAAGTATATAATTTATCAAGAGGAATGGGTTTAAAACCTATAAATTGAGAATTGCCACAATGGTAATCCAACCTACCTAACTGGAGATCCCAAGATCTAGATTCAAAGAGACAACTGAATTGTGGGGGCGCTCGTTGAGATTACTAAGGAATTAATTCTTCTACCCTTTCCTATAATGAAATGAATAGTGATGACCTAAAATATGCGTTAGGATAAGATTTTCTTTTAATGATTCTTATGTCTTAGAAGTCCAAGTAGGGTATGGTAGGATACTCTTAAGAAGAGAACACTTATATTGAGTGTGAAGGGGCCGCTTCTATGAGAATGGATAAGGCTACATTCCCTAGATCACTTAATGAAATTACCAAGCATGTCCAGGGCCAAAACAGACAGAATCAAAAGAACCAAATTTTGTTGAAAAGAAGCTATGTGAATATTATTGCCTTGGTTTATACAAAAATTGAACAGTTCAAGACATCATATTCACTGGTTAACAAATAAACCCAATAATATATCACTAAGGAAGGTTCAAAGCTAAAAGCTACCTATCTTGATGCGGTAACTTTCCATTTGTACTCTATGTCGAGTCTTCATCTGCATTTACATTTTAGCCATTTCATTCATGTGGGGGATTGTTGGAATTCATAGTTTTAACCATAATTTTTTTCAAAATTTAAGCCAATATTTATGTGAGGTCCATATATTATTAAATTTGGATCAAATGTGAAATTTAAAATATTTCATGTGAACTTTATAGTCCTACATTCAATTGTTCAAAACCATGAATAGTTTAAATGGAAATTGGCTTCAAACTGACAACTTTGGCAATATGGAAGTGAGTTTGTCCCATATTGAAGATTTATGAAAAATTCTACAAACTTATATATGCCAAAATTAGAGAAAGGGGAGAGGCTCAAAGGGCATTATGTATGGTAAATGAGAAGACCTAAATGGGTTAGCCCATATCACTCACGTGGGCCATCTGACCTAGATTAGACTTGAGCTCGGACTGAATCAAAATTCTGTTTTTTTTTTAACCAAACACATCTCCTCCCAACAGACCAACAGGCATGTCTCTCCCAACAGACATGATTGTATGTCTCTCCCAAAATGTTCTCCAAATAGATAACTAATGGCTGCTTATTCAATCATTCTTTCTGCATAAAATCGGGTTGGATTTTTTGTATAAAAAACATTGCATGCAAAGAATCTTTTGCATAAAAATTATTGCATACAAAGAGTACAAACAGAGTTCTAGTTCGCTAGGACACACAAATTGTCGCTTTCTTTTGTGTGTATGACCATTTTATGTTAGGAGACTGACGTCCATTAAAACCAGAAACCTTTGTGGAGGGCAAATTCAGTTTTAAGGACATAGTGTTCAACACTAGGCTTAATCAGTGCATTCGAATTTCTCTCCCAAAATTGCAAGTTCTATTTTTGTTATTTTTCTAAAACAGTGACTGATTCGACAAAATTTCCAACAATGCTCCCAAAACCAAATCCTTTCCCCAATCCCTAATTGGACTTTTTTGTAAAGAGAAAAAAGGAGTTAACCTATGGGATCAATATACATTTCCAAGGACACCTAGCATTCTCTCTCTCCACAATTTTAGAATCCCAACAATTAAATTGAATGTCATAATTAGTCCTAATAACACTGTGCCAACATGAGGTTCCAAAGGGAAACACCGAAACCACTTATCAAGCAAAGCGGTGCCCCTTGGAATTTAGAGCAAGACACTACCTCCCAACTCACCAGCTGATCTCTCTTACCTTCATCACTACCTTTCCAAATAAAATCCTTCAATTTTTTATTCTTTTTGCCACTTCAAACAGAACCTTGAATACAGACACGAAATAGATGAAAATATTGGATAGTCAACCTACCCCCCTCTAGACATCAAAGAGTTTTTCCAGCCGTCTAGTTTTTCCCAATCTAGGAAATAACTGGAGATCGAAAGTCATTGGTCTTCTTCCTTGCCAAATTCAAACAAGCTCGCTAAATTCTCCAATTTTCCACTTGAGGAGTTAATACCAGTGATTGTGCATTTATTAACTTTTAGTCCCCAGCGCGTTGCAGAAACTTGAAGGATTGCCTTTGGATTACAAAAAATTTGGCTCCTCTACAAAGAGAGAAAATAGCATCATCAACGAATTGGAGACGGGCGATAAGTACTCCCCCACACACCCCCCCCCCCCCCAAAAAAAAAAAAAAAAACTTCGAAATCCTTAGTCTTCCCAGACTCGAAGACTTTTTCCAGTCATATAGCCTTTTCCCAACTTAGCAATAATTGGAGATTGAAAGTGTTTATAACTGGGGCTACCTTTGAATGAAGGATCAAGATATCTCATTGGCCAATTTGGCTTACCAAGTCCAAACAAGCTCGCTAGATTCTCCAATTTTCCCTTGAGGAGTTTATGCCACTGGTTGTGCATTTATTAACCTTTAGCCCCCACATTGCAAAAAATTGGAGTATTGCCTTTAGAATATGAAAATTTTGACTCCTCCACAAAGAAAGAAAATAGTATCATCAGCGAATTGGAGATGTGTAATAACTACCACCCCCTCCCCCCCCCCCCCGGCCAAAAAAAAAATTGAAACCCTTAATCTTCCTACACTTGATGGCTCTATCCACAAGTTACGTAAAGCATCCGCCATTAGAATAAACAAGAATTAAGACATAAGATCCTCTTGTCTAAGACCCTAGAAGCTTGAAATACTTGCTCGGCTTACCATTGACAGTTACAAAATAATTAGCAACTGCACGACAATAACCACCACCTCCCCCCCCCCCCCCCAAAAAAAGAGAGAGAGAGAGAGAGAGAGAGAAAAGAGAAAAAAAAAAAAAACCCTTAATCTTCCCACACCTGATGGCTCTGTCCACAAGTCCACATAAAGCATCCACCACTAGAATAAACAAGAATTGAGACATAAGATCCTCTTGTCTAAGACCCCTAGAAGCTTGAAATACTTACCCGACTTACCATTGACAATTACAAAATAATTAGCAACTGCAAGATAATCCCTAATCCATTTCCTCCACTTGACTCTGAAATCTTTTCTCTCAAGAACAAAGTTAGGAGCTACCATTTAACACAATCATATGCTTTTTCAATAAGCAATAAACCCTATCTAAAATTTGACAACCCTTTAAGAATGCACTATGATACTTAGATATCATTATATTTACAAACCCTCTTAAGTCTACCAGCCAGAACATTTGCCAAAAATTTGTACAATGATGTTACAAGGATGGACATCAGATTTTTCTGTTGGGGTCACCATATTTCAGGAATGAACCACAATTGGGGGAGCTATCCCGATAATTATAGGCTCTACTACTTTAATGATAATTATTAGAAACATTTCATGAATTCAAATAAAAATTAACTATCTAATATTTTAATATAATTTCATCACAAATCCATTCATTTGAAATTCATAGTCATATAAATGGAGCGTTAGTTTCAATTGAAAGATATGAATCATCACCTTGCCAGTAGCACAAATGTACAACTTTAACACTTGGGGTGGTGGTAAAGACAAATGAGGCATACAAATTTTTACTCACATGCATGTCCGCTTCACGTCAACAACACTAGCTTAGAAGAGCTGCTCTAATTGCTTCTAGACTCATTCATGCATCCCAATTCCATCTCTGCAAGGTAGGAACAAAAAGTATTCATGTTGTCACTCTGTCGATGAATTCAAAAATGGAACATATGCAAATAAAACGAAATGTGTTTTGTACAAAATATCCATGATTATATACACATAAGGTCTTTACTAATATGGTACTAGCAGCAAAGAAATCTTTCTTTTTTCCTTTTTTCCCCTAGGCCTTTTCCCCCTTCTTCCCAGCATCATATCAACCAAAGCAAAGATAAGTTCTAATTAAATTTACGAAGACAAATTAGGAGCTGCGAAACACTTGCAGAGAGCTAAAATAGATTGCAAAACAAAAACAGAAATTTATTTAGCAATAGTATTTTAAAAATACCATCTACAAAGATAATTGACCTGGTAACTCTCCATTAATCTGTTTATTTATTGCAAGCTCTAAACAGATTGAGTGCTGCAAAACACAGGTTTCCGTATCTAAATGAAGCCCTACAACTTTTCATTAGAGTCACCTTGGGTTATTCAACAAAATCAATTTAAAAGAAAATAAGGATATACCAGAAACACCATCATCAAAAACTCTCAAGATATTCTCTTAGGTTATGTTTGGTACGTGGGAATGTAATGGAGTAAGAGGGGAGAATGGAATGAAATGCTCATTCCATTCATTTGTTTGGTTGCCAACATGAAAATTATGGGAATGGAATGGGCATTCAAATTTTCATAATTTGATTACATATTTTAATATAAACCAAACCAAGCCTTTTTCCCACTAGGTGGGGTCGGCTATATGGATTTGACGACGCCAATTAAATCTGTAAAGGGTCATGTCCTCCGTTAGATTCAGGTAGACAAGGTCATGTTTAATAGTTTCTTTCCAACTTCTCTTGGGTCTTCCTCTTCCTCTTCCTCTTCCTCTCCTACTCCTGGCGATCTCCATGCTTTTACAACTTCTAATAGGTGCCTCCGTTAGACGCTTTCTAACATGACCAAACCATCTTAATCGATTTTCTCTCATTTTATCTTCAATCGGTGATATTCCTACTTTATCCCTAATGTCCTCGTTCTTAATCCTATCTCTCCTTGTAATCCCGCACATCCATCTTAGCATTATCATCTCCGCAACTGCCATTTTCTGAACATGACTATGGTTTGCTACCCAACACTCTAATCCATATACCAACGTTGATTTTACCGCCACCTTATAATACTTTCCTTTCACCTTGAGGGGGACTTTTCGATCGCATAAGACCCCCGAAGCACTCCTTCATTTGGTCCACCCGACTTGAATCCTGTGACTTACATCAGTATCAATCCCTCCATCTTGTTGCACCATAGATCCCAGGTACCTAAAGTTTTCTTTCTCTACAATCTTGCGTGCCTAAACTTATTTCTATGCTACCAGTTACTCTACTTTGACTAAACTTGTATTCCATATATTCTATTTTGCATCAACTTAACCTAAATCTCTGTCTCTAACGTTTCCCGCCACAATTCTAGTTTAGCATTCACTCATTCTCTTGTCTCATCTACTAAAACAATATCATCTGCAAATAAAATGCACCACGGCATCTCATCCTGAATATATCTTGTACTCTCATTCATAACTAGAGCAAACAAGTACGAGGTTAACGCTAAGTTTTGGTGTAGACCAATTGTGATAGGAAACTTTTTAGTCTCTCCACCAATCGTCCGTATAGATCTCATGGCTCTATCATACATGTCTTTTATCGCCTCAATATATACGACACACGCTCCTTTCTTTTCCAATACTCTCCATAGAATCTCCCTAGGAACCAGTCATAGGCCTTCTCTAAATCAATGAATACCATAGATTACATATTTTAATATGATAAAATAAAATGAAATGTAATAAAAATTACTAGCATTATTTTTTTTTAAAAATTATAAAAATAAATTTTATTTTCAAAATAAGTAAAAAAAGGACTCAGGTGTAAAATGTTCATTTTATGACTCGAGTTCGAATTGGGTCAAATTTTCTTACTTATTGAGAAACATGTCAATAAATATTTTGAGTCTTTTGGGAAGTCGAGAATACAAATTTGGACAAAAAACAAAGCCAGAGGCAAAAAGTCATCATACAATCTTAATTCAGATCATGCTGAAATTTGTTTAACTATCAAGAAATATGTCAATGAATATTTTTTTAGCCTTTTGGGCAGCCTAGAAGAATGCAAATTTAGACAAAAAACTTGGCCTAAGGATAAAATTGTCATTTTATAGTTTGAGTTTGGATCAGGCTAAAATTTTTCTAGTCATTAAAAAACACGTCGATAAATATTTTTAATCTTTTGGGAAGCCTAAAATACAAATTTGGGCAAATAACGGACCTAAGGTTAAAATGGTCATTTTACAATCCGAGTTTGGATCAGACCAAAATTTGCCTACTTATTAAGAAAAATGCCGATAAATTTTTATTAGCCTTTTGGGAAGTCTGAAATACAAATTCAGCCAAAAAGGGGACACAGGGATAAAATTGTTATTTTATCGCCTGAAAATAAGGTTCAAGGATAAAATAGTCATTTTACTACCCAAGAGAGTAATTGGGAGAATTTTGTGATCACAAATTAAGTAGTTGCTTTTTTTTATTATATATATATATTTTTTAATTTTTTGGATTGACTCTTGATTGTAATGGAATGGCTATTCCATCACTTATTGTGGAACGCCTTTTCCCACTAAATGTGTGAATAGCTATTCCTAAGTAATAGCATTCCAACTTAATTTTTGTATACCAAACATGAGAATAGGTTAAAGTGGAAATGGATTCTATTCCATTCTCACGTACCAAACACAGCCTTAGTTGTTTCTACAATCAGGAAGAATGAGAGGAGTAGAAAGAGTAATAAACCATGAAAGAACCAGCTTTTCAGACACCAGATCAAGGTGTCTCTCTCTCTCATTTGAGGAATGATGAAAATAAAGTAAAATGAATCAACAGAGCTAGCAATAAATTAAACTGGCAGAACTTGGGTTGCCTGTAATAAGACCATATGAAACCCATGTTCCTCAAATACCCATAAGTTGACTAAGCTAGCATGTGCTGCTCCCAGGACTACAGCTCAGGTGGCAAAAAGGGCGGGGAGGGGTTGCAAGCCACGTTTGTCTTTATGAGTCTTGGCAAATTCAGATAATTATGTATAGGCACATACTCAAATCAGCAAGCATTAAAATAATGTGTAAATTTACATGCAATGTAAATATGCATGTGCTGCGATTGAATTCAGAATAGGCTTAGAGATCAACATGTTTTTTTTACTTAAAATAAAATTAAAAAAAAAAAAACAACAAACAGGCAAATAAACCTGCTATGTTGTCCACCCCAGACACAAGTCCAAGCTGACTTCGAGCTAATCCTATCTGCTCATATGGTATGCACAAAAGGTTTTTATTTCTTTTATTTTTATTTTTATTATTATTATTTTTTTTTTTATTATTATTATTATTCCTTTATTAAATTTTTTTTTTGGGGGGTGGGAGGGAGGGAGAGAGGGAGAGAGAGAGAGAGAGAGAGCAAAAACTTTTGGATATGCATAGACAGTAGATGCCCAATGAGCAACTTTTTACCTTACTTTCAAGGCTTAACTGAAAGTGAAGACAAGAGTTGGGCCAAGAGTGAAACTCAAACTAGATATAAAGGAATTAGTCTAGAACAACATACGAAAACCGAGACAGACTTAATGTGACCAAACAACAGTGCTCAACTTAGTGGTAAATCAGTAAATGTAGCTCAGCACTCATCCCCAAGCCCTCTCCCATGACCATGAAAAAGAAGGAATTAATGCCTCTTTTTTTTTTTTCCCATAATGCAGGTCAGGTTGACAACATACTAAAAATTTGTCTAGGGGCAATCGTGTTATGAATTTTCACTTGCAAGTTCCTGCATTACTAAGCAGACTCATAATGCCCAATTATGCAAGTATAAATTCATTTAAGCTAACCTCAACTAATTCCAAATCTGACAGATTGCCAGCTCAAACAGGGTGGTGAGTTCATCCTTACCTTGTGCCTAAGCAATAAATAAAAGATTAGGAGGTTCAACTGTGTTTGTTTCAGCATCTGCTCTATATCTCACTTCTTGTAGTTGATTTGGCTGAATTTCCAGTAAACATTAAAATAATTACCTAAGAACCGGGAGAAGCACCAAGGAAAACTCCATTGGCTTCAGAAATTTTTTAACCTATTGCTGAAAATTTCGAACAATGGACTATCATTTTTATTAGACCCACTGACATGATCTTCGAACCACAAAAAACACAAATACAACTCCATCGCATGATCCTTACTATCAGAATCTATCTTTTGCACCCAATTAAAAATTGGCCACTTCCAACTTCCGCAACCAACCATACCATGCAAATTGAAGCAATTCACTTTGGTTCTATGGTCAGAGTAGTAAAAGCATGACAATAGTTGTTACAATAACAGCAAGAATAGTATTGCCCCAGTGGAAGAAAATGGTCAAAGTACGACAACAAGAGGACTCTACCAGCAGTGATCATACGAGTGGTCAAGGTGTGATGGCAAAATGATGGCGAGAATGGTAGGGAAAGTGGCAGTAAAACAATCACAATCAAGATAGTGGCCAGAGTGTGAGAGTTAAGCATTTGACTTTGTGTGACATTTTACACTAAATGCGTGTTTGGATCCCCAAATTTTACCAAAAAACTTTTTTAACTTTTATCAATTTTTATTAACTTTTTTCAACCTAATCAATTTCGCGACAATAACTCGTCAATTTCAAGACAACACCTCATCAACTTTTTTACACTAAAGTTTCCAAACTTTCCAATGGTGACAATACCTCATCTACTGGCCCATTAAATATCACAAAGATTTATACTAGGGGTGTCATACATCCTTCAATTGCTATACTAGTGTCATCAAATTTCCATTACATGTAACATATGCAACAAATAAGGCAATATTAATTAGTTCATTGTCAGAAACAACCCTACAAATATGTTTTCATATTCATTCACCTTTCTTGTCTTTCATGTAATAATGCAAACTGCAAAATCAAGTTTAAGCCCAAGAAGCGAATTTCCACCCATTATTCGCAAAGCTTCAAATGACAAATCAGAAACTAGTTTGAAAACCTTCAGCACAATATTCAAACAAATAGAACTTACAATTAAAGACCCAGCTGAAATTCTTAAATATATGCTCAGTTGTTGCTCGATCAACCCCTCCAAACAACTTCATTCGTTAATCAAAATCCTCAGGCTGAATCTAATAGATCGCTCCCTCTATAATTTGTAATTTCAGTTCGGTCTTTAAAATCAACCCAAGTGCCCAATGGGTCCATTCCAATCAAATAAAGCCCCGTACTCCTCTCCGACGGCGACAACTGCGAGGACACCCAAAAGATCAACTTCGAAGCCTCTTTCCAATTAACCTTCCGATCCTTGAGAGCAATTCGCGCGTCGCAGAACACCGGAAGACACTTTTCCTTCGCAAATTTACCGCAATTGGCTTTCGACGCCTCGAAGCAGACCGCCATCTCTCTTTCTTCGCATTTTTCTCTCTCTGCGAAGTCTGTTTTGGCTCCTCCGAAGAGAGACTTCCACCACGGGACTTTGCACTTGCTCGACGCGCTGATGGCGCAGCCGATTCGTGCGCCGGCCTCGCATTGGTCGATGAGTTTGGATTCGCAGGCTTTGTATGCGGAAGCCCACGATTGGGCGTTTCTGAACGCAAGGACGAATGGACCGGCCGAACGGTCGTCGAATGAGCCGGCGGGGAGGGGTCCCCGGAGGAGAGGGAGCGGCCGGTCAAAGGTGATGACCGTGGCTGAAGCCGAATACTCCTCAGGGTCACCACTATCAGTCGGAGGCGCCATTCCCTATAAAAAGAGCTGGCGAGGTTACAAATTTTGTGTGTGATTTGTTTTCCGATTTCATTTCAAGATGAAAAGAAAAAAGGGAAGAAAACCTTCAAAGTGCTCGCTGTGTGTGTTTAGTGAGAGAAAAACAAAAAAGAAAACAAAATATTAATTTGAAGAGAGCATAAAAAAAGTGAAATAATAATATTTTTATTTTATTTATTTATAAATTAAACAAAAAAATAATAATTAATTTTTTTGTGAGTTGAGAAAAAATAAATAAATAAAGAAAATATATAATTTTATTTTGCTATTAAATCTTTTGACGAGTTAGAGTTTGTCAATTTATTTCGTCTTAAGGTATATTTGTAATTTTATTTTTATTTTTTATTTTATAAAAAATATATAATTTAAAATTTTTTAATTTAATTTTCTTTTCTTTCTAATAAAATTTTTAAAATTTTAACACTCACTTTTCTTTCCATTTCTTTTAATTGTTTTTCCTTTTTTTTTTTCTAAAAAAAACTTACAAACATGAAACGTATTCTAAAATCTTTTATTCTTATTTTTTTTTCCATTTCACTCCATTCAAATCTACTATTAAATAAAAAGTAAGATATAATGAGTTTTGATAAATTTTTAATTTCTTTTAAATATTTTGCAGGCAATGGATCAAGTTAATTTATTTGCACAATAATATTAATTTAACTCAACTCTGCTCAACTTAATAATTAAAATTAATTAATAATTAAAATTTTTTATCAATTTATATCAAATATTAATATTAATAATACAGTAAATAATTAAGTGTGTCATTCCACGCCACATTAAGAGATCCGAAGCAGATTGACACCAATAAACTTGATTATGATTTAAAAATATTAATCTATTTATACTATATAACAATGATCAATGATGACTACTATTTTCTTCTATTTCCTTTAAAAAAAAATTATTTTCCTCTATTAGACTCCAATACATTAATTTTAAATCAAATTGAACTTTTTCTTCTTACTCAAAGGATTGTTGTCTTGAATCAATATGGGTCATTTGGTAACATTATCGTTTTTCTGTTTATATTTATATATTTATGTTTTTTATTTTTTATTTTCTGTTATCGTTTTTCTTGTCTGAAATAAAAACTGAAACTGCGTTCAGTAATATAATTTTATTTACAATAATTAATTTTTATTTTCATAAAATATTTAATTTTATTAGTTTTTAAAAATTAATTGAATTTAATAAATATATTTTATATTAATTTATTTTAATTATATTATTTATTAAAAACAATTGAATAAAATATAAATATTATATCATTTAATCCAAGAAATATAAAATATATTAATTATAATTTAATTATATTATTTACTAAAAATAATTGAATAAAACATATTTCATAATAACTTAAATAATTTAATTACGATATTTATTAAAAATAATTTAATAAAATATAATTCACATTAAATAAATTAATTAAATTAAATTAATTACCAAATTAAATTAAATTAATTATGATATTTATTAAAAATAATTTAATAAAATATATTTATGTTAATTAAATTATTTATTAAATTAAATTGATATATTTTATTTTATTATTCATTGAAAATAATTTAATAATATATATTTCTTATTAATTAAATTAACTAATTTAATTTAATTATTTACTAGAAATAAATTAATATTACATATTAATTTAATTATATTATTTATTAAAAATAATTTTAAATATGTTAATTTAATTATATTATTTATTAAAAATAATTTTAGTTTAATAAAATATTTGAATAAAATAATTTATTTTAATATAAAATAACAAAAATAGATGAAATACCAAAATTAATAAAATGTTTGCAACAAAAAGAAAAACAGAGTAAAAACACATTTTTTTGTTTACGTTTTTCTACTTAAATTTTCATTTTTTTTTAGAAATCAAAAAAATATAAACAAATTTAACAAAAATATTTCTATTGTCAATTTATAAAACTTTAAAAAACATAAATAAAAAAATAAAAACGCTACCAATCAGACTTAAATAACCTATTTCACAGACAAATGAGGGTCTCCGACCAATTGTCCCACTCTACTTCTAGATCCTCAGCCAGGGCTAGCCATTGCCAACGCAGCGCTACCCTAATCCCTATCCACCACCTTGCTCTAATTCATTAACTCCCAACACTTTTTCCCTCCTCAATCCAAAGTTCTCTACTCCCAACCCCCAAAAAAACCTACCATTAGCCATTCCCATTTACTGTGCTTTAAGTAGTTCTTTTCTTGTAAAATCAATTTTGTCTGTGACCAATGACGAGAAAATTCTGTTTTAAGCTCTAGTTCACCCCGGCTTAGCCCCAAGAGACACCCTGAAACAGCTGCATTTGCATCTCCAACCAGATCTAGATCAAGCTCCCCATCTAGACAAAATGGTTTGGTTTCCTATCTTGATATATCATTCCTTCAAACAAAAAATAAAAATAAAAAATGAACTCCATGGACACGTTTAACACTCCAAGAATTAGGCCGAGAGAAGCCTGGTTTGTGGGCTATTTTTTGACTTGAAAGTTCTGCCTAATACATTGATCATAGGAATAAGATTGTGATGATGCATGTTACAAAACTGATAGAAGTCCACAAAAGAGGACACAGGAAATTGTTTTGGTTCCAACAGCATACTGTCTCTCTCTCTCAAATTGGTCTACCTTTGGGAACAATTTGATCTTTGAGCCACATGTAAATGGGAACCAATACAAAGTATGTTGCTGCCATTGCACCCAGAATGAAGCGCAAAAAGAACACAAACGGATTGACGACGGGCTTTGTGACATCCTCTTCCTTCGGACCAAGCTGTAATGATTAAACACAAAAAAAATCGTTAATCCAAATAGAGAAAACGTGTGTGTTCCAATGGTTGGAAAAAAAAATCACATTTAAATTAGCATTAAATCTACAGAAATATAAGGAAATAGGGGCTTCGCTTATTACTCCAGCTAAATACACAAAAATGTATAAATACATAAATGACAGTAATCTAATCGATGCAGTAACATGTTTTGGTGATTCAACTGCCAAGCATTCCTTAAAAGTTTAAAATCTGTTAAAACGGCAGAAGAATCATAACTTATAAAATGAAATTTGATCAAATGAGTTACAAGCAGCTATTACCACTGAAAATGGATATAAGATGGCAAAGCAATTTACAACCTCTTTGGTTTTCCATGCAGTTCAGCCAAGTATTTCTTAATTAAAGTCTGTTGAACCAGCGAGTTTCTAAGCAGCAGCACATCCAGTCAACACAATCTCATTTTCTTTTCCAAAACAAAATGGAAGATGGACTTGTTAACATTATATTGAAGGTAAAGAAAAGGAACCATCACCATAAAGTAATACTACATGTACACATTTGAAATGCCTTCAAGTCATATGAAATGTCCTGAGTACACTCAAATGGGATTGTGATGGAGATAAGCAACCAAATTAAGAAAAAAGAGTTGCCTATGTATGGCATTAGCAAGTGGCAGGCAGTATCACACCCCGCGTACAAAGGTCCTTACAGAAGAATAAAGAAATAATTACCTGCAATGGAGAATCCCCAGAAGCAGGTTTCACGCCAGTGACAGAACATCCCATGATCAGCCCGTGACGACGAACCCCACGGTACCATTTTGGGCCAATCCTCTTAAGTTGAACATCCTTAAATCCAGCTTTCTCAAACCATTCAATGTACTCTTCCTCCTTTGGGAAGAGCATCCACACATCTGCGAAAAAACGAGACAGCCAAAATGTTGGATACACAGGACCAATTACGCATGCCTTGCCTCCAAGCTTCAAAACCCTGTACGCTTCCTTGATGCCACGTTGTGGGTCTGGCCAGTACTCTATACTGAGAACATGCAACCACAAAAATCCTTAAATGAAAGACTACAAAGGAGTTTAATGTCTCTCTCATTCTTCAAGTCGGACATGATCGACTAATCCATATCTTCTACTATTTTATTTATTTATTTACGACTCCTACTTGCACATGTTTGTAATTTACAACTAATTCAGATATAACACAAACACATGACATATTTTTAAATGATTCAATGCCATCTACTTCCGAAAATCCTCAAATAAACTACAAATAGCAATATTTATCAATTAACATATAAATATAATTTCAGATATAGCTCAAGAACTGCAATAGATTCACCTACTAAAGCCAAAAAAAGTCTTGCATAACCAGAATCAAAACATGTGTGAAGTGACTCGAATCAAAGGCAGAGGACAACCAAATGAAAGACTGAGCAATGTTACCTCCCAGCAGAGACATATCTATCCGCATAATCAGTACGGAACGGGAGATCCTCTGCATCGCCCTCAATAATCTTGCAGTCCTTCAAGGGTTCCTTCTGCTTCGCCTTGGCAAGCTGATGCGGTGACTGATCGAGAATGGTGACATTCTTGGCATCCACGTGCTTAACTATACCCAAAGTAGTGAACCCCGTCCCTCCACCAACATCCACCACTATCATATTCCGATCGCTCAGGTCGGCGGGCTCGAGGGCCTCGTCTCTCATATCCTCGGTCCAATGCCCGGGATTGATGACATGATCGTACACAATTGACAGGAATCTGTAGAACCAAAATGCCTCTTTCTTGTGCTGTATAAACCTAGGCTGGGAAGTAGGCCTTGATGCAGAAAGACTGCACTTGGGTGCTAGGGTTTTACTTCCAGCCCTAAAATTTGTGCCACAGGAAACAACCCCAATCTTGGGGAAATGCTTTCCCTGCAAATCTGACCTAGTAAACCCTAACCCTTTTGGGGCTACTCTTCCAATAAGAGTGACATTTTCAGCTCCATTGAGCATCGAAGAAGCCATGAAATGATCGGATAACAACAAACCAAGAACAGAAAATTGAAGTTTAACTCAGCAATTCGAAGTTTAATCACAAAACCCTCCAAGACAATCGCTAGTTTTGCTACTAAATTCAAAGAATTCAAGTACTGAGCATCTCGTAAAGGGTGTAACTTGGATTGGATTTCATAGGGAAAAAACTGAAAGAGAAGAACAGTCCTTACCAGTTCAGTGAGACCGAGGATATAGCGAGAGAGTCCAATGAGTGAACAAACCAACTACTGTGTGTACTTCTGGAGAGAGAGCGACGCTTGTGGTGGAAAACCAGAGCGCAAAGCCTGTGGTGCCAACTGTACGGGAGGCTGCAGTAACCTAAAACCACGTCATACTGACTTTTTTTTTTCCCTGTATCCTGTTTCACTTAAATCCCCAAGATATACATTCGAATATATATTTAACTACATTAATTCATATTCGAACTAGCATTCACGTGTGCGAATACAAAATTGTATAATGGCTTCGTTTAAGGTTAAACAAAATAAAATAAAATCTTACAAATCTTTATAAACATAAATTACGAGATAACAAAATTAAAATTTTTTACTCACTACATGAATTACAAGATATTTACTTTTATAATTTTATTTTATTTTATACACTTTTATACAACTCCAAACACACCCAATATATATAACTTTTTATCGATAAAAATAAATTTTTAAATATATTATAATTATTTTAATAAAGTTGTATAATTTAAATGATAGTTATTAAATTATTTTTTATATTTATGTTTTTAATAAGTAGATAGAGTTGATTAGAATTACATTTTTATATGAATATTAAAAATTTATATTTTATCAAATCTCAATCTGACTCAATATTAAAAATCTAATTTACTTTTAGAATATATATTAAATTTTAAACTTATTTAATCTATTTGACCTTTTTTAAAAATTTTAATATACACTTCTATTTTTTTAATTATTCACTTGAATTAAAAGTATTATTAAAATAAATTTTCAACTTAATTGTCAATATGACAAATTTAAATTTTTATAAAAACTATTACTCCTAGATTTAATTATTAATATTTAAGTATTTTTATTAATATTAACATTTAGGCTTTTTTTATACTTTTTAATTTAAAATATATTAATTTTTTTAAATTTAAGTAATTTTCAGTAATTTCAAATCTTTTTCCTAAATTAATAGTTAGATACAAATTTTTTAACTATAACAAAATAATACGCAAATTGGTCCAACTATAATGGACCAATAAGTAAATAAGCATGAATTCATGATTTTTCGCATTAATTAAAATCATTTACCACAATCCTATGACTTTATACACAAAAAATAAATAAATAAAAGTAAAATAAAGTTCTATTAATCTATTGATGTGGGATAAAAAAAAAAGTTAATTCTTTGTGAATAAATGAGAAAAGAGTATTTAAAGAATAGAGAGTATTAAAATATACCATATAGGATTAGGATAAAGGAAGAGATGAGAGAGAAACTATGTTCTTTCAGTATTATAGTATAGATATGGGGATTTAAGTAGAACAATATCGTTTTGGATGACAAAATACCAAAAAGTATCGTTTTGGAGTTACTGCAATGGCTGCAGTAAACCCCCTACTGCAACCCTCTAAGTCACCTTATTCGGTCGCGATCTTCGAATGTTTTATTTCTAAAATTCACTCGAAAGTTTGGGATTTTCGGGCTACATGATAACACTTCTATGACTGTACAATCAATGATATAAAAGTTAGACTGTTCATCAAACCGAAAAAAAAGATCGAGTTACGGATTAATGGTTCAATCGTCAGTTCAATGGGACTTAAATCGGAGTTGAACTGTGACATAATAAATATATTTTAAATATATAAATAAAATATCAAAATATGTTAAAATTATATAAGATTTTAAAAACTTATATTTTTCCACATATTTTTCTACTTTGTTTTGCTTTACTAATACAAAGTGTTAATAAAAAAGTATCCTAAAATAAAATCACTCAAAATTAATATATTACTTAAGCAAAACCAACAAAATAAATATAATAATCATTAGTGGTTTGGTGGGAGAATAGTACTTTACCACAATACAGATTTAAATTCAATTTTAAACTAGTGCGTGTTAGTTTTTTATTTTACCATTCAAAAATAAAAAAAGTTCGATTCGTAAAAATCGATACCGATTCAACGATTCACTGATTCAACTACTGAGTTGTTAGTTTTTCATTGATTCGAAATTTAAATAAGTTTAAACCGTCAACCGGACTATTTCTTAAACCAGTCAACAATCCAATCAGTTGAACTGATTGATCCGATTTGATTTATAAAACATTGGATATAATCACATTGGATATATGTATATATATATATATATATATATATTCAGATAGTTAGATGTCAATCTAACAACCCATAAGACCGACGGCCAATTTGTTATTAACCTCCCCTCATTCCGAGCATTTTGTGAAAGGAAGGATATGACCATCTTATGGACACTTATCATGATTTAAATTGTAACACGTGGCTAACCAAAATGACTTGAAGAGATTAAGCAGTACTTCATGGATTTGGGTGGTCAATTTGGTCCAGAAGATTTTACACTTATTATTATTATTATTATTATTATTATTATTATGGATGCATTACTATGTCAGTTTCTCTTTTTCCTCTTAGTGTGCCTTTAGAGTGATAAAAAAGAAAAAAAGATGAAACGAGATTTGGAGTAAAGTATGACGTTTGATATTTTTTTCAAATTGTGTTTTTTGGAAATGAACATGTCAAAATCATTAAAACGATTTCCCAAATTTGTTCTAATAGATTTAAACAATCACCACTTAATATTCTGTATAATAATTCTATTCTCTCTCTCAACAATAGTAAATTATTAGAACGATTTTTTAAATCCGTTCTAACGGATTCAAAAAGTCTCGTATAGTGTTAAAACCGTTAGAACGATTTTCTAAATCTGTTCTAACGGATTTAAAAAAATCTTTTAAAATAGTGACAATAGTACTCATTTGAAAACTTTCAACTCGAAAAATATGATTGTCAAAAAAATTTACGTACTCGATTAACAGTTTTCCAAATTTTTTATTTTTTTCAGTGAAATATTGAAATTTTTGAAATTAGTAAAGGCGAGAAAATGTAAATGTGTAATAAAGAGTTTTAATGATTTATAGAGGTTATTAGAGATTTATGTTATTTTTTTTGTTAGCACTCCAAACGGTGCCTTAATCAAGATTTGGCACCTCAAACCATTTTGTGTGTTTAGAGATATAAAAATTAGTATAAATATGTAAAAGTTATAATCTTGTAATTCGTATAATAAGTAAAAAAAAAATCTGATTTTATAAAAAATTGTCGAGGTTTAATCAAGCGAAACTCAAACTAATTTAATTATATTTTCTACCAATTTAAATTTATTGAATTATGAGTCAAACTCAAGATAAGAAATTATGTTTAAATTTAGTTTGATTTCACAACTGAATTTCAAATAGATTTTTAACAAGTCGAACATGAACAAAACTCAAACAATTTGGTTTATTTAACAGGCCTACTTGCAAAGGATTTTCCACTTTGAACATATGGCCATTTTATAAATCAATCGATTTAAAATAAATAAATATTAAAGTTTACTTTTATTATAATTATACCATTGACACAATATTTTAAAATGAATTTTTGGTTAAAAATTGTCGTAGGATAACAATTTTCTTTCAAAATTTGAGGATAGTCCATATTTAGGCATAATTATCTATGATTAAGTATTATTTTACCTCCTTAATTAAGAAAATTACACATTAACCCCTAAAATATTAATTTTAACAGTATGCCTCATATCCTCACTTTGATAATTGTGACTTAAAGATAACATGGTCAACTAATACAGTAATAAAGCAAGAAACAAATGTCGCATACAAAAATAGATATTCAATAAATTATTAAAATAAAAAAAAACACTCAAATAAAACTCTAAGGATGTTTTAGTTCCATAATTTAAATAAACTTTTTAAGAAAGTTTTGTCACTTAAATTATGATTTTTGTTTACAAAAAGAAAAAAAAATTTATGGAAGAGTATTTTGTATTTTCTCTTTTGTCTCATGTGCATATTATTTGAATAAATTTCATTAAATTTATAATTATCAATGTAATGAAAGGGTATATTTTTATAAATTAATAGCTTGAAAATATGTAGCATTTTTAATTAAGTGGATGAAGTGATACAGGATCATAGTTCAAGGGTCACCTTTGTAATTAAGCCTAAATAGAATATCAAATCAATTTATCATCTCTCAAAAAAAAAAAAAGTTCAAATTCTTATTTATATATATATTTTTTAGGTCAAAAAAAAAAAAAAAAAAAAACCCTTGCCATGCTAAACATATTAGATAGTCCAATAATTAGGACATATTGTTTTTGTAAGATGATGACTTAGTGGGCCGTGGCCCATCGCCATACTGGGTTCGCTTGAATGGTTCTGGTCTCTGGGCCTTAACCAAGGACAATGCAAACACTTGGGCTTAAACAGGCTCTACGGAGCCCGTCTCAAGCAAGTTTTGTGTTGCTGTTGCAGGCTCGTTGAATTCATCGGGCCTTGCGCCAACAAAGGTGGGGGAAGCTTAAGACCTGTTTGGTTGAAAAAAATGAGGTAAAAAGTACAATAAAAATAGAAAGATGTGATATAAAAGTGATATATAAAAAAATTTGATTAACAAAAAATAAAAAAATTAATTAAAATTGATAATTTTTGGTGACTTTTGGTACCACCAAATAGGCCCTTAATTCATGTAGCATAAACTAAACCTACTAAAAACAACTATGCTATATTGCAAACATTTACTTGGGGTGTAAAACCGATCGGCCGCCCGAAATGACCTGTTTGACTTAACATGAAAATTCTTTAACGGATTGGTTTTGTACAGGAAATAAGTGAGGAGGGTTCAACCTGACCCCTTAAGCGTAAAAAAGTTTAAGACCATATTTTAAAATTAAATTACTTTAAAAATAATAATATTTTAAAATAAAAAAAGTAACGAGTGAACTTGTTAACCTGTTTGATGCGACTCACTAACCTTGGTTATTGGGTTAAAAATAAAATTTTCTCCCTTTTTTGGTGATTGGGTTTTGTTCATGGTTTCTGATTGAATTGGCTGTGCAAGTGTGCCAGAGTCCTAAGAACTCAATGGATATAGATAGGGGGATAAGACGATGTAGGTTGCCATTGCTAGTAAGAACTTTAAATTTGCCATTATTTACATTAAGTTGCGGATCAAATTCTAGCTTTGACTATTACAAGTATGACTCTAATGGTGATATAATAACAGATTATCAAAACTAGAATGAATATAAATCACAATTAGAACCTGATAGTGATCCATTAAAACATTAAATATCTGGAGAAAAATATGGATTATAATTATAACATAATGACTGATACTTAAAATATCAATAACATGAACCAAAATTAGAATCAAAAGAATATGAATTTGAGTATTATGCTATATGGGGAGGCATTACGTCACTCCTAATGGATATGTAGGGAGATATAAATTAAACCACTCTTAACAGAGAAGATCTAATCTTATTGCATTCAAATAAAGATAACAATAGAAGTAGAGTGGAATTGAGGGAACATGAAATTTAAATAATAGAAAAGATAAATATTGAAATGAGAATTACAGTTAAGTTGAAATACTAAAATGAAAATTACAATTGGAATTGAATTAGTGAAATTAAAAAAAAAAAAAAAAGCTGAAAGGATAAAGACCGGAATGAAAAAGATGAGGGAAAGATAAAGTTTGATTGTAAAGTCGAGGGACCAATAATTTGGCTACCTCCATCAGTATTTATACTGGGATAGGAAAGTAACCTGACTAATTAAGTATAAAAAAGTTTTAAAATATATATAAAATATATTTTAAAATTAAATTACTTTAAAAAGTAATAATAAAATTTTTTAAAGTAAAAAAAAAGTAACGAGTGCAGCTGTTATCCTATTTGATTCGACCCCTTTACTTGTTAACTCGCATAGCTTATTTAATCTGTTTTTATAAATGGGTTAATGTGAGTTGAAAAATTTTTAAAAATTAACGGGTCGGGTCGTACACACCACTACAAACGTTAGCCTAGGACAAAAGGAACATAAACATATGCTGTATTTGGTTTGGAGAGAAGAAATGTCAAAAGTAAAAGAAAATAAAATATTTCTCCCTTTCTTGGTTACAGGGTTTAGAAAAAATAGGAAGGGAAAATCATAAAAGAAAATTTATTTCCTCCCCATTTTACTTTTCTTTTCACTTTTCTTTCTTTTCCATTGGTTTCTTTCTTTCTTTTTTTTTTTTTTTTAAAGAGTAAAATGTTATACTTATTCCATCTCTTTCTCTCCTTATGGGAGAAAAAACAATTCTTCCATGAGAAAAATGAGTTTTGTGAGACTCTTACAAAATTATCTTAAATTATCTTTATTTTTATTAGTTGAAGTTTGCCTTTTTATACAATAACATTGATATTTGTCTAAATATTTGTACCATTTTACTATTTATTCTATTTTATTAAATATACACCACTCTCACTTATAAATATTCTCACTTAATTTTTACCCTTAAAATTGCCTCATTTCTACTCCCAATTAAGACTACGTTCGGAACATGAATTTGTGGATAAAAAAGAAAAGTGAAGAAAAATGGTAAGAATGCAAAATGAATGTGGTATTTGGTTTATATTTTTATTTTTTTGTTTTCGTTTTATATTTTTTGGTCTTTATTGTGAGATTCATATTTTAACAATACTGAAAACGTATCTAGTTTAATATTTTCTATTTTTTATATTTTGGGATTTTCTTTGATTTGGTTAAAAATACTCAAAAATATTTTTTGATCATTTTGTGTTCTATGTATAAACTAATTTCTATTTTCTAAAATAGATTTTGAAAACACGAGTTACTAAATGTATTTTAAACTATTTTTTTATTTTAAAACATACAAAATGAAAAATATATTTAAAACAGGAATAGCAAATAACGCTAAAGTAAAAAAGTTAAATTTAGTTTTTTTTTTATTGAGTTAGAAAAATAAGACTAAAATAAATAGATATTTATTAATAAAATTTAACTTTTATTTAATTAAGTAAAAAAATTGTACAAATTATTACTTTTATTTTGTTTTATTTTTTTCACTACAAATTTATATTTCAAACCCAGCATAAATGTTCCCTAAATTCGAAAGGGAAGGGTAGAACTCCAGATAGTCTAAGGTCATAAACTTATTATGGAAGTGTTTGATGTGACGAAAAAGAATGGAAAAATATAATTTGTGTAATTTTTTAACGTTTGGCGCATAGTCACTAGACTATATTTTTCAGAAATGAATAGTAAAATTTTTTGACTTTTGTGTCAGTTTTTTGGAGAAAAAACCGCCTGAAGGTTTTATGGGTTCCAAGAGACTGCAGTGAAAAAATTTACTGCAGAGGCTACAGTGAAAAATCAAGGGCTGAAATTTGTTTATATTTAATCCAATGGTTTTAATTTAGTTAAATTAAAATTATTTTCAAAATAAAAATAAAAGTTAAAATATTCTGATTGGATCACAATCAATGTAAATGTGAAATGTCATATGTCATTAAAGTGTAAACAAATCTTAATCCTTAATTTTTTCACTGCAGCTTCTACACTAAAATTTTTCACTGCAGCCTTTTGGGACCCAGGTTTTATTGGGTCTGTCAAAATGGTTTTATGTCAGAGTTTATTGAAAGATGTGAAAAATTTTTAGAATTTGTAGAAAAATTATTGGAGTTTGTGGAATGTTATTAGGGTTTGTAAAAAAAAATTTATTGAGTTTATAAAAAGTTGTTGGGATATGTAAATATATATAAATTTATAGTTATTTCATAAAATATAAAGAGTGTAAAAGTGTTAAAGAATTTTAGAGATTTTAAGAAAATTTTAAAAATTTTTAAAATTTTTTAACAATTTTCATCGCACTAAATGAGCCCTATGATTATAAAATAGCATTTGTAGTCAAAAGTAGTTTTTCCCACCACCATGAACATGGTGCTACCTAAATCTAAAATAATAATAAAGTGGTGTTTGGTTGAACAAAATTAATTAAAATTCATCAACTATTATCAATTTTTTATACTTTCTTCCAATCAAGTTTTGTCGCATATCACTTTTATTTCAAATCTTTATATTTTTATTGTATTTTTTGATCAATCAAACACTCCTCAGACAATAATTAATTTATATTTTGGCTGTGTTTGGGAAGGAAGAGTTAAATGGTTTATTGGTTACTTAGCTTATTAGCTTATTTGTAAAATGACTAAATTTATCTTTTTACATTTTATTTTTTTTAAAACTTTCAAGGATAAAAATATCATTTAATTAAAACTAAAAAATTACTTAAAAAGTTACTTTTTTTTTTTTTTCCCAAATACAAAGCTGACCTATTTTTATTTGCTAATAAAACAATCACGTTATCTACCACGTCATCTACCACAACAAGCGCATTGGCATTCGAATTTTGTGGAATAGAAATTTCATAGATAACTTAAATAGCCCGCTGTAGCAGAGTTATAAATAATCAGTATTTCACTGACTGAAGTTTATGTTTAGCAACTGCGGCCATATCATACTTGTATTTTATATATATATATATATATAGAGAGAGAGAGAGAGAGAGAGGGAGAGAGGGAGGGAGGGAGGGAGGGGCATGTGAAGTGAGCATCCATCGATGAGAAGGCCAGTTGCTTTCGGCAGTGTCTGGCTACACTTCCCGAGCAAAGTGGAAAGCAAAACCCTATGCTCTTACATTCATTACTTCGCTAAAAGGCCGCAGCCAAAAAACCCAACGACCGTTAAGCATTACTTTTGCCATCACTTTCACTTTGTCCTCCACCTTGGTCCTATAAAAAAAATTGGTCCTGGGAGAATGTATCATATAAAAAAATTGGCCCGTTGCTATTGTTGCGAAACACACTTTTGGCCCCGCTCGAATTGCTAAATTTCACAAAATGTCACGAAAAAGTATAAAAATTATAAATTTTTACAAAATTTTAACATTTCCAGTTTACGTACATTTATTTTAAAATTTTTATCAAATTTTATTAATTTTTTAATAATTTTTCTGACCAAAACTTTTTTAACTAGTATATCAATTCCGTTAAAATGACTGTTTTCTATGCACTTATCATTAATTTGTATAATTTTCCTTTTTACAAATTAATAGTTGAGATTCATGAATTATTTAAGCTTCGTTTGGCATGAAGATTACTAACTTTTTATTTTTAAATAATAAAAATTATTCTCTTACATTTAATTTTTTTTAAATCATAAAAGATAAATCTGTCAAACGAGTAAAAAATTAACAAATTATTTAATAAAAGTTATTTTTTTATATTAAAAAAATAACTTTTTTTTTCTCTCCAAACTACGCCTCAGTAATAATTGATCATTACAAACCTCTTTCACATATTTCTATTTTCTAATGTTGTGTTTGGATTAAGAGTTTTTGAAGAAAAAAATAATTAAGGATTCAAAATTGCTTATTATATTTAGTAAGTGATAAAAAAATTAAAAGAAAATCCATAAAATTTAAAAAAAATAAAATGACTAATGGAAAACTAATTAATTGGTGAATATATTTTTAGATCTATTTAAATAATAACATGGGTTGAAAATAAAGTTTAAACCTTATCGCTCTCCTATTATGATTGCGCCCCCTCGATTGAACTTGGCGCAAAAGGTTGCAGAACGTCGCCCTTATGATACAACCACCCAGCCTTTGGGATGATTGTTTCGTCAATCAGGCTGCACAATCTTGCGAAGGTAAAGCTAAAACTGCATACAAAGTCTTTCAATTTCCATTATGTAAGAGAGAAATAATGCAGCAGTATGGCTTGTGAAAATGTGAAGTAAGAGGTACTGGCTTTTCACATCGATTGTATAAGCCAATGGCGGGCTATGAAGAGGCAAGGAAGGGGACAAGTGACCTTCTCGAGTTTGGACATGATCAAAATACCCTTGGTATCTTAATTTTATTAAAAAAATAAAATTAATTCAAAATTAAGGTATTTTGGCTTCATAAAAAAATTAAAGTTAACTCAAAATTTTTTAGCATAAAAAGAATGTACAAGAATCGAACTCAAGTACTTTTTGTGAAATAAATGTATTTTCCTACTAAACTATTAAATATTTTTGTGCATAACATTAAAAAATATAACATAATAAATTTCATAAATAATTAAACTTAACAATAATTATATTTTTTTAGTAACGAGGTATATTCTTATTAAATCTAACATTCTATTAAAGGATCCGTTGAACTATTAAATTGTGAAAGTATACTCATTAGTATAATATCTAATAATAATTTTACATATCCCTAAAAAGTAATATTGTTTCTCCTCTATAACCCGAAAATAATTCGTTATTCTCTTCTTGAGTATACTTGGTGCCCCCTAAATGAAAATTCTGGATCGGTAGAAGGGGTTAGTAATAAATACATGAGTGTGGGGGAAAACTTTACCTTACTAGTTAATTTTTGGGGACGAGAGAGGCTCAATACTACCCAATAACTAGTATCAAAGCCCAGGTGCACCATTAATCTCAGTCTAAGACCTAAGTTGCCCAGGTGTACCATTAATCTCAGTCCATCGGGAGGAGTAGGTTATCGTTTACTTCGACCTAAGGTCCAATGTCCAAGACTTGATGTGTAAAAGGAGAGACTCTGGGGGTTCCTATATTGATTGTGCAAGGGGGCCCGAGACTTGACGTGTAAAGGAAAAAATTGATGGGGTATCTACATCGGTTGTGAAAAAAATTAGTAGTCCGTATATAAGTACGAGGGAAATTCTTACCTTATGAATTACTTTTTGAGAATGAGAGAGGGTCAATATCACCCAACAAGAGTCTCTATTTATGGAATCCTAATGGGATGTGTAACATGCAAATTTATATTAGAAAATAATATAAACAATGGCTTGTTATGAATTTTTATGAAAATAATACGACTTTGAAACCGGCTCTTGAATATATTATATGGATGTTCTAATGGTAGGTGTTTTCAAAAACATCATAAATTGATGCGCAGAGGACAACACTAGTCAATTCTGAATCAGAGTGCTAATGGAATTTTGAAACGGACCATGAATATATATTAATATAACTATTGTAATGGTAAGAGTTTCCAAAAAAATCATAAATAAATGGGCAAAGAGTGCATTGCAAGTTTTAAAACTACATACCAACTCCACTCTCCACCACCTCTCGCACCTAGAGAATGTTATGTTTTCTTGGTCAATTATATAGGTAAAATAGAGTTTTATATAAATTCTTCATCTTTCTTATATTTTTTTTTTGTTTTTTTTTTTTTTTTTTGATGTGGGACAAAAGTTTTACTCGAAAAATGGGTTTCAAGCTTTTTTCTTTAATACCCAATAACCCTAACTTATTTTAATAAAAAAAAAAGTAAATTAAATGCAACATAAAATTATGGACAACAACTAGAATATCATACATCATAAAAGTAGCGATGCCTTTAAACCTCTGCATAGTGTTTCAGAGTTTGGATTCTAGAGTCAAGGTGAACTTAGCCTTTAAACCATGACTTATTGAGGGTATGTAGAACTGCGCCGTGAACATAATATTCAAGATGCTCTAGACCAAGCTTTTTAAGCAACACATTGTGGGCCTTGTGCTTTATCCCATTTTTCATAGGTGTTCCAGAGAATTAGCCTTTATTCTCATAGAAAATGGGTATATTTTTATACTTATATAAGCAGGTCTATCAAGGATGCCATCGTTCGTCCTAGTAGGTTATGAAACTTATTAAGAAATTTAATTCTCAACTTCTAAAACTATATCGAGATTATATGTGCAACACACACAATAGATAAGACTTTAAAGACTTTCTTAAGTGTATGTATCACAACTAGTCATTTTATGTTTTACTTGTCCGTTACTGTGAGAATAGGAGAATAGAATATATATATATATATACACCTGAGTCGTATAAAAAGGTAACTTATTTATCATTCGTTAACTAAACTTTTTAGTTGTGAACCTAAATGACCAAATGAGAACTTTTTTCATTTCTATCTCACAATTCTTATTTCCACCATTAATCGCATAAATAATTATATGTTTGACCGGTTATATTATTGAGTCTTTTAAGACCGTTAATTAAGTAAATATTGTATTATCTACCAATTATGTTCCTAATGACTTTAATTAGGTTAAACACATTTAATTTTGATTTAATTGGATGAGTTTTTAATTACTACCTATACTTATCATTTTTAAAATAATAACTCACTAGCATGTATTTTATTATCCAAATATTATTTTCATATTATTCCAACAATAGACTTCAGTAAAAAGAAATTCCGACTATATTATTTTCCATCTCCTAATAACCTCTAAAACATGCCTTTCTGGGTGTTTTGCGGTCTTTCAAAGCAAATCCTTAATCAGGGCCAGATCAGTAGTCATTCTCTCCATTCAATTATCACAAGAAGGAAAAAAAAAAATAAATAAATAAAACTTGTGATGTTCAAATGAATGAGGATTTTGAAGATTGAGCAGAAAAGCATGCTGATGGACTGAAAGATACCTTCGCCATGTGCAAGTTTTTATCCCTCAGCGTTGTCTTCTTTTGGGGTTGAAGCTGTCATGTGAATGTGAGTTGATGTCAGCTTTATTACTTTTAGGTATATATATGTGTGTGTGTAAGATTCTGACTCTTGTTTAGGCTTTTAGCCTTCACACTTCCTAGCTATGATCAGTCTAATTCACTGTCATGATGATCATATATATATATATATATATAATATTTACAAAATATAACTGGTATTTGAGTTGTAGTTATACAATAGGGAGGGAGAGGAGAGGATTTAGGTTGTCTTCCCTACTACTTGACAAACATGACAACTCTGCCTTCACATGCACTAATCTTTATTGGTTAAAAGAAAGAGAAAAAGAAAAAAAAAAAGTTTTTCATATATTTATATATTCATACAAGAGCAGTCTTCAAATATGTCCAACTGCATAACCCAATAGAGGAATCAGAATCACATCTCTGATCATGATTGATTCGGCATTCCCCAAATCAATTTCCGCCCAATGAATAAATTTCTGGAATAAAATATGGAAGAAGGGTTTGTTTCAACTTATGGGGAGACATTTTTATTGTATGAAACTGAGGACACACGAACCTTTTCTGGGTCTGAACACACATGTGACTTTATCCAATCCACCGGATGTGGGGCTCTTTAGTAGAACAAGAAAAATTAATTGGGTGAGACTAGTCGCAATCTACTTTTAATTTTTCATACTTCAAATAAGTATTATTTATTGTGTAAGAAGATGGGGTAGAAGAAATTAAAAAGTAGAGTGGGGATAATAATTTTTAAATTAATTTTGCATTTATGATTGACATGTGTTATTATCTTCCTTCTCTAGAACATACTTTCTCTTTCTACTCTCTCTCTCCTCTCTCTCTTCTCTCCTTCCCACTCCAGCTGCATGCGGAGAAAAGAAAAAAGAAAAAAAAATAACGAAAAGAAAGAAGAAAGAAGAAAGGAAGGAAAAAAAAAAAAAGAAAAAAAAGAATGGTCCTTTGGCCTAGTTTTCTAACCCGATACCACTTACCACTTCAGGCCAAACACGACCTAGGAAAAATTAAATAAATCCGAATAAATAAATTCAATCTCAATTTAAATATTTTATTAACCTAAAATAATACAAAATGACTAAAAAAAATACTAGGTGTTATAGTAACAGTTGAAAAATTTACCATCATCTCTAATTCTACATAGCCTAGCTAGATTCTCTCCGTCTTTAATTTCTCTCATTTTAATTTATTTATCCCTATCTTTTTTAAACACTCGTATCTCTTTTCAAAAGCTATTATTCTCTCTTTATCTTTCTCTCTTCAAAAAATATCTCTCCTGTTGAATAATAAATCTCTCACTTTAAACATAAAAATTATTAGTGTACCATTGAACCATAAAAATATCATTACTTGTTTGTGATATTTTATCTAATATATCTAAAATATTTCTTATTGCTATGATTTTTTTAATAAATTAATAAATTTTCAATGCAACTGTATAAAATAAAAAATTATACTATTAAAAATTTAAACTTGTGTTTAATTTTGATTATGATAATTTAAAATAAAAATTATTAAAACATCTTTTTATTACAAAATTGTTATTACTACTTATTGTCGGCATGGAATTTTTTATAATATTATTAAAGGATATTATCTTTTTTTATTATCTATACATATTTTATAATTTAATAAAATATGAAGAATAATAATTAGGGTGAGCCTATTTGCCCTCCACAAATAACCTTTTACACTCCATTTTACTTTTTCATTAAATAAAATTACAAAATATCATTTTTGACTAGCTATTCTTATATCTAATTAAGAATAATATAATTGTCCTTCATAAAGAAAATATTTTCAAATTTGAACAAACAACCTTAAGCCTACAAGAGAATAAAAAAATTATCTTTAAAGATTAAAATATTTTTTATTTATATTTATATTTTAACAATCGCATAAAAATAAATTTTATTTTATTTTATTTCATAATTTAGTCAAATAAAAAATTAATTTCTTTTATTCCTTTTGTTTATAGTCTTTTATCATTTTAACTTTCATCATCATCCTTAAGTCATTTAACATGATTCTATATAATCCTTACAATTCTCGTAATCTAGTACTTTTTAAAAAAAATAATGTAATGAAATAAAATATAAGTTTGGTCAGTTTTAAAATAAATAATTTATGAAAAATTATAAAAATAAATAAATAAATATAAAGATGACAAAGAAATTGACAAAAGTTTGTAAATAAATTGAAATGAAATAAGTTATTTTCTTATTTGATTAAATTATAAAATAAATTAGTATTTACTCTTATATAATTGATAAAAACATAAATAAAAATAAAATTTATTTTAGTCTTTTGAAAATTTTTTCTTACATAAAACCTTCAAACATGAAAATAAGACCACTTATAAATTTAAATTTATAATTGTCATTTACACCTACTAATTTTTCTCACCAATTCTTAGTTCAAAATAGAATTTTGATTTGCTTTCATCATTCATGTATATAATATATATACATGTATAACTAGAAAAATCAATGAGTTGAAAAAATTAACTTTTAAGTATATAGACAAATTTATCAAACATACTATAATTATATTTCTTTCGAAATTTAATTTTAATTTTTTATAATAACAAATACTTTTAATAATAAAAAATATTTTTTAAATAATTATAAAATTAAAAATTTTTACCATGGTAAGGTAATTCAAATATAAGTGATTTTTATTTTCAAAAAAATTAGATTATAATTGTTTGCCGACTTGTTAAAATGTCAAAGAAAAAATTAATAATTTGCATTTTGTATATATTTAAAAAATAATAATTTTTATTATAGATGGAATAAAAGTATTTATAGCATATAATTATATTTTGAGTTGAGTTTTAGTACAAGATTTTTATAACATTATAATTATGTAAAACATATGTGAAAAGATAGGTGGGCAATTGTATAATTTTAATTAATAAAAAAAAGTAAAATAGAGTACAAATAGAGTTGCCCTAATAATTATAGATGAATGCTATTGTTTAAAATTTATTTGTAAAAAATTATTATAATGTCAATATATCAAAAATTAAACTCATTTTTTATATTTAGTTTCCACTTTGGTGTGAGTATATCCCTTGGATGAACCTTGAATATACATGTAGGAGGATAATCCTAAACTAATAATCCTTATCACCTCCAATCTACTTTACCAAAATCAGAAATTAGGTAATATTAAAGAAGTTTGAAGGAGTGACTTGTTACACATTTATAAGAGTGAAAATACACATGTAAATTTGACAATCTGTTCATCTATATAGGCTCCGTTTGGAACTCTCCAAAATAAAATAAAATCTTACAAATCTCTACAAATACGAATTACGAGATAATAAAATTTAAATTTTTCACTCACTGCACGAGTTACAAGACATTTACTTTTACAATTTTATACCATTCCAAACACACTCATATTTTAAGTTTAGGTTTATTTTATATTATTTAGAATGGGCCTAGGAAATTTTTTGGACTCAATGTCATGGAAATATTAAAATCTAATGTGGCATTTAGTTTATTTTTTATTTTTGTTTTCTGTTTTTGTTTTGTGTTAAAAAATCTCAAAACAAAGAAATAAAAAATACTTTATTTTTCTTATTTTGATATTTTTCTTATTTTTTGTTGAAAACTCTCAAAATGACTTTTTGCCATTTCGTATTTCATGTGTAAATTTATTTTTTATTTTCGAAAATAAATTTTGAAAACACAAGTAACCAAATAAGTTTCAAGCTTTTTTTCTTTATTTTCAAAAATACAAATTGAAAAATGAGCTCAAAACAGAAAATAAAAAACAGAAAATAGAAAAATAAACTAAATGACACCTAAGTTTATTGTTTATATATTATAAAATCTTAAAAATATGGAGTAAAACTAATTATACGGTACACAAAAGTTGAATAGTAAATATTTTATTATTTGTTACATTATTAATTGGATATTGCAATTTTATGTAGTTAATTTTAATTATGTAAATTGAGAAAAAATTATGATATAAATAGTAAAAAAAATAGTTTATAAATTATGTAGGCTTAATTGAATAAACTTTGGATTTAAGAATTAGTACAAGAGTTAAATGATTTTTTTTAAAGAGAAGGAAAAGATAAAGATAAATAGATAAGAATGTGAGAAATTAAAAATGAAAAAAGAATTTAGATTGGGTACAATAAAAGTTAAGAAAGAATTAATAGTTATAAAGAACATTAAATGATATTCAACATTAAATATTTTTACTTTGACATTATTACTACCCATATAACAATCATAGTTCATCAAGCAGTGACTTGGCTAAGGGACGACCTCGCCCCTTTTTCCTTAGGGTACCCTGCAATATTGGCAGCGCCTGAACAGCTGCCCCACCTTTTTTTTTTTATGCAGAGGGAATATGAAGAATGCCATCAGTTCCAAATGGTAAAATTTTAAATGCACTTTTCAGTAGTTATTAGTTCGGATTTTCTTAAAATTACTAGAGACTTATTTGATCATTAATTTTAAAATTTTCAAAAATTAATTGAAACACGTATAAATTAACTTGTACACTCTGAGTCACTAAAAAAAAATTAAAAAATTTGTCAGAGGTAGAGGAGGTTCTCAGTGTGAGAGGACACGGGAGCTCAAGGATGGAACCAATGCTTTGTTAGCCGGCCCCATTCATTTAACAAGAACATGGAGACTGATAGGGTGTGGTTAGGTCAAGTCTCATTGGTTTGACCATTGAGAACTAATTTGATATTAAAAAAAAAAAAATAGACGGTGACGCGCAATCGTAGAGTAAATATTGTTAATGCCAAAAACATATTTAATATACTTTTTATAAGTATACAATTTTACTTTTACTTATTATTGGAATCTAATGTGATATTTACTATCTATTAAATAAATAAATTTTTAAATTAATATTTATTTCTCTCTCTCCACTTTCTAATAAAATCAGATTTTACTTTTTTTATTTTTATTTTATAAACAATATTATGATAATAAAAAATACTCGTAAAGGCATGAGTAATTTGAATAATTAGTTTTAAAATTTGAATTTCATAGATTCAATTTTTAGTTGTAAAATTTACTTTAATAATAGATTTTACTTATTAATTTAGTAATAAATAGAGTTTGAATAATTAATTTTAAATTTTGAATTTTTATATTTATCTTTTAGTCTTGAAATTTTGATATAATAAATTCTACTAATTGATTTACTAATTAACAGAAACATGAGTAATTTGTACACCTTAGTTTTAAAATTTAATTTTATAAATTTATCTTTTAGTCAAGAAAATTGATTTGATAAAAGAATATTGTTAATTAGCAAAAAATCAGTTTGGATAATTAATTATTAAAATTGAATTTTTATATATTTCTCTTTTAGTTATGAAAATTGATTTAATTATAAATTTTACAAATTGGTTTAAAAATTAACGGAAACATGTGTAGTTTAGACAATTAGTTCTAAAATTTGAATTTATATATTTATCTTTTAGTTATGAAAATTGATTGAATAAAATGTTTTACTAATTATCGGAAACATTAGTTTGGATAATTATTTTTTAAAAAATGAATTTTATATATTTATTTTTTAGTTATGAAAATTGATTCAATAATAAGTTTTACTAATTGATACACTAATTAATTAGTTCAAATTTTGAATTTTGTTTACTTTTTCTCTAGTAAAGAAAAATTAATTTCTTTATTAATTTTACTAATTAATTAATTTAATGCTTAGTTAAATTAATTAGTAAAACTTGCAATATTTATAGTATTTCACATATAAGTATGTATATTTATTTATATCATAAGTAGATGAAAAAAATTAAAATTAGATCAAACAACTTAAGATAATTGAAGTTGAAATTATTAATTAAAAAAATTAAAAGGTAAGATTTCGTTATTTGAAAAAAAAACAAAATAATATAAAAATTAATAGATGAGAATGTCTAAGACAAAGAACATAGATGAGAATATCTAAATGGACAATTAATATGAGCTTTTAGTTTTCAATATAACTTAGGGTGAGTCTATTTGCACTTCGTAAATAGTCTTTTACACTTCACTTTACTTTTTTATTATTCATATTTCTTTTCGCATATGTTTTACATACTTATAATGTGATTAACACATAATATTATACTTTTATACACCTTTTTAATGTGTTAATTGCATAACTATATTTAGTTAAAAATTAATTTAATTGCATATTTCTCGTATACTTGTATTTCACATTGTTTATTAATTTTAGAAATTAATTCTAGGCATTTAGAGGCTTAAACAACATATAAATGCAAGTGGAAGAATTACATATGAATGTAAGGCCAAAAAGGGGAAAAAAAGCCTTTAAAAAAGGAGGAAACGAAGCAAAGAAAGACCTAGTTTGAACCCCTGTCTGGATCGGCCTCTATTTGCATAGTCGTGGGCACCACAGAGATGGAGCAAAGGAAGAAAGTTGAAAAAATCTAAGTGTCAAGAATCTTGTCCAAGCCCCTATTCAAACAAACCTTGGTCCGAACAACAAAGCATTTCCTAGTCAGAGAAAGAATTGTCAAGTCAGAACACTGTTCGATTTTTTGGGCTATAACAGGAGATACAGACCTTGGTTTCAAGTGTTCTTTAACTTGTTCGAAAGCTAAGACATAAGCCTACAACTTTCATATGAGTCTAAGACCTAGTTTTGCTGTTTTGAAGTCCAAAGTCAGAACTTAGAGATCCAAATCTGCCTAGAAGGTTTCTTGTAGCCAAGACCCTGTCTCAATTTTTAACCTATATTTGTAGTTCTAGAAGTCGGAATAAGGCAAGTCCAGATACGTTGGAAAGCTGAGAATGAGATCTAAAACTTTTATGAGAGACTAACTCCGAACTACGTCGTTCTTAGTACTCCAAATCCAGGTAGAAGTCGAGTCAGGAAATTAGCCAGAAATTTGACTCTAAGTGTTAGAGTGTCCATTCGGAAACCCATTCGAACAAAAGTCCAACCAAAAATTTTTCTTAGTGTCAGAAGGTCTATTTGGACCCTAGTCCGGATAACAGACTATATTCTGAAAATTTAATGGCATTCTTGTAATTTTTAAGAGAAGGAATATAAATATGAGTTGAAGTTTCAAGAAATATAGGGAACATTACATATAATATACTTAGAGTAGATTAGAGAGGATTGGAGGGTTTCTTCACATCCTCATGTAGGATTTTTAGTTTCTTTTGTAATCTTCTACTTCTCTTTGTAATCCTCATGTTCAGAGTAAATCAAGATAAAGGACTTTTGAATCCTTGAAGATCTTCATGTAACTGGATCAATTGAGGTATAAATTACTTATATTTCCAATTTCTATATATTTAGATGTTAATTGGTTGATTTTTCCTTCGATTCTTTGTTTGTATGCAATTTATACCTTACCTTTTCATACCATGTATGATTAGCACTAGTGCAGAATTAGTATGCAGACTAAATGTTTGAAGGAATATCTCTATGGTTGATTTATATACAGATCTTTCATGTTCACATGCTTTCTAGACTTTGTTTACACACCAAGTGTTCATATGCATAGTGCTTGTGTTGAGTATGCTTGCATGTTAGGCCGTTATTAGAATATTTATATTCATAGATTAATTATGCATGTCATGTTTATTTAATGCTATGTTTCCTTGCATATTCTAGCAATTAGATTAAATTTCCTTAAATCAACCCAATTTGTGATGGTTTGTCTAGATGTATATAGATAGAATGTTTGCCTTCAAAATTGATTCATGCATGTTGATTAGATGGGTCATCTTTGGTCCCTAGCCATATTAATTTCATAGTTTTTAGTTCCTTTGAAAGTTAGATTTATTGTCATCTCTTAGGTGTTTGACAAAACGCCTAGGTAGGATTTGTTTTCAAAATTCAACTCATTTTTTTTTTTTATTGTGTTATACCTACTTATCAAGAGAAGAAAAATCGTGGGTTCACTGTGCCTCTCTTTGTGGATATAACTAGTATTTCATCGTTTTATAAATTTAAATAAATTTAAATTACTACATCAATTACCTTACACTTCGGGTGTATCCGTTCTCTCTTCATCGAGAGACAAGCATAATGTCATAAATATCCTTATACAAAAACTCATTCCATCACATAATTATAATGTTATAAATACTTTTATTTTATAATAAAAATTATTTTTTGAAAGTATATATACATAAAGTAATTAACCAATTTTTTTTTAGATATTTTAATAAGTGGGCAGGCAATTAGAATCTAATTTTTTGAAAAAAAAGACCACTTCTGCAAATGATTTACCTTATTATGATAAAAATTTCTAATTCTATATTTTTTAAAAATATTTGTTATTTTTAAAAATTCAAATTAATTTTTTAAAAGAAAGATATTTATAGTTTATTTGATAAATCTGCTTGTATGCTTAAAAGTTAATTTTTTCAATTTATTAATTTTCCTAGTTAGATTTTTTTTGGGTAGTTTTATTTTTCTGTGAATGAATGGTGAGAAAAAAATCAATAATTCTATTTTGAATTAAAAATTGGTCAAAACAGCTGGTAGGGGTAAAACATAATTAAAAATTTAAATTTATAAGTTATCTTATTTTAATGTTTGTATGTTTTATGTAAGAAAAAAAATATTTTGAAAGGCTAAAATAAATTTTATTTTCATTTATATTTTTATCAATCATATAAAAATAAATTATAATTTATTTTACAGCTTAATCTAATAAGAAAATAACTTATTTCGTTTTAATTTATTTACAAACTTTTTCCATTTTTTATCATCTTCATATTTATTTATTTTTTTTACAAATCTTTCATGATTTATTTATTTTAACATTTACCACTTTTATATTTTTTCTCATATTTTATTTTTTCACATTATTTTTAAAATATATTACTAGATTATGAGAATTGAAAGGATTGTATATAACCTTACTAGATAACTTGAGGATAGTGATAATAGTTAAAATAATAAAAGTTTGTAAACAAAAAGAATGAAAAAATTAGTCTTTTTATTTGATTAAATTATAAAATAAAATTTAATAAAATTTATTTTTACATGATTGTTAAAATATAAATATATATAAATTTATTTAGTCTTTAAAAGTACTTTTTTATTTTTTTATAGGTCTAACGGTGTTTGTTCAAATTTGTAAATATTTTTTTTTATAAAAAGTAATTATATTATTTCAAATTATAGACAAGAATAGCTAATTGAAAGAAGAGAGATTTGCAATTTCATTTAACAAAAAAGGTAAAGTGAAATACAAGAGTCTATTTGTGAAATACCAATAGGCTCATCTTATAACTTAATAAGAATAAAATTATTAACATATGAAAAGTGCATTAAACATACTCTGGTTAACAGTATTTACTCTATCATTATCACTAACCAAAAAAAAGAATGCAGTGATTATTATTATTATATTATTTTATTTTACTACAATAATATTTTAAATAAGTATAATAAATAGAGTACCGAAATGAAAATAAAAGAATGACTATTTCAAATGATTTTTTTGTACCAATTATACATAAAGTTTAAAGTTTAATTCTTACAAAATGTATATTTCTTAGAATTCATTCAAAGAGGTAAAAGTCGATACTACAGTCTATAAGTTTGAGTCTTCTTAAAGTCATTGGAGATTTACCCGATTGTTAACTTCAAGATTCTAAAAATTAGTCAAGATGCATGCAAGTTGATCCAAATACCTTGAATTAAAAAAAAAAAAAAAAACAAAGTGATAGTACAATCTAATATTGGTGCAATAGTTGATTTGGCTTGTTAATGAATTGAATTTAATTCAAATTCGATCTGAATTTGAATCCACAAATGAGATTAAATTTGACACATTAAATTTATGACTTGACGAATTTAGATTCGTTGAATTTAATAACTAATGAATTTAGATCTGAATCAATATGTGAGACTCGAGTAATAGTTGTCCCACGTTATAAGAAAGAATTATAACCCAAAAAAAAAAGGAAAAATAAAAGGCTTGGCACACTATTTTAACTTGGTAGAAAATTTTGTATACATATATATATATATATATATATTGTACAATCATCGAAGCACATGGATATGAGTAGTATTTATTTATATATATTCGTCCGTTAAATGGGTGATAGTAATTTATTAATATACAGGAAAGGTAAGGGGGCCTGCACATCTGCAATGCATGTGGGTGAATTGAAAACAGGGAAAGATAAGTGCTAGAAGGGCAGAAAGAAGCCTACTTGCCCTTTTTCTTTATTATCTTTTTCTTTATTATTACTGGACCAAGGGCCAAGACATATGAAAGAGATGCTACTGACATTCCAAACATAATGATAAAAATAAAAAATAAATAAAAAATAAAAAGATGCTACTATATTGTAATTTAGAACATGCGAAATATAGGTGGAATTTGGGAGACTTTATAGAGACTATAATAGACCCACATGGGCCAACCACATCTGTTGTATTTTCTTGTTTTAAATTATATTAATTTTGTGTTTAAACTTAGGGAGTGTTTGGCCTATCAAAATAAAAAAAATTAATTTTTAATAATTATTTTTAATTAAATTTCATCGAGTGTCATTTTTACCTAATTTTTTTTAACCAACCAAAACACCACCTTAATGATTTGTTGAGTAAAAAGAAAATAGTAAAAAATATAAAATTATTTATATACTATTTTTATAATTAATTAAATAAAAATTAATTTTTAATATTCTAACTCGATAGAAAAAAGAAGTTTTGATTGGTACATAGAGAAATAATCTTTTAATTAATGTATAGTCTTCCCTATTCGCATTTTATTGTTTATTAATTAGTAATTTAATATCATACGAAAAGTCCTTAATGCCCAATACTTTGATCAATATTTACCCCCCAAAAAAAGAAGAACAAGGGGGTATTTTACTCTTACTTGGGAGTTTTTGTTTTTTTTTTGAGTAATTGGAAAAATCATCAGCGATTTTATTCACTGATTTACAAATTTTTTGGAGAACTAACGTAACAACTCACCGTCACGTCTCTTACTTAAATTCTGATCGCTCCAAATGAGAATCAAACATGCGATTTAAATATATCACTCAATTTCTAAATTTGACTTCTACTCTACTGATCTAACCAGGGTGGATAACTCAGGAGTTTAATTCCTCGATAAAAAAAAGGGGGAACAAAACTAAAAAAAATTGACAAAGCGAAATAGTGAGGGCGGAGAAACCCAAAAAGATGTAGGATATAAGGGCATTAATTTCATGACCCAAATAATTATAACATAGCAGCGCGATGAACTGCGTAAGATGCAAGTTATTGAACCAAACAAATCGTACATATGGAAAAAAAAAAAATAGAGATGTGACAATTTTCCATGTACAATAACGTGGGATCCAGGAAAAATGCTACGACGGGTCCTTTATTATCCTTTGTAAAAAAATAATTGTGGGATTTTTTAAGTGAAATTTGACAATTACTGTTCAGGGTGTAAAAAAATCAAGCAGATCGAAAATAAAAAAATATAATATATAATATATTATATAATATATATTATTATATAATATTATATATAAAACAATTTTCTTTTCTATTTTGAAAACTAAAATACAAGATACTTACTGTTTATTATATGTTATATAGTATAATATTATTATATAAATTATATGTTATATAGTATAATATTATTATATAAATTATATATAAAGCAGGTTTTTTAAACTGATATAAAACGGTTACTGCTGCTACAGATTGATAATATATATAATATATATTATTATATATAATATAATATATAATATTTTGTATATTATAATATTTATAGTTTTATATTAATATATAATATATTATTTATTTGAATGTTTAGGATTCAAAAATAAATAAATTGGGCCAACTAAAATCAATTTGGCCCAACCAAATTTAGCCTACTAAAAAACTGAACCGACCTAATCCGATATTTTCAATTCGGTTCGGTTCGGTTCGGTTCCACGTTGAAATTGATTCAATTTCAAGTCCAAGTATCAAGAATCAAAAAATCGGTTCGATTTGGATTTAGTATAGACCCAAATTGAACTAACCCATGCACACTCCTAATTATTATTACCAATTCAAAATAAATAAAAATATAACAACTAAAGATAAACAAACATAGCAACTAAAAATAAATAAACATATAATAAATTTCTAATTATTTTTATTTTTTAAAAATTTAAATTTATATTGATTCAAAATTTTTAACTTCTAGAAATTTTTGTCAAATTTCCAACTAACCATTAAGGGCAAAAAAGTACCAAAAAAATACAAAAAGTTAATATAAAGTGATATGTGGTGAAATTTGATTAGAAGAAATTTATTATTTTTTGTAACTTTTAATAGAGTTTGATAAACCAAACATCCTCTAAAGAACCACGGGGTTACTCATAGGTGTAAATTTTTTATTTTTTAATTTTTTTTTTATGGTGCCAAACTACCCTTATCTAGTATTGAAAGTCAAAGAAAAATGTAGAGATGTAAAGTGAAATTAAAGCCTTGCAACATATTTTATACGTTTGTTATAATGAAAAAAAAAAGAAAAAATAAATACAGATTCTTAAAAAAATATTAATTTCTATCTATTCTATTATTGATAAATCTTTATTTAGTGCAAATATAGTGTTAAAGAATTAAAAAATAAATAAGTACCTAAAGAATCGGTCAAAAAAAAAAAAAAAAAAAAACAACAACAACAATAAACTTATAAACCAAAATTTGGAACTCTTATATGCATCTTAGGCACTTGGTAGTTGGTGGTTGGACTTTTTCGCTTCCGTTGACGTAGTACGGTTAGTACTCGGATAATAGATTGCAGTCATGGATGCATGATCGAGTCATAGTAATTGCAGTGTGAGAGTTTCACTCTCTTGTAAGGATGGTTCCTTGTGGACACCAAGTACTAATCATCCTATCTAAGAGATTACTGTGTACCGTGATTTACCTCCTTCATCATTTCTTTGGAGTCGGGGGATGGGGGCCTGAAGGGCGAGAGTTATCGCCTTTACGGCCGTGGTTGGACTTTCTCTATTGATCACCTCTTCTCTGCTTTGTTTTCTTTTCATTCTCGTTCGATTCTCTCCGGCTTGTTAGTTCAGGGTCATAGCCTCGTCCTGTGCTGCTAGTCTGACTGACCTGTACATCTAGAGAAACGTTGACGATTTCTTCGTCCAACGTGTAACTATTAAATCTCGCCACGTGCCTCGCAGTCCGGTCCATTGGCATCGTAATGGGTTGAACCGCCCGCCGTTTCGGCCCAGCCGGGGGACAAGACCCGGTTCGGCTTGCAGCGTTGTTGGCTTGCCGTGTGGTCTCCATTCTCGCGCGCCTCAAAGATCCGAAAATATAAAAAATAAATAAATTGATCGAGAAATTAATAATATAAAAATAATCCCAACCGTTAGAAAAAAAAAATTTTTAACAATTGAATCTTAAATCATAAAAAAGAACATTTTAAAAATTCATTCTATTTTATTATATAAATATTTATATATTTTATATACGATAAAAGTATAAACATTTGAGTTTTGTTTATATGCATTATTAAATATATTTATGATACATTTATAATATTACAGTTCAATTTAGATTGACTTAATAATTCAAGTGCCATTCGTGACCTAGTCATATTTCTCATTCGTGTTACAATTTGAGTGTCAAAGCGTTAAGGGTTGAGTAAATGCAACTGGGGTCTACAATCAGATCTTAGGTCTACAATCATATCACTAAATTATAAAATTAAACCAAATTACTTTATTTGATTCGATTTAGTTTTATTTTATTTTTTTTAAAATCGACGGGTTCGATTACAATTTAAAAAAAATGAAAAAATCGACTTATTTAACTCAACTTATAATTTGAGGGATTAATTAATTAACCGAAACAAACTAGTAATAGTATTATAAAATATAATATATAATTATAAATATATTTTTTAAAAAATAATTTCATTACTCACCATCTAAACTAAATTGTGGACAGCCTAATTAATTATGGTTCTTACAATAAATTTCATTGACATAATTATTTTTTGTTTTATTTTTAAGTACAAAATTAATGTTAATAATTTTGGTTTAAGTTCCAATTATGAGATGCTTCAACGTATATGTATTTAATATCGAACTATTTAAGTAAAATTTTTAGTAATTGTTTATTAGAAAACAATTAATTCGAAATCAGTGGATTTGATTTCCGATCTAGTTACATTTTTTTTTGAAGTATACTAAATTGATAATTAGGCACTTAGTTAAAATTTTCGCACCAAAAATCTAATCACGCGGCATTCCTATTTTTTAGGTAACTATTTAGTGGTAAAATGGTAAAAGTGAAGCCTAAGGTAGTAGTTCATACGGATTCACCTCCCTTACTTTTTTTTGTTTCTGTTTTTTTTTTTTAATTTATTGTAAATTTGAGCCGTCAATTTTTATTTAAGAACTGGCAATATAATTTGTTATGTGTCTCATTGCATTAACTTTTTCTCTTCAATTTTTGTATCGTAATTATCTTTATATTTATTACCAAAAGGGTAAATAACATTCACCTTTCCTAAATATTAGGCTAATTATAGGGACCTCCCTCAATCATTTGAACCTTACACTTATCTCTCCTATTCTCAAATATTTGTCAAACTTAAACCCACTCGTTAATTTTTTTTCCCCTAATGCTATTAGAATGCTACAATAAAATGATACAAATGCCCTTAGTACATTCAAATGGTTGAGGGAAATTTCTATAATTAGCTTAATTATATTTTTTACCAAAATGATTTAGTGAATTATATTTCATATTAATTTAATTATATTATATATTATAAATAATTTGATAAATATATTTTAAAATATTAATTCAAGCTCTATTATTTTAAAATATTTAAATTATCAAAATAGTTTATAATTTTAAAATTATATAGACTAAAACTAACGTGACAGTTTTAAATTCTTTAACTTATTGATTCAAAAATCAATTCAAACAAATCGGAAAATTAAAAACTAAATACATAAAAACGTATTTATTAAGTATGTTTTTATTTTTCAAAAAATGACAACTTATGCACAAAAAAGTAAATTAAAAATTAAAAATATTTTTACTATCTTTTTTTTGTCATAAATATTTTTTTAATTTTAGCACCTTATCCATTTTTACTGTATCATATTAAAATAATTTATTTTATTTAGCTATTTTATTAAAATAAAATTATTTTTAATAAATATATAACTAAATTATAAATTAATTGAATTAACTAAATTATATTCTATTAAAAAATAATTAATTTTAATTAATTAAATTAATTCATAATTAATAAAACATATTAATTCATAATTAATAATTTAATTAAGTTAATTAATGTTAAAATTAATTTAAATAAATTAACTAAATTAATATAAAATATATTTTATCAGATTATTTTTAATAATAATATAATTAAATTAATATGAAATATATTTTACTAAATTATTTACGTAAAATAATATAATTAGGCTAATTAAATAATCTCTCATGAATATTAGGTTAATTACATGAATTTTTCTCAATCATTTGAACTTACAAAGGGTATTTATGTCATTTTACTATAACACTCTAACGACTTTAAGAAGAAAAATTAACTGGTAGGTTTAAGTGTGATAAATATTTTCGTAATTAATCTAATGTTAAAAGGATGTAAGTATAATTTACATTCACCAAAACAACGTCATCCCGATTCACGACGCGTAGACCATTTACTCACGGAGTTTAATCTGTAAGTGCAGGTAGCCCCGGAACCCAGGTGCCCCTGCCTTTCTGCATAAAAGTCCTAAAATTAAAATCCCGATTCGAGCCTCAGGTACGAGGTGCCTATTGTCATTTCGCTAAAAATTGTAACTTGTTTGGCATTACGATAAAAGTCGAGGGTAGAACTAATACGTTAATTTTTTGGTTCAGCCTACCCTTTTTTGTTCAGCCTACCCCTCTTCTGTCAGCTTAAAAGGGCAGAAAGCGGGAGTTGCAGAGATAAAGCAGAAGTTATTGTGTGTGTGAGAGAGAGAGAGAGAGAGAGAGCGAGCGCGAGCGAGTTGAGCCAATGTGACGTTAACTTGTAGAGAGAGTGAGGGTGTGCAACTGTGCATTAATTAGAGAGAGGGTACCAGGAAGTGAAGTTGCCGGAAAATGACGACGGGGATATTACATGACCAGAATCTCGAGAAGCAGATAGAGAAGCAGATGGGTTGTATGGCTGGTTTTTTTCAGCTCTTCGATCGCCAACAGATTCTGACCGGTAAAAGGCTATACGCCACCAAGCGCCTCCCTCCGTCTTCGGTGAGATTGTCATTTCTCTTTCATGTTCTTTTGTCTTTATTTTATTTGTTTCTGTTATCTGATTCAATTTATTGGATTTCAGGCGGTGGATTCCACTACCGAATCGGAGAAATCTGTTGGATCGCCAGCGTTTTCTTCTCGAGAATTGGAGAAACCGCGGCAAACAAGAGGGATGACCTTCCCTAGTCCGGAACGTTTGAAGGCTTCTCCGGTGACGGAGCTCCGATATCCGGTTCCGGACGTTGTACCTCCGGCAGATAAGCAGGCGAAACTTCAGCGTCCTCTTCCGATTTTCGAATTGAAGGAGGGGGCAAGGTCTTCATGGAAGTTCTGCAAAGAAGCTCCGAGACTCTCTCTTGACAGCAGAGCGACTACTGACGCGAAGGGCGGTCTTTATCCAAAGGAGATCCGAACAAACGCCGCCATTCTCTCGGCGAATCGATTAGAGAACTCACAAGAGGGAGCAGCTGGTGATGATGACGACAAGCGTCGATCTCCGAGTGTCATTGCGAGGCTCATGGGACTGGAACAATTGCCGCAGTCAAGTCCAGTGCCTATGAAGAAGGTCGAGCTAAGGAGATCTGCGTCTGAATCCAGAGTTTCCAGGGATCTGTTTCAGTATCGTTTCATTGACGGTAACAATTTCCAGCAATCACATTCAGTTGGGAGTAACATTTCGAGAAATGTAATTCCAGACAATGCATCGACGGGAAACACCACCTTATGGAACGTTAGAACTGCAGATCGAATGGAATACTCTGCAAGGAATGCGAAGCATGAACCGCCAAAGCCTTCGTACAGAGGCGGAGGTGCATCGCCATGGAAGTTGTCTCAACAGCGTAAGAACTTCTACGATTCCGGTGACTTTTTCCCGGAGCCAAAGCAGGCGGTGTCAATCTATGGAGAGATTGAGAAGAGACTGAAGATGAGAGGTATCGATGAGCCATCAAAGGATCTGGAGACTCTGAAGCAAATTCTCGACGCTATCCAACTCAAAGGGCTTCTACATTCCAACAAGCCTTTGGATCAAATAAGTCATAGAAACTTTGTGTTCGACCGGAGTTTTTCATCAGATGAATCTCCAATCGTCGTTATGAAACCCTCTAGGTCACCATTTTTGCCCGCCAGCCGCAGATTCCGTAACGAGTCGCCTCCGTCAGGTTTCAGAAGCAGAGCGGGCGTTCATAGGACCGTCGGTAACGGCAACGAGTTCTCGCCAGCGGTGAGTCCACGACGTGACCGGCCGGAAGTTGACCGGAATGTACGGAACCAAACGAGGGGTAGAAATTTGAGCTCGCCGAGTGGAAGGGAGAGTAGTGCGAGGAGTCCAAATACACCAGCGAGAACGCCGAGGGGACGACCGATGACCGTTGAGACGCAGCAAGGAAGAGCTTCTCCGGTTCATTCCCCAAAACTTAGCCCGAAGAGGATTGGATCAGATCAAACGATCACAACTCGATCGCAGAGAAATCGACAACCAGCGGCTGAGATTCGCCCAAAAGAAAAAATGCCCATTGTTACAGAGGATGAATTCTCTTCTATTTCCGAAAGCAGCGCTAGTACATCTTCCCAAACTGATACCGAGGTACGTTAAAACCAGTTCATTAACTTCAAGAATATCATTTATATTTTAAATAATTTTTTTCTTTTATTGATTTATTAACTGTTAGTTTCAGAGATGGAAGATGGAGGAACACAAGGGAGGGAGGAGTCTGCTGGAAAGGTGCGACAAGCTGCTTCACAGCATTGCCGAGATAACGGCAACTGAGTCACAACCGAGTCCGGTCTCAGTTCTCGACTCGTTCTACGACTCATCCTCTCCTTCGCCTGTCCTGAAACGAAGCGTCATCGATTTCAAAGGTACCAGTCAATTTTCTGCTAGATTTTCCGCGGTTTGACCCGGGCCAACTCAATTTCTTTGGCTCCATTATGGACCACGCCAATCCAACACCATGCATATGATGTATATTAGGCTATTATCTATTTTTGTCCAGATTTATTTTGCTGACGTGGTTTGATCCATTTGATTAATCTATTCATAATTTTTTATTATTTTATATTTCTAATTTTTTTTTTCAAATGATGATAAATATTTGAAATTTTATATTTATTTTTGTTTTCTCCACTTTTTTTTTTTTTTTTCCTTTTCATTCTCTCTTTTTTATTTCTCCTATCAAATTCCAACTCTGAACAAAATGGATTGGAGGAAAGGCTACTTTAGCACGTGCCGAGGGAACAATCACGTGGGACCGACGTTTCCAATGATCCATTCTGGGGACTATACTCCCAGCTCATTGATTGAGCTGTAACCGTAACCGACAGAGAAGTTAATTTCGAAAATGACCGAAATCTTCTTCTCTGAATAATTTACCTAAACATTAAAACTGTACTCACCAAACTTTATTATAGTAGCTTCTGACCCCAATCATTTATTTACTTTCAATGCATTAGATCAACTGGGAGAATTCGAAGAAGAGACATGGAGCCCAGCAATTTCGCCCATTCGATCAAAATTCGAAGATAAATCAGAATCAGAAGACTCTGACTTCATCTACATTTCGGAGATTCTTCAATCTTTCAATTACCTGCCCGAGGACTCCGATATCTTCCTATTACTGGAGAAGCAGCAGTGTATCAAAGGGAAAGACACCTCGGAAGTCTCGAGACTGCAGAGGAAGCTGATCTTCGACACCATCGGTGAAATTCTCGACCGGAACAGGCGACTCCCTGCGTGGAAGGTCTCGTCGTATGCAAATTCTGGCGTGGCGAAGCTTTCGCTGCGTCAAATTTGGTCGGAATTTCAGAGAATTCGAGAACGAGACAGGGCGGAGGACTTGGTGGGCTTAATTGGTGGCGTGTTGAGGAAGGACTTGGCGAGAGATGCGATCAACGGCTGGGGAGATTGCCCTGTGGAGACGTCGGAGGCAGTGCTGGACATCGAACGGCTGATATTCAAGGATCTGGTTGGGGAAACAATTCGGGAACTGGCTGCATCTGCCGGGAACCGCATGGTATCAGCGCCCCGTAGGAAATTGGTTTTTTAATCTGTTATTTATTTTATTTTTTTTTTTTTTGGCGCGCTGTTTAGCTATCCCACTTGTCTTTTAAATTTCTGTTTTTAGTTGTTAAAAGATTTCAAATCCGGTACTTGGTGAGGGTTAAACCTGAAAACCAGGCAAATCTAACGGGGCACTTTTGCAAAAACCTGTAAAAGAAGTGGGATTTTCAAATTTCAATATTTAGTAAATTGTGGGCATGTCATTGTCACGTGTGAGCTTTCAGCCTTTCAAGTTCCAAGCGTAAAGGGTGTTAATTTGCCATAATTAAGCAATGTACTTCTCTAATTTCTAGACAAAACTGACTGAAATTAAGGGCTTGTTTGTTGGCACTTTAAGTGCTGCACTAATAATTTCACCGCGATGCCTTAAAAGTGGAGCGAATTGGTGGGTGTTTACGGAAGGATATCACTGTTGGTTAGAAGTGTTATGGGGGCCTACCATGGGAGCCCTTATCCTCTGTTCGATTTGCGAAAAAGGGCCCATTGGAATTATTTCCCCAACTATAATTAGGAGATTTCCAATTATGATGCTTAATTTCTGGGATTAGAACCGGGAAGGAAGGTTTTAATTTTGCTTATGTTCTCTTTATTCCCAGAATTTCTGAGCACCAAACAGGGCCCAGAAATCTGGCTCTGAATGTCATGGGTGTTATTCATGATGTTTGAGATTGACCATTAATTTCAAACAGTGATAATGTCGTATCAAAACTGAGTTCATGTAAGGGTGCGTTTGGAGTCCAAAAAAAATCAAAAAAAATTAATGAATGGGATTGATGTGATGTAAAAATGATAGGTGGTAAAATATGATTGGAAGAATTTGAAAACTTTTGAAATTTTTTGAAGTTTTTTGATTTTTTTTTAAGCTTCAAACGAGGCCTAAGTTCCGTTTGAAGTAAGAAAAAAAAAGATAAATTGAGATAAAATATAGTTTGAAGTTAATTTTGACTTTTTTTTTTTGAAAAGTAGTAAATCGTGGGAACGGATTTGGAAAATCGTTCTCACAGATTCAAAAAAATTCACAAAAAATAGCGACAATGGTGCTAATTTGAAAATTTTCGACATGAAGAATATGATTGTATAAAAAATTTACATATTCGGTTAACCTACTTTCAGATTTTTTTGTTTTTTTAGCGAAATATTGAAATTTTTTGAAATTAGTGATGGCGAGAAAATTAAAGATAGAGGGATTATTAGAGATTTATAGAGATTGTTAGTATGCCAAATAGGGCCGTAATGAATAAATAAGAATAAGGGAAATTAATTCAAGAAAGAAAATTTAAGTGGAGGAGATAATTTTGTCACTAAAGGCCCGATTGGATGGTGCTAAAATTTCAGCAGAATAAGTTTGGGAGTATAAGATAAGAGGGAGTAATTATTTTTATATGGTTGGCCCACATTGATGTGATGTTTATGGAGGGGATAACTTTGGACTTAGTTTGGATGTTTTATAAATAAGAGGAGGTGAATGATGGAAAAAGCAGGCAAATGACTCTTTTGCCCTTATGTGTCCCAAACTTAGTTACCTATTATATTAAATATTAAATTACAAAACCCACTCTATTTAATTATTTTTGGACAATTTGAAGTTATATTATTTAATTCATTAAAATTTTAATTTTTTTATAAATTTATTTAAAGAACTTTTTTTTTAAATATGTACTTTTGAATAGTTGGTTATTATCCAAATTTTCTTTTAATTATATTTATTTTGACTTATTGGCCTATCTATTATTTTTTTTACTAACATTATATTTATTTTGATCAAGTTAACAATACTATTAATGATGGTTAAAAATGTCAAAAATAAAGGGTTTAAAGGAAAATAACTTTTAACTAGGGTTGAGAATGCCCAAAAATTATCCCCCAAGGGGGGAAAATGGAGAGGGCAGGAAAGCTAAGAGGGGGCAAATATTTGCCATCCAAACAATAGTAAAAGATGGAACCCAAGGATATAATTTTTGAGAGAGATTTTTCCTCTATCCAATCCGGCCTATGATGAAAATAAATGTTAAATGGGCTTTGACGTTAACATTTTTAGTATGACTTTATCGCCACCTATTTCATTGTACAGCCAGGCTGGAATATTGCGCTCAGTTGCTTCTTGTTCGGCAATAATTTTACCTCCTTCTCCGTAGACCCATTCTCTCCCTTGTTCATTGAAATCTCCTCCCGGCGGCCTGCGAGCAAGAATATAGTAAAATAAAGCGGTCGGAGTTGGTCCCCGACCAAGGACACTCCGATGCTTAAGTCAGTCTCTTGTATAGATATAAGCTCATGTAAATAAAGAGAGATAGAGAAGAAGATCCGAAAAAAAGGAGCCGAAAAGAGAGACCCTTTACACAGTCTTGATTTTTGGTATTTATAGATAGAGTGTTTGTCTTACTTTTTGTTGATTTGACTATCACTTTATCTTGATGTGACTTAAAGTGGAGGTGGGTGGTTAATATTAAATGCCAGATGATGTAAGTTTCGGGAGCCGTGTGAAAGTGTGGTACATAAAGAAACTATACAACGTAACTAGCAAACTATTTAGTCTCAATTTAACCATAATATACCTCCCTGTTCGGGGGGTGTAATTTATGGTCGGCAAACCACTCTTGTGGTCAGGCAAGCTATTTTCATACCTCACATTATGCCCCCACTCTGGTCGGGATAATTTATTACCCGGGCAGAGTAAAGTAGAGTAAAACTTATAAACTTTTATCCTTTCCGTATATAAAATAAACAATATGAGCTCAAAAATTGAAATTCATCAACAGTGGAAGTATGCAACATTGCATAGATATACTTCGATAACAGTATAAACGGTTTATGCTTTTTATGAGATGCAACGATAGAATCATGCTAAATCGATTTGCCTGTGCAAGTAATTATGTAAAGCCATAAGTCATAGGTATATGGAGGGCTTCTCATAACTTTCCATAATTTTTCTTTCCACTTCATATGTAATAAGACTTCAAAAATTAGAATGTTTCAGCAATAAAAGACAACGGACAAGTATTGATGCACCTGGCCTTCCTAAGTCAAGTAAGACGAGGCGAGCTTGAGCCTGATTATCGAACTCTAAAGAATTCAAGAATCGAACTTGAACGATATGATTTGATTCTATTTTGAATAACCTTTTGTCTGCAGGATTATTCGACATAGTACGGATGTTAATCCGATAACTTTAGTTTACTTTTACTGCAATGGTAGGCTTAATATAGTTCTGAATGGTTCTTCAAAAACCATTTGGCATTTGAGCCGTAATAGATGGCCATCTCATTCTATTGGATGTGCTTGGCAAAGTTTGCATGAGGAGTAGATATGGGAGCTTGAAATACAAAAATCAGGTCCTTATCTGTGTAAGAAGCTTTACTTACTTTACATGTAAAATTTGCATATACGATGCTCGGCATGCAAGTTGCTCGGCAAAAAGCTATTTGGCCACAGAAAGTTGCTCGGCACAGGTTTCTTCCAAGATGCTCGGCCACAAGTTGTTCGGCCATATCAGCACAAGTTTCTTCCAAGCTGCTCGGGAACAAAGTCACTCAGTTGTTGCTCTTCATCAACTTTGGATGTCGCTGAGGATGACAAGTGTATTGAGAATACTTTGCTAAAAGTCATGTGAAAGAACCCGAGCATTCATAAATAAAGATGTAACTTTGAATCCATCGTTTGCCCGATTAAAGAGCCAAAATAAGATAAGAGAAACCTTTAGAGGGTCATCAAAAAGATGAGAGAAACCAGTAAAGTATGATCTGCCGGGTTGCAAGTCCTTTCAATGCACTCACAGGGTTAGAAAAAGAAAGAAAACCAAACTAAATTGGGCTTTATTTCATGAAAACTTTAGACGGTCATAACTTTTTGCTCGGGTGTCCGATACGGTGGTTTGCGATGGTCAGAATTCTAAAATAAGTTCATCTTCATCACTTTTTTGGACTTTTTTCCTTGGGTGCACTTACTGTGGCTTCGTTTTAGCATGAATAAGTGTTTAAACTTTGAAAATTTTGCTCGGGAATACTTTTGCAGAGTAATAACCTCATCTAGGAATACCTTCACCTTGTTCAGGATACTTTTAATGACAAATAACATTGCTCGGGGCTAGTTTTACATAGTTGTTACCTTGCTTAGAGATGTGTTTTAACTTACTCAGTGATGCTCTGCTCAGGGAGGGTGCAGCCGACCTCATGATGTGCCTTAAACCATGCTCGGGAAAGGAAGCCGAGCTTTTAATATGCCTTAAACTTTGCTCGGGAAGACCATGTTTTGGTATATGCTTTATATGTTACTCGAGGGAAACAGCCGAGCTCGGGGGAGCATTAGACTTAGTTGGAGAGAGAGAGCCGAGCTCGGGGGAGCATTAGACTTAGTTAGAGAGAGAAGGCCGAGCAAAAGACATACCTTAGACTTTGCTCGGGAAAACCGTGCTTTGCTGGAGCGAGCCGAACTCGGGGGCACTTTAAACTTTATGCAGAGATCGGAGCTTAGATGCGCTTTAGACCTTGCTGGAGAGAGAGCCGAGTCTGGGGTGCTTTAGATTTCGTTAGAGGGAGCCGAGCTCAAGATATGCTTTAAACCAAACTTAAGAGAGAAAGCCGACCAAAAGATATGCCTTAGACTTTGCTCGAGAGTATTTTTAGCATGCTCTGGACTAGCTTTGTTTAGGAAATACACTTGCTCATTAGTACACTTGCTTATTAGTACCTTTGCTCATTTGCTCGGGATAACTTTCCTCGGGGGAAGAACTTGCTTGAACAGTGCTTGAGAAGAATATGCTCTATATAGCTTTATACCTTTCACTATGCTCGGCATATTGTGGACATGCTCGGCATACTGTGGACATGCTCGGCATGGGATTTCCTCATGATTGGGAATTAGCCTTTTGCAATAAACTTTACAGAAATATGCTCGGCATGGGAAATATGCTTATACTCGTAGATAGGCTTTTGAATTGGATCTCACCATAAAGCGCTTGATAATATGCTTTCAAATTGAATCCAGCCATCACAATATGCTTTTCGAATATGCTTTCAAATTGAATCCAGCCATCACAATATGCTTTTCGAATATGCTTGAGCAATAGCTTTCAGAAATGATCTCAGGAAAATGCTCTTGAAGACAACCATACCTGAATAAGGTCGAGACATAGCTTTCTAATATAAACTGAGTTAAACAACCTCAGGAAAATGCTTTTGAGATGACCCGAGCCAAAATATGCTCGGGAATTAGCTTTTTGAAATGAACCACGCCAAAAGAGTATACTTTTTGTAGTGAAATTAACCAAAATAGACTGGTAAATTGGCTTTCGTAAATAACCTAACCAGAATTTGGTTGAGACATGCTTTTGTTAATAACCCGACCAGAATTTGCTCGGGAGCAAACTTTAGAATAGAATGAACCGAGCCAAAAATATGCTCGGGAACCAGCTTCCTGAGGTAAACCGAGCCAAAAATATGCTCGTGAACCAGCTTCCTGAGGTAAACCGAGCTAGAAATATGCTTGGGAGCTAGCTTTCTGAGATAAACTGAGCCAAAATATGCTCGGGAACTAGCTTTCTAAGATAAACCGAGCCAAAATATGCTCGGGAACTAGCTTTCTGAGATAAACCGAGCCAAAATATGCTCGGGAATAGCTTTCTGAGATAAACTTAGCTTTGCTTTTGGTGCAATGGCAAGCTTCCTTAATGATAGCATTTGTTTCTTGAGAGCTTTGGCTTTTTTGGAGCTTTTGCTTTCTATGCCAAAGTTGTGCTTTCATAGAGAGCTTTGGCTTTCCAAACCGATGTTAGGCTTTCATTAAGAGCTTTCGCTTTTCGAACCAATGTTGTGCTTTCATAAAGAGCTTTTGCTATTTGGGAGCTTTTGCTTTCTGTGTGCTTTTGCTTTCTGGGGGCTTTTGCTTTCTGTGTAATACTTTTCAATGAACCAAGGAACCGAAACTTGGTTTAAAGAGAAACCCGGTCAGTCAAAAAAACCGGGGTTGTCGCAACTGGGACAAGCCAGTTGGACGCACTTTTGATGATTCTTTTCAATAAACCAAGGAACTAAATCCTGATTTAAAGAGAAACCCGGTCAGTTAATAAACCGGGGTTGTCGCAACTGGGACAAGCCAGTTGGACGCGCTTTTGATAATCCTCTTCAGAAAACTGGGGAATTGAATCCCAGTTTAAAGAGAAACCCGGTCAGTTAATAAACCGGGGTTGGACCGACATCCAAAGGGATGTGGCATCTTTCTGTACCAACGTTCGGCAAGCCGAACGTGGCTCCTTTTGATAATTCTTTAATTTTGTGCATGTCTCTGAAGCTAGAGTAATTCCTTCAGTTATGTTTCTGAAACTGTTCTTTCGGAATATTCAGCTGCAAATATTCCAGTAATGCTTACGTATAAAATAAATGTAAGAAACTGATACAATCCTGCACAAAAATGAGATAAGAACTGTTCTTGGGCTAAAAGAAGAATTGGGTAGAGAATATACAAATCCGTGGACATCATAAGCATGCTCGGCCATACTTGTAATACTAAACTTGGCACGAACAACCAAGCCGTGAACTTACTTGATCCAACATGTTTGAGATCTTACAATCATGTCAAGAGGACGAGTGCACAATAGGTGAGAAAGACAAAAGTCCAGAATTGAAGCAAGAGCCGAAGGATGATGAGGTATCAACCAAGCAAGAGCCGAAGCAAACAACGCCAACTTCTTCCCAAGCCCGGAAAAAGAAGCAGCTTTTAGACTGCATCCAAAAGTTTAATTTAGCTAAAGCACAAGCACTTGCAAGCATCTCTCTTGTCAATGATTCAAATTCCAAGGCTAGCAACAAAGTGAAGAGATGAAGTTACATGTGAGATTTATTTTGCTAACCTATCCACTTGGGTTGTTAGTGGAATTATTAAATGATAGGTTAGATGGGTTTTTAGTATTTTGGATTCCCTTAAATGGGATGTGTACCCTTTGGGGTTTGTATTGAGCTAGTTGTAAATCTATATTTTTTGGTAATAAAACACCCGCTTAACTACCAAAAAAAAAAAGAATGTTCATATTATAGTAAGCATTAGATATCCTTTTGCTCGGCAATAAAATAAAATAAATAAGAATAACCTCATATAAATAGTTCGATCAACAATTAAATGTTTGATACCGATTCAAGTTATGCTTAATGACTCAATCATGCTCTGCAATACTCAAATTGTACATCAAAGACTTTTATATGCCAGTCAGTAAGCCAAAGTGCTCGGATAAGAGTGCCTCCACTCAGCCCTGATTATTAACACTTGTTGCCTCAAAGTACACACCACACGATGAAACCCATAACCGAAATTAAGGATATGCTGTATAGTTGATTCTCGGGTAATCATAGCTTGTTCGGCGAGGAAAATTATGTTCGGCAAGAAAATTTTAAGTCATACCTTGTTCGGGGGCCTATTCCCGAGTCTTACTTACTTAAACATAAACATATATAATATGTTCAGCAGGAGAGAGAGCCTATGTGAAATTGATGTACAACACCCACTTAAGCATCAGCAGGTGGTTTTGGCGAAGTTGTTCGGCTTCAGCATGGGTAATTACTGCATGGGTTGGACGTTGGTCGACTGAGAGAGTTTTGATAAAGCAGAAGAGATACTAGAATTTTTCGGTGCTTGATAAATTGCCATCCTCTTAAGTGCTTGATAAATCTTTAGAAACTCCATGATTGAATTAGATAAGGAATCTTCGTGTAATAGAGCTCGACATGGAATTTCCAATGGACTCAAAGCCACTTCCCAGTATGCTCAAAGCATTTTTAAAGGTGAAATAACGAGTGACTTATAATCCAATGGAGGTACGTCCCTATCTATGATCTCACTGCAGCCCTCATATGCTACATTGACAAAGGAGCATCTTAAATTGCCTAGTCCCTCAAAGCACCAATATATTCCTTTCCAACCGGTCCAAGTAGATAACTGGATAAAGACTCTAATAGAAAAGACTTTCATATTTCTAGAATCTAAAAAGCTACAGCCACTTTTGACCCACATACCAGCCATCGAGTCAACCAATTTACCAATGTGTAATGACCAAGCCAAGTCACTTACCCAATTTCGAAATGACCCAGCTTCGGCGTCTGACAATTTGGATAACCTGCACATGGATTTCTCCCATTTAACCGGAACTAGACTGCCAACCTCTCCCTTGACTAATAGTCAAACTTGAGTTGAACCTAAGCAAGCCATCTTTTACTAATCTCTTGCCATATAATTGATGATGATCAGAAACGTAACCCGTTGAATAACCTGGCTGACGACCTTGCCGCCCAAGAGTAAGAGCTGGTTATTTGGATAAAATTCAAATAAAAAACAGAGTTTGAGTCCATAAGAATGCTGCTTAGACAAAACTTTAATTTGGTCGGTTGCAAGGGTAGAAGTCAGATTCGGTAGAAAGCCATATATCCACACCTTTATATATTTACGCATGTTCGGGAGAAAGTGAGTTTGCCGTAGTCCCCTCTAAACTATATAGAAAAAAGTTGCTCGGCTTTTCTTGTCAATAAGCCAAGGTACTCGGAACACTGTTCGGACGTAACATTGCGTGCTCGGTCAGGGGTAGCATTAAAGTACTTGATATGGGGTTGATCAGCACGGGCACTTGGAAGCTCGGGATATTACTCGGGCAGCTCGGGAAGCGTAAGCATAGTTTGGCAGCAGCTTGTGAAGTTCGGGTCACTGAGGAATTTGCTTGAAGGAACTGCAGTGGCTCACGAATGTTAGAAGTGCCATTCGGAAGAATACATATATATATATATATATATATATATGTTCAGTGGACTTTGCTCTGCTGAGATTTTGCTTGGACTTATGAATATAAGTTGATGCTTCAACATAAATCGTGTATTAAAGGCAATATAACAACCACAATAAAAAGAATACAAGAACTTTGGACATAACCTTTTCCATAATAACAACACAGATTTTAACAAGACTTGTCAAAAATAAATAAATAAAAAGAAATATATAAATAGAAAAATCGTATCTGTTCATTGCGCGTAAGAAAGCTCCCAAAAGTTGAATCATGCCCCCAGTGGTTGAATAATGCCTCCGGCGATACTAAACTGAACAAGTGCTCCCGCAACAATAGAAGAGATGCTTTTGCTAGTTGTAGAAAAGATGCTTCTAACGGCAATTAAAGAAATGCTTACAGTAGTGACAGAGAGAGTCAGTCTTGGTAGATCTATTACATGGGCACAAATATATGCCCCACGGTGGGCGCCAAATGTTCGGCAATAATTTTACCTTCTTCTCCGTATACCCCTTCTCTCCCTTGTTCATTGAAATCTCCTCCCGGCGGCCTGCGAGCAAGAATATAGTAAAATAAAGCGGTCGGAATTGGTCCCCGACCAAGGACACTCCGATGCTTAAGTCAGTCTCTTGTATAGATATAAGCTCATGTAAATAAAGAGAGAGAGAGAGAGGAAGATCCGAGAAAAAGGAGCCGAAAAGAGAGACCCTTTACACAGTCTTGATTTTTGGTATTTATAGATGGAGTGTTTGTCTTGCTTTTTGTTGATTTGACTATCACTTTATCTTGATGTGACTTAAAGTGGAGGTGAGTGGCTAATATTAAATGCCAGATGATGTAAGCTTCGGGAGCCGTGTGAAAGTGTGGTACATAAAGAAACTATACAACGTAACTAGCAAACTATTTAGTCTCAATTTAACCATAATATACCTCTCTGTTCAGGAAGTGTAATTTATGGTCGGCAAACCACTCTTGTGGTCGGACAAACTATTTTTATACCTCACACTTTCCTTCTCATTTTTGTCATTTGTGTTGTCGGCAGTAATTGTGGGTATTCTATCATTTTATCTTCTTTGCGTAAATATATCATATTGTTGATGCGACACTTCTACGGAGCAATTTATGGACTTGTTATTTGCTCCAATCTCGCAGAACTCGCCTTACCATCTTTGTGCGCGCGCGCGCGCGTTTATGATTGAGTTCATAAGAGTTCGACTTGTCACAATCCAAGACATTATATTATATTATTTATATTTTTAAATAAAAAATTAAATTTTATACCAAAATTCTTTATTTATTTTAATACTAAACTACTTATTTTATAAATTTTAAATCATTTTTATTTAAAAATATGATTTAATTTTGTTATTTTAAGAAAAAAAAAGTTTATACGGGTGAGTGTAGGGTTGGCACAAGGGTAAGACATTCGCCTTAGGTTTATTTTTCTTTTCATTTTTTTTTGTGTGTAATGGGACTTAGCCTAATAATTTATCATAATTTTTTTTTGAATTTAATACTTATTTAATTTTTGCACTTTTAAAATTTCAAGTCATTATCTTATAAATCTAATATTAAATTTCTCCGCAAGTAATGCATTTCTCAAAAATTTCTCATACTGAATAATTATATTATGCTATAAATTTTACAACTCTTTTTACTGCTAATTTATAATAATTACCTTTATTTACCATAAATACAAAGCAATCCATTCTAATATTTCGCCTTTGGCCGACTTTTGTGAAACTTACTCCCCAAACCCAGCCTGAGAATTAGAGCAAGGTTCAACGGACTCCAAATATATATATATATATATATATATATTTAGCACAGGCTATCCACTGTTTAGCCTTCAGCACAACTCAAATCATGAAAATAGTTGATTTACAAATAAAAATAAAACAAGATACATTTAAATATCTCCAGACTTGTAATTTTACCTCTCTTTTTAATATTAAGGTAAATTACATGCACTTCTCCTTACTGCTGGCATAGTTATACTTACCACTCTCAACATTTAAAAATTACATTTTCATTTCTTTTTTTGTAATGTTGTTAATATTAACTTCCTTATATTAAGTCAATCACTAAAACTTAACAAAAAATATTAAAAAAATAAAATTTTTAGGTGTTTGTCCTATTTACTACTCCGTCTCTCACATATTCATTAGTTTTTTTTATTTTTACTTGTTTTAGGGAATTTTTGTAAAGAAATTGACAAATATGTGTGAGGGCTAAAATAAAAAAAATATCTAAAATTTTGGTTATTATGATTTTTTTGGTTAAGTTTTAACGATTAATTTAACGAAAGGAAGTAACTGTTAACAGTATTTCAAAATAATAGAGTTAAATGTAATTTTTAAATATTGAGTATAAAAAGTGTAATAAATCAAAAGTTGAGGCAGAATAAGTGTAATTTATTCTTACTATTAAGTTCCCATATCTCGTGGTAACACGTCTTCATCGCCATGAATACTCCGATTTCATGATTTGTCTTTGCCCATTTGGGTTTATATATTTAAGAAAATGGATTGCGGACAACTGGAAGATCAGTGGCACAATGACAGGCCCCAGTTTTCTTTGGCTATTTATTCTTGCATTCATATCTGCCTTTGCTTTGAACAACTCTCATCTATTGAATGTTCTGCTTGCATCTGGGGTACGCAATTGCATTTATTTTCAAACTAGTCCACCAATTCTGATATGGCCTTCCATTGGCCCGTTTGATTTGTAATAATTTGATGAAAATTTTTAAAAATTTTTATAAATCTCTGTTAACTTTATATCACATCAACTTTTTTCTCTCAGTGTACGCATTACGAACTCTCCCCAAATCACAATTTATCTCATTTTTTCTTACTCCAAACAACTTGTTTGTCTTTTCTGGAAAATAGAATTTTTTATCCCATCGTGAGTTATCCACAAAATCGCTACATAATTTTTTTTTATTCTAAATTCATTAAATATTTTTCAGGCTGAATAAAAAAAAATAATGAAACAGCAACATATTTTTTTAATTCTCCTTATTTTTTTATTTCTAAAAAAAAATCAAAAGCTAACTTTTCTTATATCACTTTTTCTAACCATAAATTGATAGATATATATATAATTTTAATAACTTTTAGATAAGTTAAAAATAAGTTTAAAAAATATTATAAAGAAAATGCTCACAAATAGGAAAAATCACACATGTGGTTTAAAAAAATTTAGCTTGTCAATGAGCTGAGCTGGATATACTGCAAATCCAATTCGGACCAGATTCAATAATATTAAACTAGATTCGTCTAATTCAATATAACGGATTTAGATCCGTTGAGCTTAAAAATTAATAGATTTAAATCTGGTCGATCCGTCAAATTCATAATTTTTAGAAATAAAATATTTAAAAATAAAAAATAAAAATATTAAAATATTCAAAAATAATAAATTTTATGTATAAATAAAATCAATCATCTTGACTATTTATATGTATGTATTATAAAAGCTTTTGGGGCTTATATTTAATTTTATTACTTTTAACGCCTTTTCATTTCTCTCGTTCACTGCTCCTAACAAGTTTCTGCTACGGCTTTTAATGAAATGAAACAAATTAAGGTTGGCGTTGCGGTTTGTTTAGCTCCAGCTTACCTCCGTGCCGGAGAGTTTGGTACCGCTTATGTGGAGCTTATGATAATTAAACAAGACCGACACAAATACACATAATTCAAGATTAATTTATCTGTTATTGGGTTGGATTCGGGTATATATCTTGTCGCAATCCAAGATATTATATTATGTTATTTGTATTTTTATATAAAAAATTAAGTTTTATATCAAAATTCTTTAAAAAAACTACTTATTTTAACACTATATTACTTATTTTTATAAAATTTAAATTATTTTTATTTAAAAATATAATTTAATTTTATTTTGAAAAAGTACGGATAAGTGTGGGGTTGGCGCAATGGTAAGGCATTCGCCTTGGGTCCTTTTTTTTTATGTGTAATGGGACTTAGCCTTATAATTTACCATAATTTTTTTTTTGAATTTAATACTTATTTAATTTTTGCACTTTTAAAATTTTGGGTCATTATCTTATAAATTTAATATTAAACTTCTCCCCAAGTAATGCACTTCTCGAAAAATTCTCGTACTCTATTTATATTATGTTATAAATTTTACAGTTTTCTGTCACGCTCCTAATTTAATTGTCCGAAACGAATGGTATGAGAATATGGGAACTAATTAAAAAAAATGTCCCAAAGTCAACTCATAACATAATAATAATTATAATCAGAGTATCTAATATTGTCCCTTATTCTTATATAAAATAATAGAAACAACCTCATAATAATAATAAAAGCTAACGTCACACACTAGTGACACCCGTCCAAGGCTTACGCAGTTGAAATAACATAATAATAATACAATCTCACATGTAATAAGTGTGGGACCCACACCTGGGTTGCATAAATAGAAACACAATAATCCAATAATAAAATAAAATCACGTGCTAGTTCCATCTATCAGTTTGAACTCAACTTTAGGTGGCTACTCCTTAGCCTTGCTAGATCACCTATAATATGAATAGAGTGAGCAAACTTATCCAATGGGTAGGATTGTGCAGTTGTGCACACATGAACAATAATTAACCTATCATAATACTCACAACAATCTTCACAAAAATGTAACATATTATGCACATGTGATACAATATAATGGTCAACGTATTCTCTAATCATCATCTATCCTAAACCTTATTCTAGCATGGGTGACGCTTAACAAAGCACATTGGGTCACCAACTGTATCGTTTAAGCTTACGACAAATGTATAGCTCGATATATATCATAAGTGGGGAATCGAGTTACATCCGTACTGCTGTAAGACTCAGGGGAATCGAGTTATGTATTCTGACCCTTCTGCTAGGAAACCGAGTTATACTTCTAGTCAAGACTTGTTTAACTCAAGCAGGATCTAGCTACAGTTTGAAGAAAATCTTTTAATGTATCATCTCAATATTGATGTTCCAACTCCAAATGACTAAGCTTTAGTCATAAATATCGACTTGGAGATCATCCAGTATTTTCAAAATCTTATTTTATCCATTTTCTCAAAATCAAGGATCTCGTCATGTCAATAATATCAACATGACACTCTTGATCAATCAATAATCACAATATCCAGTCGGATAATGCAACCCCAATCTCGTGTAAACGATATACTCAATTGTGTAAATAAATATCGTTTTAATACAAACATGTATTTTCATTAGGTTTGATGATGATTTAATGTTTATTCCATCCTTAAAAATCAATAACAATTTAGTTTAGGCACAAAACATGTATTTAGAGATTAGTTATGACATTTTTTGAAATTTAGCCATACTAGTGTCCGAACAATTTAAGTTGCGGTCCGAAACCCCCTGATCTGGACATCCTGTCCATCCGATCTGAACAGCCCGTGTTCGGACACCTTATCTAGTTGGTCTGGACACCAGAGCCTAGTGCCCAGTTTCTGGGTTCGTTTTCAACGAAACCTAGCTCTAAAACATTCCCAAATTACCCGTTCAAGTCTCAACTCAACAACAAATCATATATGAATACTTAAATGCTTAAACCATATGTTTCTACAGCATTTAATCAAAGAATTAATCAAATATATGTAAGATCTTCACACATATATGCATATATATGTACACACACATTCATATATACATACGTATGCACAAATCTCATGATATTCAACCAAATCAAGCATATATATATATATATATATATATGTCAAAATCATTCTAACAATATTTAGAATACAGATATAAGTTCCACTTACCTCGGATCCAAAGAAAAGAGAAGAAAAACGAACAAAACCAGTTGAGTTCCTAACCTTCAAAAGCTAATTTCTTCCATCTCAGGTCAAATCACTGAAAATGGCCACCACCACGACGTTTACAGTGCCAAATACTATCCTGATCTGTTGATCTTTCTTCTCGGAACTCTTTCTCTCTCTCCCTCTCTTTGTCACAGTTTTGGAGTAGTTGAGCCAATAAGAAAGAAAGGAAAAGAAGAAAGAAAGAAAGAAAGAAAGAAAGAAGAAGAAAGGACATGAAAGAAAAGAAAAGAATGGCTGGGCCTTTGACCTAATTGTCCAATCAATACTACTTCGGGCCAAACTCAGCTCAGGAGAAATAAAATAAGTTGACCCAATCTTATTTTAAATATTTTATTGACCCAAAATAGTACATAAATGGCCAAAAATAAATACCAAGGGTTACAGTTTCACTTGTAACTTATAATAACCATTTTTATTTATCATAAATACAAAGCAATCCATTTTAATATTTCACCTTAGGCCGACATTTGTGAAATTGAGAATTAGAGCAAGGTTCAACAGACTTAATAAAAAATATTTTTAGCACGGACTATCCATTGTTTAGCCTTAAGCACAACTCAAATCATGAAAATAGTAGATTTATAAATAAAAATAAAATAGCGTACATCTAAATATCTTCAGACTTGTAATTTTACCTCTCTTTAATATTAGGATAAATTACACGTACTTCTTTTCAATGGTTGAATAACTACACTTACTACTCTCAAGATTTTAAAATTACATTTCCATCTTTTATTTGTAATATTGTTAACATTGACCTCTTTCTATTAAATCAACCATTAAAACTTAACAGAAAATATTAAAATAATAAAATTTTTAGGTGTTTTTCCTATTTACTACTCCATCTTTTACATATTTATCATTTTTTTTTTACTTCTTTTAGGGAATTTTTATATAGAAATTGACGAATATGTGTGAGGGGTAAAACAAGAAAAATATTTAAAATTTTGGTTACTATGATATCTTTTTGTTATGTTTTAATGGTTAATATAATAAAAGTAGGTAACTGTTAACAATATTTTAAAATAATAGAATTAAATATAATTTTTAGATATTGAGCATGAAAAGTGTAATAAATCAAAGGTTGTGGCAAAATAAGTGTAATTTACTCTTAGTATTAAGTTCGCATTTACCGTGCTAACACGTCTTCATCGTCATAAATACTCTGATTTATGATTTGTCTTTGCCCTTTTGGTTTATACATTTAAGAAAATTGGATTGTGGACAACTAGAAGATCAGTGGTATAATGACAAGGCCCTGGTTTTCTTTGGCTATTTATTCTTGTATTCATATCTGCCTTTGCTTTGAACAAGGTCTCATCTATTGAATGTTCTGCTTGTATTTGGGGTACGTAATTGCATTTATTTTCAAACTAGTCCACCAAATTTGATATGGCATTCCATTGTTTGTCTTTGCTGAAAAGGGAATTTGTTATCCCATCATTACTTAGCCACAAAATCGCTGCATAATAATTTTTTTTTATTCTAAATTCATTAAATATTTTTCATGCTACAAAAAAATAATGAAAACAGTAATATTTTTTTTTAATTTTCCTTATTTTTTTATTTCTAAAAAAATCAAAAGCTAATTTTTCTTATATCACTTTTTTTAACCATAAATTGATGTGTGTGTGTGTGTGTGTTTGTGTGTATGTATATAATTTTAATAACTTTTAGATAAGTTAAAAATATGTTTAAAAAGATTATAAAGAAATGCTCACAAATAGGAAAAATCACACATATAGTCTAAAAAAAAATAGACCTATCAATGAGTGGGATTTAGTTCAAATCCAATCCGAATTAGATTTAATAATATTAAACTAGATACGCCTAATTCTATCGGTGACATAACGGAGATCCGTTGAGTTTAAAAATTAATAGATCTAAATTTGGTCAATTTGTCAAATTTATAATTTTTAGAAATAAAATATTTAAAAATATAAAATATAAATTTTAAAATATTCAAAAATAATAAATTTTACGTATGAATAAAATAACCATCTTAACTATTTAAATGTATGTATTATAAAAGCTTTTGGGGCTTATATTTAATTTTATTACTTTTAACGCTTCTTCATTTCTCTCGTTCACTACTCCTAGCAAGTTCCTGCTACAGCTTTTAATGAAATGAAACAAATTAAGGTTGGCGCTGCGGTTTGTTCAGCTCCAGCTTACCTCCGTACCGGAGAGTTTGGTACCGCTTGTGTGGGGCTTATGATAATTAAACAAGACCGACATAAATAAAAATAATTCAAGATTAATATATCTGTTAATAGGTTAGATTCGAGTATATGAATCAGGTCAGATTTTGTAAAATTTGACCTGACTATTTTCAGTTCTAGACCGGATCTACTATTGTTAGATCTAATGAATTTGATACAAATCAGGCTCATTGACATGTTTAAAAAATTATATTTTTTTATCTGTTTTAAATTTTTTATATTTTAAGCATTTTTTTGAAATATGTGAATAATATATCTAAAATCTATCAAAATAAAAAAATTAAGTTTAAACGAATCGCATTAAACGGGGAAAAAAATCCAAAAAAAAAAACCTAAAACTTTTATTCCTTTCCCCAAACCCCCCCCCCCCCAAAAAGACTAACGATGCTAAAAATCTAGGCCCCCCAACCAACCAAAGCCCAATCAATCAATGAAGTATGGAGTCACTTGGGTGTCCCATTTGGGTATTCTCTCTGTATTATTTTCGTCCACGGTTCCACCCCTTTTGTCATTTTGTGACCTTCTCTTTAGTTACTGAGGTAGGGATATTTGTACTTTTGTATTAATTTTTTTTTCATTTGACATGAGATTTAGTGTAAAAGAGTAATGTAAAGTAAGAGGAACTAATAAAGAAGTGTATTTATTGTTTTTTTATTTGTTATTTTTTTTGTTTTCATACATATATATAATAATAATAGTAATAATAATAATAATTCCGTTACTATTTTTAATCTCCATGTCTACTGAAAATTTTCCCTGGGTTGCAGTAGTTGAAGCCTCTGCTATCGGACATGAGGGTTCCATTCCTCATCCCATTCCTAGCTATAGCCCACTTCCCAAATTTAAACCTTCCACGAAAAAGAGTTCGAACCAAGAGCTTCTAACAAGAGCAACATATGGGGGACCTCTCAGTCCTTCGAAAAGGGAACATCTCAAAGCTTATCAATATATGTATCCAATATTGGAGATGTGGATGTTTCTCTGGCCTGCCCACATGCCACTGTTGTGTCATGTGTTCTTCCTTTTTATTTGATCTGATCAATTACGGACGGAAGTAGGAATCTCCAATAGGACACCGAACTAGTAAAGCCAAGAGATTGTACACCAACTTTTTATGTACAAAAGTTCTTGACTGAAAATATAAGACATCTAGTGAGATTTTTAATATTGTGAGGGGGTTATGGCTTCTAAAATTCAATACATAAAATGTACAAAAGTTTTTAATTGAAAATATAATATATTTAGTGAGGTTTTTAAGATCATGAGAGATCATCAAAGGCGACCTAGAATTGGATTGCCTCGGTTTGCCCTGACCTATAACCCCAACAGCCTAGCCCATTTTTCTTTTTTAGTTTTTTTTTTTTTTAAATTTAATCTCATTCTAGGGCTTGGTTTAGGAAGTAAAAAAATTAGTTTTTTTGTAGCTGACTAGTTAATTATAAAAAAGTTAACTTTTTTGTGTTTAGGAAGAAAAAAAAAGTTAGCTTTTTAATAATTATTTTTAGTAGTTAATTTTTTAACTTTTTGTAAATTTAACATTTTTATCCTTGAAAGTTTAAAAAAAATTAAAACATAAAAAGATAAATTTAGTCATTTTAAAAAAACCCACAAAGCTAGTAGCTGAGCTACTAGCTACCGGTTCCCAAATGAAATCTAAATTTTTGTAACTCAGTCCACCTTGCACATTACAAGTATTTATTTATTCTATTTTTATTGTTCTTTTTTATATGAGCAAAAATAAGACTTTTTTATAACAAAATTTTATATTAGTATAAAAAAATTCTAAATTTTGAATCCTGTCTCTAGGAGTCTATGACTCTCATATATACGTAACTTTGTCACTATGAGTGATGATGATACGTTTGTTTCTCTCAAATAAAGTGTAAAAGAAGGCATGGGGACCCATTTTCATGTCCAATCCTTGCCATGGTTTGTCTTTCTCCTTGGTTGCTTTGTCCTGTGTTAAATTGACTATATGGCAACGTAATTTCATTGTTGTTGGTCGTAGCTTAGTTGTCCCAATCTTAAATGGAGGACTGGGTGATTTTGGCATGAAAACTGCTGAAGCAGAGAGGAAATGGTCCTGGTGTACTGATCAGCAAGAGGCACACCTAGTTTTGTTCATAGGTACTTGTCTACCTTATTTGTTGATGGTGACTCTTGCATTAGAGTTTGGCTTCTGGTACATTGTCATTTACCTATATTCATCTCTCTGTTGTGTACACACACACACACACACAAACACATATGTATATATATATATAAGTAAATAATTGTTTTATTTTATTTTGTTTTTCCAATTTTTTTAGTATGTAACTGTTTAAGAATGTCGGATTTTCACAGAGTTTTCTTTTTATGCGACTGCGGACTTGGAAAATTTGGAGTCGAAAGCACGAGGCTTATAAAAAAAAAAAAAAAAAAAATTATCTTACTAAAAGAGTTATGGATGCATGTTGAGAGTTCTGAATGCATATTTAAATTGCTGTGAAACTGTCTGCATTTAAAAGAAAAAAAAAGATAGAGTTGATGTAAAACTTTTAATATTAATTAGTACTATCTAAGAAAAAATTAAAAACTACTCTGAAGTATAATATTTGGTAAGACTTATCTAAAAAATTTCTTCTACTAAGAGAGCTTTTTTTTTTCTCTCTGTCTATATGCGTATCTTAATTTTTTTAAAAAAAAATGTTATGAAAGTAGAATATTTGATGAGACTTATTTTATAAAAAAAAATTCTTTTACTAAAAGAGCCTATCTAATGCATCGTGAAATTGATGTGAAGCTGGAGTTTTCAAGATTTCAATGGTAGATATCTATATAATATGGCATGTAATTCTAATAAATGTGGAATTAACTCACGGGTTCCTAGAAGGGACCAATTGCCTAAAAATTCACTATAATTATAAAATCTATATATTTTAAATTTATTAGAAATTAAATGAAAAATAGAAAATACTTAAATAATAATTAAAAATTATTTCTCTCATAATAATAATTCTTAATATTTTTTACAGTTAAAAATAAAGAAAAATGTCTAAATATTAATTAAGATTGGGTGTAATTTTTTTTAGTGGGAAAATATTTAAAAATTATTTTTTCTCAAAATAACAACTCTTAGTATTTTAAATTTAAAAAGTAAAGAAAAATTCCTAAATATTAATTAAGATTGAAAGTAATTATTTTTTTAAATTCTAGTTTTAAATTTAAATTTGTCATGTTGGCTATATTTTATAAAATTAGTCGAAAAATTATTATTTCTAAATATTATGTAGCATTCTCTATATTCACTATTCTATTTTTTTATTTTTACAAATCCTTGAATAAAATTAATTTTAGGGAGTAATTTTTTTAAATTTTAAATATAAACTTAAATTATTGGTGTTGATCATACATCTATATGATAAAGAAGTTTAAAATTTGAACTCGAGATATTTTTAATGTTGAATGGCTAGGAGTACTTCTTTTTTACTTCAATTTGTGTTTTAAGTTGCTTCACATGAAAACACACTCTCTCACTCTTCCCACATTTTTTGAATATTTTTTATGTAAATTTTAAATTAATATTTTTTAAAATGTGATAATATTTATAATAAATTATAAAATTTTACACTTTTATTAATCACTGTACAAATATCTATTAGACAAAGTTCACTAAAATTTTTTTATCTAAAAATAAAAAGTTATATTTGGACTATAATTTTTTTAAAAAAATTTTGAAAAAATATTTCAATTAAAATTTTAATTTTCATAAAACTTAAATTTTTAAATTTATACACTTTTATACTATTTGTCTCATAATTACGTTATCTTTAGTCTTTGTTGGTTAGTAATTTTTATTTTTACTATAGTTTTTTATGTAAATTTATTTAACAAATTTACATTTGACTTTTTTGTTGGTCAAATTATGTTTTCACATCTCTAGCCAAGACCAATTTTTAGTGTGTGTGTATATATATATATATATATATATGAATGTGAGCTGAATGAAGACAATACCAACAAGCTTTGCTAAATAATTAATTAAAAATATGTAACTTCTATTTGAGAGAGAGATGTTAGCCTGAAAAGAGTCAAATCAAGGTAATTTGTTTATTTAAGCATTTATCTTTAATTACTTCACTTGATAACACCCAATTTTCTTAAAGAGAAACGAGTCCTATATGAATCGAATGGGTAGTAAATTGAAGTGATCTGATATTTTAGAAAGGAGCATATATAAAAGAAAATTAAGCTATTAAGCTTCGTTAATTAACAATGTGTTTGAAAAGGAACAAAAAAAAAAAAAAAAAGAAAGAAAGAAAAAATTCTATTTAAAAAATTGAAAACTAACAAATTTTGAAAATCACGATACAAACTTATAAATAAAAATAAATAAATAAAATAAAAACTTATAAATAAAGATTACTGAAATCACTCGAAAACCCAGGCATTCGTTTGACATATTGCAATCTCTTCCTTGGAGAAAAATCATGGACGATATTTAATGCTCGATGAATCTCCTCTGACAACTTTTATCATGCTGACAACCTTTTCACATACTGAATCAAGTAAACCTTTAATATTTAGATGGTTTGCTATCACGATCACGTCGTAAAGTACAGCTTAGCCTCTGTTGAGGAATTCGAAGTAGAAATGCTCTGAGATGGGCTGGTTTGGAATCCAGGTCGGCGTGCTTCTTACAGTGTTCGATGACCATGCAGAGGGTCTTGTTGTTGATGTTGGGTAACGAAATGATGTTCAATAAATAGTTGTCTTCCACGTATGCTTAGTCGTCTGAGACATGATCACGATCGACTCTTTCATCACTGCCTCTTCACCATCGAAGATTCTGAGAGTTAGGCCTTTCTATTAAATTTTATTTTCAAATACAATCTTAGATTATCATCATGTTAATCACAACCAGTAAACAAAATATAAAATTATGTACGAAATCATAAGTATACCTGAATTCATGCTGTGAATATTCTTGATTCTCTAAAGAGTAGGATTAACATAACAATTTTACCTCAAGAGTGTCTCACAATGGTTAGAGGCACAAAAATGTTGTAAGTGTGAACCCTAGAGTCTCTCATTCCTTTTATAGGTCTCCCACCATAAAAAATATCAAATCGTTACTCTTAACCCTAAATTAATTCATTATAATATCTCATAATTATAATCAGATTAGTGTAACTAATAACCCATAATTTAATAATTTAAATAATTGGGTGTAATGGGTGTGTGGGTCACTTAATAGAATATTCATTTTAATAATATTCTTACACATTCTTTCATCTTTTTCTCTAATAACATTGTGATTGTGGGTGATGAAAAAAAAAATTCAATAATCAAGAAGTTGAGTATTAAATGAAAGAGAGAAACTAAATACATATATATATATAGACGCATTAGTGTGCCTTGTATCTGAGTTAGCTAGAAAAAGAATTGGAATTCAAAGACGGAAACTTTACCAGATTTTCTGAGTTAGGAAAGGAATTGGAATTCATAAATTTTAGTTTAATGATGGTAAATTCATACAAAACTAAATTAAATATTACAGATATATTTATTTTTTATTTGAAAAGAAAAAAGATAATTCAAAGTTCAGAAAATCTGTAAAGTTGTCAAAGTAATAAACTGCAATCCAAATCAAAGTTAGAAACTAGTCAAATTTTACACAGAGTAGGATTTATTCAAGTAATTCCACTGAATTACAGTAAATCGCGTAGGTTGAACGTAAGTAGGGGCAAATCCAAGATTTTGATTGAGAGGCACCAAACACTTAGAAAAAGGATAATAAGTTACGTTGAAATTAAAAGTAAGATTAAAAAAAAAAAGAAAATTATCCTCATACATGAAATCAATGGATATATTTTTCATAATTCAATAGTTTAACTAGCCTCTTTTAATAATATTTATTAAAGATGTCTCTCGTTATAAAAATAATAATAATTATTAATTTTATTGTTTATAGAATTTATTACATTATGTGTTATATTTATTGATATTATGCTTAAAAGTATTCAATAGTATAGTGAAAAATATACTTTATTTCACAAAAATTTGGGTTTGATTCTTATAAATTACTTTTATGTTAAAAAATTTTGAATTAATTTTAATTTTTTAGTAAGACCAAAATACCCTAATTTTTGAATTAATTTATTTTTAATAAAGCAAAAATATCAAGGGCATTTTGGTAATTTGTATCCAAATTCAAGAAGGTGACTTGCCCTCCCTTTGCCTCTATTTGGCTCTGCCAGTGGACGCAGGCAATCCAAAGGGTCGAAATATCTTCACAATCACGGTGCTAGAAGCTCGAGAGATCACTCTGACAAAGATTTTATATATTATAAAGATTTTATTTATGTTTTAGGAAAATCTGTTTATATATTTAAGTTTTAGTTTGAATAAGACTTTATAAGCCTATGTATATACACTCAATCTTAACGTACAAAGATAACTGAGGGGGCATATTATAAAGTATTAGGGAGATAGATTTTTACTTTGAGAGTTTAACGATCTCTCTCTTATTTTCCTTTTATTTTTTGTATGTTTACTTTCTGTGCAACTCAGAAACTCAACTTGGTTTAAGTTCATCGTATAATCGAATAAGAGTGACAAAATGATTCATGTGAGTAATTCGTAGTAACTTCAAGTAGAGCCTTGCAACCTTATTATATAGTTAAATTATTTTTCGAGATTTCTCCCTATGAAAGGGTTTTTTCAGTAATTCTCTATTGTTACTGTCTTTACTATGTGTGATTGCTTGATTGATTTTGATTAAAAAAATTTTAATAAAAAATATCAACTGGAAACTAGATTAAAGATGACTTATATTAATCTACATGCCTTTTTTGACTAGGATTAGAATTAAGATTTAGACCAAAGAAGGAAACTTCACAAAATTATTCGAGTTAGGAGAGGGATCGGAATTCAAATATGGACTCGGGGGCTGAAGTCGACCCCTTGACTTCAACAGCCGCAGTCAATTGGAACGGCGTCGTTTTGCTTGGAATGGCGTCGTTTCTTTTTTTTTTTTTTTTTTTTTTTTTTTGAAAGGTGAATTTTTTTTTTTTTTTTTTTAAGGGGAGGGGGAAGACTCGAACTCGAGTCATGAACAGGCAGGAAAGGCTCTTAACCACTGAGCTAAAGGCCACGCTCGGAATGGCGTCGTTTCACTTCGATCGTCTGATGGTTTTTTCTTTCTTTTTTTCTTTCTGTTTTGTTATTTTCCGAGGCAACGCGATGTCTTGATTACCGAGAGAGAGAGAGAGAGAGAGAGAGGAGTGCGAATTGAGATAGGGAGGAAGCAGTCTTGAGTGGCTTTTGTGTCAGAATAGAAAAAATTTATAAATAAAAATAATTAATTTTTTAATTAACTAAGTTACAAAATAAAATAAAATAAAAATATTTTAAATATAATTAAATAACTTTAGGCAACTTTTAAATAGGCAGTGAAACAAATATAAATAAATAAAATAATTAATTTTTTAAATGTTTGTTAAAAATAAAATATTAATAAATTTTGCTATAATTTTTAACATATTCTCCTGCACCAAATTAAGTTTAATTACTATTGTCAAGATTTGTGAAAATTTATTTATAAAGGTAATTATTTCTATTCAAATTATATATAAGAATAGAAATTTGTAGTTTCGTTAGCTCACGTTTGGAGGATAAAAAAAAATTAAAAAAAAATATAAACTTTGGTGTCTTAGATATTTGATAAAACACAAAAAGTTATCAATAATTTTATGTGACATGTTAAAACTAAATTAGCATGTCTCTCACCTTGTTTCTACCTTGTTTCTACGTTAGGGAATATTTTGAGAGTGACTAAATAATATTATGAATAATGTGAAAAATTAAATATAACGTGAAATTATTTTTTTATGTGAAATTATATTTTTAATGTTTGATTATTATATATGGATTATGATAATAGATGTTAGATTATTCAATTATTCCGTCCAAATTTATCAAACAAACATGATTGATATGCAGTGGGATAAAGGTGCACACGTTACCTGTATTTTATTTATCGTTATTTTATTCTGTGTCAATATTCAAATTAGAGTTATAACAGCCATGAGCCCGTTTGGCAGCTAAAAAAAAAAGAAGAAAAGCTTAACTTTTGGTAATTTTTTGAGTGTTTTTTTTTTGTACTTTTTTGTGTATTTGGTTAAATAAAGTGTATTTTTTTAACACTTTTTAGTAATTTTTGAGCGTTTGATAAATTTTTTACTGTAGCAAATCAAAAAAGTGATATTTTTTGTGTTTGGTATATTTTTTACTGTAGCAAATTAAAAAAGTGACAACTTTTTGTTTTACTTTTTACTATAACAAATAAAAAAAAAATGAAAAAATTTATGATTTTGCCAAACGCACCAAAGTTACAAAATGTAACTTTTGGTATTTTTTACTAATTTTTGAAGTTGTCAAACGGGCTCCTATATTCTAAAATTGGTGAGAGAGTTTGTTTCAGATATTTAAAAATATGAGGGGTTTCAACTTCGAGAGATATGCCCAAATTATTTAATCTTTTGTATATTAGTGTGTATATTTAAACTAGGAGTTGGGGAAAGATAAAAATTGTGATAATAGTTATTTTTTCTTCTTTTTTTTTTTTTCATTTCTCTTTCTCTTCGTGTAAATTATATTTTTTATCTCTATAAATTAACTATAAGAAGTTAGGACATTTTCATCAAATTTCCTATTTAAGAAAATACATTACTTCACGGAAACAAAATAGATAAAAAAAATTCTTGTTTTTTTTTTTTTTCTTCCCTTTATTAGATTCTCTAGAGTTTATCTGAAATAGAAACGTACACATTGTTCCGTTATATTTAGGGGAGTACATTTTATCACCGTAAACTTTTTTAATTAAAAAAAAAAGTATTTCTCTTTCTTACTTTATTTAATTTTTTTTAATTTGTAAAAGTAAATAATAAAGAAATATTTAATAATTTTACAATGAATTTAACATAATTGGGAATGATTGATGTTGTAGACTCGATTAGACAGGGATGCTATAAACTAGGAAAGTACCTACCCAGTAATATCTTGAAATTTTATATGAAAATTTAGATACGGAAGCCCTTAGAAAGAGAAGTTGAGAAGAAAAGTTAAAATAGAAAATAAAAATTATTTATAAAATCAAAAATTGTGATCGAAATGAACTAAAAGAGAGATACATCTATAATGTATATGTACTAACAATTGCTTGTACATGAAGACGGAGAAATATAATTTAACACGTAAATAATTCAAATTTAAATTTATAAAATAGACTTATATAACAAAGTGTAAAAATAACTTATATAAAGAAAAATCTTTAATCAAAAGATATTAACTTATAAAATTTTATTATTTATTATAAATATTATCATATTTTTTAAAATATTAATTTAAATTTTTTATATAAAAAATATTCAAAAAATATAGATAAATGAGAAAAACAAAAATAATTCCGATTATTTAGCAAATTCAACAGTTGAAAATATCTCAAATTTAAAATTTAAAATTTTCTTATTATATAAATGACACATAGTGTAAAAGTAGTGTGTTACATTTTTTAAAATATTGATTTAAAATATTTTATATAAAAAGTATTAAAAAATATGGGAAGAGTGAGAAAAAAAATAATTCTGTCCATTTAACAAATTCAATAGTTGAAAATATCTCAAATTTAAAATTTTAAACTTCCTTATTATATAAATGACCATAGTGTAAAAGTGTATGTATTTAAAATTTAAGCTTTAAATATATTAAAATTGAAATTTTAATTTAAATGTTTATTTTTAATAAAATTTTAAAAAATTTAAAATTTAAATATATTTTTTAAATAAAAAATTAGTTTATTTTGTCTAATAGGTATCCATACATTATTTAATAATAATAGATAATATAAGTAAAATATAATTTCTATAATTTTACAAAATATAATACATAATATATGTATATATAATTTATACAATAATATAATATATATATATATATATTTATTTATTTGAATTTCAAATTTCAAATTTAAAGGATATGTTTTATTATATAGATATATAACAAATGATGACATGGCAAAATTTTAGTAACGACTGGGATAAATGTCAAATAAAGTATGTATTTTATTATATAAGTATAATACATATGTGGTCCCTCCATAGGGCAGGTATAATATATATGTTGTCTCTCTCGTTTGGAGGGACCTAGTAATAACTTCAATATCAGTGTTACGAGGATATATAAGCAAAAAATCATTGCAAAAGATCATCAAAGATTCAGAGCTGACGGCAGGTTTGCGTATGGAATATTTCCCTTCAATCTCGACAAGTTTCTTGGAGTTGGCTGGAACAACTTGTGCTGTGCTTTTGGATCGCTCTGCCTGCATGAATGAATTACATAGACAAAATCACATTGGTAGAGGTGAATAAAGTTTCATTTTCTGCCTGCTGGCAGTGTACATTTTTGTAGAGGCCGCGGGCGGAGCTACGTTGGGCACTTGTTCCTCAATTTTTTAGATAAAATTATTAAAATATTTTTTTATTATTTTAATTTTATTTAAAAATTAAATTAATTAAAAATTAAGATATTTTAATTTTATTAAAAATTTAAAGTTAACTCAAATTTTTTTAACATATAAGAAGTTTAAAAGAATCAAACTTGATATTTTTTGTGAAATAAAGTGTATCTTTTAATACATTATTACATATTTTTGTTTATACTATCAGTTAATTTAGCATATAACATAATAAATTCTATAGATAATAAAATTTAATAATAATTATATTCTTTGTAGTAAGGGATATCTCTAATAAACTTCAGGTGCTTGAACCATTAACTGTGAGAAATATATTCACTAGTTAATAGTCAAGAATAATTTATTTTCTCTCTAAAAATAATATCGTTTTTCTCCTACTCTTAATTAAAAATAAGTCGATTGTTATTTTTTCTTGGGTGTTCGGTGCTCCCCTTGGTGCCCGATGCCCCCTGGCGCCCGGTGCCTCCCTGGGCAAAAATTCTGGCTCCGCCCCTGGTAGAGGCTACATATATATATATATATATATATATATATTGTATACATATATACTTTTGCAAATTAATATAATTAAATTAAGGCTACTAATTAAGCAAGTAAAGGGTGTTCCGGATTGGTTTACATTGTTTGTAGCATGGCTGCTTAAAGACTGGATCTTCTGTTATTGCAGGAGGTTCCTTACCAAATCTCACCTCACAACTCATATCATCAAAATCTGCAGTTATATATATATATATATATAAAAGAAGAAGTTATATAAAGCATATACATCAAGAAACGATTTCTTCCACAATTGTTAGGCTGTGAAAGAATCAATGATTTCTCATGATAAAAAAGAATTCGGATATGAATTTATAGTTCTTTACCTGATTTGGTTTGTCAAGGAAAATTTATAGAAAAGGAAAGACAAGGATTGAGAAATCAAAATAATTAAATTAAAAATATAATTTATTGATATTTTTATTTGATTATATTATTTTATACCTTCAAACAAAGACATGTATGTGAGATTTTATTTTATTTTTTAATCTCATTCCTATTATCTCTATATTAGTAATTACTCATGTTTAAAGGCACATAAATATATTTAGCGTACAAATAACTCAAATTTAAATTTATAAAGTAAACCTACATGAAAAATCATAAAAATAACTTATAAAAATAAAAAATTACTAATTAAAAAATATTAAGATATCCATACAGTACTTAATAAAGGTATAAAATTTTATTATTTATTACAAATATTATCAAATTTTTTAACATATTAATCTAAAAATTTTTATATAAAAATATTTAAAAATATGGGAAGAGTGAAAGAGTATGTTTTCATATGAAATGACCAAAAAGATAACCAAAGTAAAAAAAAAGAAAATAATCCAAGTCATTGAGCAAATCTAATGATTGAAAATATATCAAATTCAAAAATTTAAGTTTCCTTGTTATATAAATGACACGAAGAGTATCAAAGTGTGTATATTTAAAATTTAAGTTTTAAGCACATTAAAATTAAAATTTTAACTTAAATGTTTATTTTTTAATAAATTTTTGAATAAAATTGAAGTTTAAAAATAAAAAAAATTAGTTGATTTGTATAATAGGCATCCATACATTATTTAATAAATGTGTATAATTTTATTATTTATTACAAATATTATCACATTTTTTCTAATATTAATTTAAAAATTTTTACATAAAAAATATTCAAAAATATATGAAAAGAGTAAGGGATTATATTTTTATGTGAAGTACCTGAAAAGACAATTAAAGTCGAGAGATAAAGAAGTAATTCTGATTATTGAATAAATCTAACGGTTGAAATATACAAAATGTCAATTCAATGATCTATATATATTGTTATATAAATATTATAATATTAAAACATAATCTTAACCGGTGTAGCTTTTGCTTTGAGCTAAATAAATAAATTAAGATACCTAAAATAATCCTTAAGAGTAATAACTTTTTCAACGTTTTTTTTTTTTTTTGTGTATAGTTGATTAATATATCAAAAATAAACTTTAACTTACGTATGAATTCCAATTTAGACGTAATACATATCCCCTTATCTTTTTTTTTTTTTTTTTTTTTTATCATTAGCATTGATTAGCCAAACTAGGGGCCGGCCTGATATATATATATATATATATTAGTGGAGATAAGGACATCAAAATATTAGGGGTATGGCATATGATATGCTAGTAAAGATATATAAGGACATCCAAATAATTAACAGGTCTGGCCTTATGTCTTGGAAGTACTTACTTGGGACCATGTTGACTGGCATTCCAAACGAGTCCTTGATGAAATCTTGAGACGGCACTTTGCAGAGGTTGATGCACATTCCAACACAATTCGACTCCTCCAGAAACCTGCAAAATTTACACAAAAAATAAATCAAAAAATAAAAAAAATTATATTGACACGTTATTAGGTAATTGCAACTGAACGACCTGAATAATTTATATGTATGAAATTTATGGTGCTTTTAGTTGAAAAGAAAATAGGGAGGATGAAATGAGAAAAGAGATAATACTTTATTTTTATTGTTTGATTAAAGAGAAAATGAAGAGAGAGAAAAAAAAAAAGAGTGGAAGATGGGGTGAAAAACTAGGATGGAACTCATCAAATTTTATCTTTCTAAATTTGGGCCGAAGAGAGTGAGGGAAGAGGAGAGAGAAAGAGAGAGACAGAAGAAAAAGTAGAAACCACTTTTTTTAAAATAATTTCTAATACAAAAAAATTGTAATATATACATATATATATATATATATGTATGTATGTATTTTAATTTCTATTACTTTTTCATCAAATTAAACACATTTCCTTCCTCCATTTTTTTCCTTCCTTCCTTTGCTCCTTACTCTCAGATTTTCTTTGTACCAAACATATGGTTAGCATCAAATTATTTATGTACTTAGGTGGTATTTAGTTTATTTTTCTTTTTTTTATTTTTATTTTATGTATTAAAAATCTCAAAATCGAAAATAAAAAATATTCTTTTTTTTAATTTAGAAATTTTCCTTACTTTGGATTAAAAACTCTCAAAACGATTTTTTACCTTTTTTTTATTTCACGTAATTTAAACCCATTTTCTATTTTTTAAAATAAATTTTAAAAATATAAGTAATCAAATGAGTATTGAGCTGTTTCCTTTATTTTTAAGATGACAAAATGAAAAATGAGTTTTAAATAGAAAATAAAAATTAAAAATTAAAAAAAAAACTAAACGACAACTTAATAATTGGAATTGCATCATTTGATTCATTTTCCTAATAAGGAAATGAAAGAAAAAACCTGCACTTCTTAACGTAGGCTACATTCCTTTCTGTTCCACCGTTGTGCTCCGACTTCCTTACCTTAAAGCCACAGAAAAATAATAATTATCAAACAATTAATGTATTTTTGCAAATAAGTGTTAAATTCACGACTATTAATTGTACGTTATTCTCGTATTTTGTTTTTCTTCTGATATATTTTTATTTACTCTTCAGTCATCATCAATCTTACCTCGGATGGTCCAACCAACCAAGTGAAAAATAGAGTAGTGAAAACTGCAAAATATTCCCTCGCAAATCTAGAATTTGGTAACAATGTCCTGGCCTGCCACATTTGCCAGCACACCACTAGTTCATTAGTCGTTCAAACGCCAGCCGTTCACACACTGATACCCAAAAAATATGGTAATAATTTTTGAATAATTTAGAGAGAGAGAGAGATTCCGTGATGGCTAAAAATCCATATTGATTTTGTTTGGAGTTAAAATAAAATAATACAAAATTTTATAAATCTTTACAAATACAAATTGCGAGATAATAAAATTTAAATTTTTCACTTACTAAATAAAACACGAGACATTAATTTTTACTATTTTATACAATTTCAAACACACCCATTGTTGTGTATTCCAAGCCCATGCAAACACTACTCGTTTTTCACTTTTTTTTTTTAACTAAAAAACTCATTAAAGTCATAACACTAACGATATGTTTTGAATTGAAAGGAGAGAGAATATTTTTTTTTCTCTCCTAATTGTATGGTTGTTGGATTTGAAAAGAGGGAGAAGAAAAAAATTATATAAAAATAAATTTAACACATTTTTCTTGTATTCTCTTAATTTTTTTTTTTTATGTTTTATATTTTCACTTTCCTTTGTTTTCTCTTTCCCTTCCACAAGTTCTAAATAAAGCATAAACAACCCTTTCCACGTACACATTTTGAAGTGATTTGACAATTTTTAGCTTCATTTTTTTTTTGTTTTAAGTTTTTTTTTTTCATTTTAATGTGATTTTTTTAATTTTACTTTTTTATTTAATATTTTTTAAGCATATTATTCGCATCAAAAAAATTATTAAAAAAGTTCATGGACAAGAAAATCACATATGTCCAGGAAAAAAAAACTGACTTTTTCTTTCATAGGTAATTATTTTTTCCAGTCCCCATCCTCACTTTCCGTTTAAAAATCAAAATTATTTATAGAATAAAAATAATTTACAAATTATTTATTAAAAACAAAAATTATACGTATTTTTAAATCAAATAATATTATATATTTACTATATACTATTATATAAATATAATTAACATTTTAAAATAAATTTTGTTATTTTTAATTTTGATATAATTAAAAAATACAAAATATCAATAACAGATATACTTATCAAAAATAAAAAATAAATGTAAATTGATTGGTAAAAGAGTTTGGTTAGTAATAAATTTATATGAGAATTTTTTTTTTAACATTTATCAATTAGTGGCCTTCTTGTAAAATCAAATATCGGTTAGGGGGCGCTTGGTAGCACAAGTTTTAGTATTTTTTTAGTAAATTTTAGTTAAAATTTGTTAGTTGTAATTTTGGTGTGTTTTTTTTTTTTTTTTTGGTAGTTAAAAGTTTTAGCATTTTTTTGGTGTGTTTGGTGAAAAAAATTATAATTTTTAGCAAAAAAATGTAACTTTTAAGTGTTTAGTAAAATTTTTGGCAATACTTAGTAATTTTTAGCACCTTTTGTGTATCTAGTAAAATTTTTAGCAAATTTTAGTGACTTTTTGTGTGTTTGGCGAAACTTTGAGTTGAATAAATTACTGTAGCAAAACAAAAAAGTGACAAAAGTTGAGGTTTTACCAAATGCTCAACTTGTAACTTTTAGTAAATTTTTGCACTTTTGTGTGCTGCCAAACATGACCTTAATCAACATGATTTAGTAAGATGTCATCATATCAGTAGATAAGCAAATTTGATAACTTCATGACAGTGGTTATAGTATTACGGGTGCGTTTGGTTTACTACTAAATTCTGAAAAATTTTGAAAATATTTAAAAATTTCTAAAAATTATTCATTTTTATCTCACTACACGAATTAAAAATTCATAACTTATCTCATTTTATCTCATTTTATTTCAATTTTTATCACTCTAAATATATTTTATGTATACATACATTTATAAAATGGAATTGATCATCACTGTGAATCCTAATAATTTCATCAAGAACAAAGAAGACCATGAGTAATAATTATGACGATAGTTATAGCATTACGGGTGCATTTGGTTTGCTAATAAATTCTGAAAAATTTTAAAAATATCTAAAAATTTCTAAAAATTATTCATTTTTATCTCACTACGCAAATTAGAAACTCATAACTTATCTCATTTTATCTCATTTTATTTTAATTTTTATCACTCTAAATACATTTTATGTATACATACATTTATAAAATGGAATTGATCACCACTGTGAGTCCTAATAATTTCATCAAGAACAAAGAAGACCACGAGTAATAATTAAAAGAAGACGGCGATGATAGCGAAGAACTTGCCTTGTCAGTGATGGGCTTAGGGAAGGCTTTCTTGAGAGCTTCGATGACTATTCCACGTTGTTCGATCGGATTGAAGTTCTGCGAGGCCTGCCTCGCCGCCTCCACCAAGCTCTCGTATCCACTTTTATTGTTTCTCAATCCTAATAATAATAATAATAATAATAATAATTAAAATTTTTAAATATGATTGGTTGTTGAAAGGTGAAGGACTTACCAAACATTTGAAAGAGAAATAAAAGAATTATTAAAATGGAGGAAGAATTTTCATTAATCTTTTTAATTGATTTATGCAAAATGGTAACATGACAACCACTTTGTATGGGGTCGTAGCTGGTTGTTTTTCTTCAGTTTACAACAACTTTCTTACCTTGCGGCTCCATTTAGAAAGCAATGTAATTTCTCAGCTTCTTGCTCCTTAATTTCTTGTTTTTTTTTTTTTAATAACTAAAATTATGCCCTTACATTTTAAACTTATTTTAAACAGTTAACTAAATATTTGTCAATAAATAAAAAAATTAAAAAGTTAGCTGATGAAAATTTAACTTTTTTCTTATAAAAAAATTAATTTTTTTAGTAGTTAATTAGTAGTCAACAAGAATCACACAAGAGCATTTGGAGTTCTAAGTTTCATAAAAAAAATCAAAAATTCTTTAAAATTATTCACTTTTATCTCACTACATAAATTATGAGATTACAATTTTTATTAATTTTTTGTCACTCTAAACACTCCAACTATTAGGTGATGCTTGGATAACCAAAAAAAAAAGAAAAAAAAAAGAAAAAGGAAAAAAAAAGTTGGTATAAAAGTAACATATGACTAAATTTAGTTAAAGAAAGTTAGAAAAAATTCATAACTCTTTATATTTTTTGACATATTTTGACGTGCCAACCACCACCTTAACCTCACCACAACTCTCAAGTTAGAACAACTTTCAAGTTGATGCATTAACTCTCATCTACCAACTACTACTACTCTACCGCATACAACTAATAAATATGATTTTGAATAATTTGTATAATAACTTTGCATAAAGTTTAATTTCCGACAATGATGCTATAGGTGTGTTTGGAATAAAAAAAAGTGAAAAAAATTTGAAATAAATTGAGAATTTATAATACGTGCAGTGAAAGAAAAAAGTTAATGTGATATAAAGTTAACAGAGATTTATAGAATTTTTTGTTATTTTTTTCAAACCAAACGAACCCTATATATATAAATAGAAGTAAAAAGGGCTAGAACCTACCTGTTGCAGATTGGATGCTCCGAGAGAGATGGTTAATGGCGAGACGGTCAAACCAGTTATCCTTATAAACACTATTCTTCGAGCTTGACCCTTTCTCTACATCGTCTGCTGGCCTTGTCACCGCGGACATAATAGACGGGTAGCGTTTCGCCGGAAAACTGAGTCTCCGACGATCCCGAGTCAAGAAAGGGCTGCTGTTTTGCAAAACAAGAGTGGCTTCCATAAGGTACTTGGAGACAGATAGCTAGTTTGGCTTGTTATAAAATGTAAAAGCCAATTTAAGTCTGCCACCCTCTAAATATATATACAGATATATGTATCTACGTATGTATGTATTCAGACGTGCAGACCCATATTAGGCCCAGTAAGCGCAATTGCCACCACTGAATTAAACAAATTAAGCAAAAAATTTATTAATTTTATTATTTTTTTAATAAGTTATACTTTTTTTTTTATATTTTGTCTCTACTGTGTTTTTATTTCTACTCATATTTATTTTAAAAATGTAATCTTGCCCCTACTAATTGATAGGGTGCATCAGACCGATCAAGGTCGCCTGATCGACCACGATACGATCTGAATGACCGACCATTATTAATCTCTTAAATATAAGATTGCTTACGTCATAATAGTATGCATAACCATATTCTAACATATTCTAACATATTATGTGATTCTCGCCTGTCAAAATACCGAATATTACATAACAGTTTTGATAACTAATTATGGAAATTACCTTGAGATTTACAAGACATGTGGCACGACATGATTAGGAGGAAGTCATAATTGTATGAGATTCACATGCAACATACCTATGCAAATCTTATACCTCTATATATACACCATCCTCTCAAATATATAATACGCACACTTTTTACCTTATTAAAATTTTATCAAAATATTCTTTCAATTCTTTTACTAACTTAAGTATAATAGAATATTAGACTAGTTCTTTATATTGCGAATATGCATTACTTTATTGAGTTGATCGACAAAATCTCAAGTTAAGAACTTATAAATTCGAGCTTTTTTTTAAATAAATCAAAAATCAAACTCTTTAAATATATAAGTTGAGCACGTGGAGCTAAAAAATAAAAAAAAAAATCGATTCATGACCAGTCCTAATTATCTCTTATTGCTTTGTTTAATTTTAAAGAAAATATATAATAGATTTAAAAAAGTTAATGTCGATTCCCTAATTTGTTTAGAATTTTGGCTAATAGGTCACTCCTTTTTGTTAACTTGGTTTCTTAATATTATTTATTGTTAAACAAAAAATGACCCGTGCCAAATAAACTTTTGAATAGATTGGTCCCTGGTTACCTTTTTAGAAGGGGCAAAGATCATGAATACCTAAGCAGAGATTACCCATTTTTTTTCTTTTTTTTTTTTTTTTTCCCTTGCCCTCCTCAATAATTTTCATGAAAGACTTTTGTCCCCTTCTCCATTTTGGCTACAATTAAATTAACATAAATACGTATGTATTCAGACGGGCAGACCCATATTAGGCCCAGTAAGCACAATTGCCACCACTGAATTAAAAAAATTACGCAAAAATTTTATTAATTTTTTTATTTTTTTAATAAGTTATACTTTTTTTTTATATTTTGTCCTTATTGCATTTTTATTTCTACTTGTATTTATTTTGAAAAAATAATTTTGCTCTCACTAATTGATAGGGTGCACCCGACTGATCAGGGCCACCCGATCGACCACGATATGATCTGAACGACCGACCATTATTAACCTCAGTCGAGTTGACCTATCAACATATTAAATATAAGATTGCTTACGTCGTAATAGCATGTATAAGCATATTTTGACATATTTCGTGATTCTCGTCTGTCAAAATATTGCTTGTTACATAACGGTTTTGATAACTAATTATGGAAATCACCTTGTAATTTACAAGATATGTGGCACAACATGATTGGGAGAAAGTCATAATTGTATGGGGCTCACATGTATCATATATACAGGTCTTATACCTATATATATATATACACCATCCTCTTAAGTATATAGTACGTAAACTTTTTACCTTATTAAAACTCTGCCAAAATATTCTCCCAATCCCTTTACTAACTTAAGTATAATAGAATATTAGACTGTTTCTTTATATTGCAAATATGCATTATTTTATTGAGTTAGTTCACAAAATCTCAAATTAAGAACTTATAAATTCGGGCTTGATTTTAAATAAATCAAAAATCAAACTCTTTAAATATATAAGTTGAGCACGTGGAGCTAAAAAAAAAAAAATCGATTCATGATCAGTCCTAATTATCTCTTATTGCTTTGTTTAATTTTAAAGAAAATAATAGATTTAAAAAAGTTAGTGTCGATTCCCTAATTTGTTTAGAATTTAGGCTAATAGGTTACTCCTATTTGTTAACTTGGTTTTTTATTATTATTTATTGTTAAACAAAAAATGACCCGTGCCAAAGAAACTTTTGAATAGATTGGTCCCTGGTTACCTTTTTAGAAGGGGCAAAGATCATGAATACCTAAGCAGAGATTACCCCTTTTTTTTTTTTTTCTTTTTTCCTTGCCCTCCTCACTAATGTTCATGAAAGACTTTTGTCCCCTTCCCCATTTTGGCTACAATTAAATTAACATAAAAATGCAGCGGACTGCTCTTCTACGTAATTGAACCAAAACCACATCATTTTGGATTAAATTTTAATAGATAAATATTATTAATATGTATAATTTTATCAAATTAAATTACAAGATTTCAAATTAAGTACTTTTAGTTTCGAACTTAATTCTAAACTATTTATAAATTAAACTCATTAATACAATGAGTCGGGTACGTGCAATTTGGGAGAGAAAAAAAAAAAAAAAAACTTGATTCGTGACTAACTTTAATTATCTCTTATTTTAATTTATTATTCTATTTTAAAAAAGAGAAGAGATTTAGAAAAAGTTAATATTAATTCCCTAATTTCTATAGAGTTTGTACTAATAAATTAGTCCTTTTTGTTTACTTTATTTTTTTATTTTTTTGGTAAATTTTTTATTTTTTATTTATTTGTTAAACATAAAAAGACCCATGGCAAAGAAACTTTTAAAGAGATTGGTCCCCGGTTAGAGGGGTAAAGATCATAGATGAACACCAACCCCACCCTCCCTTAATATATAACTTGCATGAAAAACACTAGAGGTGTGGCAGTTAAATTTTATGAGTTCTGAAGACACTACTAGAACACTTCGATTTGGGGTTTTTTTTTTTATAGATCTATAAAATTTTGAACAATAATATACTCAGCTCAATTATATATCAAAATCCAAACTTGACTTTTCTTAACAAAACTTATTATTCATATTATTAATTTCACAATATTGTTGTAACCTGAATGTTATATATTTCAGATAATTTATATTTTAAATTTAATTTATTTGAGAAAGTATTTTAAATATTATATATTTTGGAGGACCTATAATATAGATGTAACTTATTTGAATTAGTATTTTTGGATGTTATTTTTGGAAGATTTTTTTTATGTTATTTTAACACAAATCATAAGATATTATTTTATATGTGCAGTGTTTACTGCTTAACGAATAAATAAGATATGTGCATTATTATATACATTAATGAATATCTCAGAATTCATTTAAAATAAAATTCCAAGCATAAATTCATTATATTTAATTCATGTTCCTAAATATCTCAAAACGTTTGAGAATCTTTGTAAAGAAAATTGATGAATATGTGAAAATAGAGGAGTAAAATAGGAAAAGCACCTAAAATTTTGAGTGCTTTTGACATTCTCTGTTAAGTTTTTAACCGTTGATTTAACAGAAAAGAATTAATGTTAACAACATTTAAAAATAAAAGAAGTATAAGTTTTAAATATTGAAAAATGTAAATATAATTAACCAAACATTAAGAAAAAGTAGGTATAATATACTCTTTATATATAATTATGAGATTCTCGGTGTGCAGGTAAATGCATTTAAGGTAGAATTGAGTTAAATCAAACTTTTACTTGATCGAGTTTGGTTCAATAAAAAGAAAAATAAGCTTAAATTCTAATTGCGAGTAGCTCGAGCCAAGTAAATGACTCCTACAAGTCACATAACCTGGTTGTTATGCATTTATGGGTTTGTCAAATATACCTTCCCTTCCTAGTTGGCCACTCCCTCTCACTAGCAATCCTTTTCCTGGTTCAGGGATGCTGGAGATGTGACTCATATTCGTTCTATTAAATATTGATGCAGTGGAGTCCAGATGATAAACAACGACAAAACTGTTAGATAAAATCATAAGTCTGATTGACAAAACTGTTAGATTTTAATTTTTGTGTTTAATTTTTATGTTTAGTTTTTTATTTTTGAATTCAATTTTTTATCTTTAGTTTTGATTTTTATAGTAAAAAATAAAAATAAAAATTTAAAAGCGTGTTTGGTAATTATAGTTATTAATTAATTAAATTTAATTATGTTGATTATATTTTTTGTTAAAAATAATTTAATCCAATAAAAATAAAATTCATTATATTATTCTTAAAAAATAATTTAATAGAATATTTTTCATGTTAATTTAATTAAGTTAAATTAATGTGATTTAATTAATTGATTAAATTTAATTACTTTAATTATATTTTTATTAAAAATAATTTAATTCAATAAAAAGAAGATATCTTAGATATAATTTAATTAGATTATTTAAAAATAATTTAATAAAATATTTTTAAAATTAATTAATTTAATTAAATTATATATATTATTAATTATTGATAAAATTAATTATTAATTAAATTATATTTAATAAATTTTTACACGATATCAAAATAAAAAATTCACCATCATTAATTACAATTTCTTCATCAAACAAGGAATTGAAAAAAAAAAAAGAAAAAAAAAATCAAGCAATCCAAAGGAAAAAGTATAGCAACTTTTGTGGCTTCTATTTTAATAGTTATGATGTATATATATTGAATAAATATATATATTTTTTTATAAAATGATGGTTAAAAAACTAACTTTTCAAAACGGATCAAATCCAAATATATGGATCGAGTCTAAATCTTGTGAAATTAGATCAATGACAGGCAATAGTTGGCCATAGTTAGAGGTAGGTGAGAGAGGCAGTAATTGTTGGCAGTGATCGGAGATGGGGGAGGGTGGTGGTGGCGGCAACGGCAGATGTTGGCGGTAATTGAACGTAGGTGGAGGGTGGCGGCAGTGACAGCGGTGGCAGCAGTCAATGGTGGCTAAATGTAAGTGGCGACTTGTAGACGGTGATAGTTGATGGTGAGTGATAATTATGACTGGTAATGATTATTAATAAAATTAAAATTTAAAACAAAAACACGAAAAAATACATTTTTTACGTTTTCATAATTTTTAAAAATTTTAACAGTTTCATTTTTTGAAAATTGAAAACAAATTTATCAAATAAGTTTTTATGTTTAATTTCCAAAACAATAAAAATGAAAACTGAAAATTAAAAGGTTTCTCAAAAGGGACCTAAGCAATTAACATACGAAATAAACGAGAATTGATTCTTCACCGAGTGCAGAGACAAGGAATCGAGTAAAGGCTTACCGGGCAATTGCTTCATTAATTTGAAAAATAACACCCTCATTCTATGAATTTTGTTGTCATTTCCTTATAAATTTTACTTTTATCTTACTAGTATTAAATTTTGTCATTGTTGATTTTTTTACTTTTACTTTTATTTACTTTAAAATTATAATTTTACCCTTACTTTTAAAAATATAATTTTACCAATTAATTATAAATTCTGGACCCAAAGTGTAGATCAAGTGCAGTGGCAGTGTTCTAAGTGATGTACTGGTTGAAAAATCAATTTTTTTTAACATAATAAATTGAAAAGTTTGATTTAAAATGAGACTGATCAGCAAACAATGAAGCCCCAGCATACCTGAAATTTTTATTACCGAAGCATTCCTAGAATTTGCAATTGATTGTTTTGCTTGTGTTTGGTTTTCACTGTCCTAAAAATTTGCATATTAAAATTCTTCTATATATCACTAAGGTTTCGTGGGGAGAATGAGGGAGAGAGAAACAAACATACCTAGAGGTTGAGGATGCCGGAAATCAATGAATGGCAGGCGGTGACTCTATCGGGTAATGAAAGATAAGGTCTCGTGAGGAGAAGAGAGACACACACCAGAGCCCAGGCAGAAGATGAAGACAACGAGAGAGAGAGAGAGAGAGAGAGAGAGAGAGAGAGGGAGGGAGGGAGACACATCACAGAGACGTTGGTCGGTGGTGTTGTTTGGAGCAAGGTGATGTTGGTGGGCTCTCCCCGGTAGCCCTGGCCCGATGCTTTCGCGGAGGAATGCCTGCCCTAAAAATGGGGCACTTACTGAAATTCTTTTAATAAAAATAATAACATAACAAATAATTTTTTTTTTTTTTTTTTTTTTTTTTTTTTTACCACGATGGCCGTGAGTCTTAAAAAATGGCGTGAATAAGTGATTCTGATGGAGTTACGAATAAGCACTTTTTTAGGAGTTTCACCAAATAAACCAACAAATAAGCTTATAGAAAGTTATTAGGTCTAATGAATTAATTATTTTTAAATCTTTAAAAGTTATTGAATAGTCATATTTCAATTAAAATTTGATAAAAATTACACCCTCATAACACATGTAATATATAAAAAATTATAATTTTATAAAAATTTATATAATTTTATTATGTCTTAAACAGATATCCAGAATATTATATAAGACGAGGGTAAAATAGTTAGGAATTCTCTAGGTTTTTTTCTTTGGTTTAAGATGAATGTTAAAATTTCATGTATTTGAAGTTTTAATTTTAAATTTCATGTTTTTAGTTTTTTAAAAATTAGGCCTATGAAATATTTTTATGTAATTTTCTAAATTTAAATTCTACCAAAATTATTAATTAGCAACTATTGGAATTAAAATTCGGTACAAAATTCACACGATCTTCCATTTACATGTGACAAATCACGCTCCATTCTTAAATTCATGAATTCAGGATCAATTCTTCATAAAATTCCCAAATTAATTTGGTTAAATACTTGATTTAGATTTATTTTCTAACCACTGTTCAAAAATATGTGTAATATCATAATAATTAAAATAAACTAACTATGCATAAAAAAGATAATTAGGATGAGCATATTTGCACTCTACTAATTTTTTCTTGTATTCTATTTACTTGTTTATTACTTTTTTATTAATTAAAATTAAACAATTGTCTGTTTTTTTTTTTTTTTTCTATCATAAGTTTTGTATAAGAATAAAGTACAAAACCACTCCTATAGTTTATCTTTACTGTCACTTTGCCCTAGATAGTTTTAATTACATTAGTCAAATCCCTACACTTTCGGTCAAACAACAATTTGGTCTTTTTTTTAACTGACAATTACACACAACTGTTAGATTAAGGGTAAAAAGATTGCCATGCCCCTAACTCAAATGTTCGGAACGGACGATATGGGAATATAGAAACTAATTAAATTAAATAAATACCTACTCTAATGTCGAGTCTCAACACAATAATAATTATCAGAACAACTAAACACGTCCTTCATTCCCATATTAAATAAAACAAAATAACATCACCCTCAATAAATCCAATGTCACATGTGACACAATCCAAAACTTATACATCCAAATAAACATCATCAATAAACTATCTCAAAATAGAAATAAGTTTGAGACTTACACCTCAGGTTGCACAAATAAAAATACAATGATCTAAATATAAATAAAATAACATGATAGGTCAATCCATCAGTCTCAACTCAACTCTAAACGGCTACTCCCTAACCTGAAATATAAATAGGATGAGCAAACTTTCCCAGTAGGTAAGAGCGTGTAAGTATGCACAAGTGAACAGTAATCAAGTATATAATATAACTCACAACAATATCTACCAAAACATAATATAACAATGCATATGTGATGTAATGAAATAGCTAATGCATTCTCTAATCTTTATCTACCCCTAACCTTATCTTGGGACAAGTGACACTTAACAAAGCACGTGGGATCACCAATCACACTGTTTGTGCTCAAAGTGAATGTATGTCTCAACATATATATATTTATATAAACCAAGTGAAAAACCGTGTTACACCCCTGCCTGTGTAAGACTCAAGAGAACTGTGTTAGATCTCCAGCCTTTCTGCTAGAGGGACTGTGTTACACCTCTAGTTAGACATTTGCTTAAGTCAAGCAAGGTCCGACTGTTGTCTGGAAAAAATCTCTTAATCATATCTTATAATTAACGTCCGAACTCCAAATAACTAAACTCTACTCATATATATCAACTGGGGATCATCTAGTATTTTTAAAACCTCATTTTATCATTTTTCTCAAATTATGGATTCTGTCCATATACATAACCTGTGTCTCGACACGTCACAATATAAATGCGGCACTCTCGGCCAATCACTAGTCACAACATAAATCGGATGATGCAACCCTAGCCTTATGCACATGATATGCTCAATCATGCAAATAAATATTATCTCAATATAAAAATACATTCTCATTAGGTTTGATGATGATTTAGTATTCATTCCATCATTAAAAATCTATAATAACTTAGTTTGGGCACAAAACAAATATTTAAACATAAGTTTTGACATTTCTAGAAATTTTTCCATACTGATATCTAGACACTATATGTAATAACGTGAATTTTTTTTTCTTAATTAAATTGCTTAAGTGTTGTGGTGATACTTGTTATAATAAAAATCTAGAAAATTGAGGATTTGAAAATTTTTGGAATTGGTTGGAAAGATTTTCGGATTTAATTTCACCCTATGTAGGAGTTTAATGTAGAATTTCTAAATTTTTATCCAAACACTTCTTAGCCCAATTACTTATTTGGTTCAAACCAAGACCATTAACCTATGGGTCAACCCTTTTCTTTGACTCACCTCAACTCACTTCAACTCACTTTATTACTCAATGAATTGACTCATGAATAGTTGCTCTAAATTATTTTCCGACAACTTCATTTCCATCTTCCATACACTCTCACCATCTTTCAAAATTATTTGACTAATTGGACAAAGAGAAGACTCACATTGATGACCTTAAAGCATCTTTTTCAAATTATTTAGCAAACAAGATTTAAAGCATTTTGTTTGAAAGCTAGCATGATTTAAAGCATTTGGTTAAATTGTCAAAAAGCTAGCATGATTGTTTAAATTTGTCAAAAAGTTAGCTTGATTCCCGGATCATGCCACCTCCATACATCTTCCCCAATGCTTTTCTTAAATGATATGGTTAGATAGTAAAAAAGTAAGCATGATTCTTGGATCATGCTACCAATTGTATAGGCATGATCTTACCTTAGTTGATTTTTTCTCCACTAATAATTTTCTCTACACTCCCTATAAATTGTGTGTCTTCAAAGAGAAGAAAATAAGAGAGAAATAATAACAAATTATTAATTAGTGAGGCTGAAGATTTGGTGTTGCTTGGAGGAAGAAGAAAGGCTTGGAATTTTCCAATTTGGGTGGTGTTCAAAGCTAACTCATTTTTCCTTCTCAGACTTGGTCATTAATATCTTCATTGAGGTAGGATGATGAATCTCCTAAATTATATTTGATGCATTTTCTGGTTTGAAGTATGAAACTTGATTGTGATAAAATAAATACCCGTATATTGGGGGTATGGAAGCCAAAATTTTGACTGAAGTAACTCAGTATGCTGACAGCTCTCTATTTGTAACTTCTTATGTGCTTCTAACCCCTAGAACGGTGGAATTTGGTTTTGGCTAAAACATAAAAGTTGTAGCCCTTTCAGTTTTCTTTTCAACCCAAAAAGAATTGCATCAATCCGATTTGTGAGTCAAAAGTTATGCCCAAATACTGAGCACGTGTAAAACTGTATTTTCTGAACAAACTGAATTCAAAGCTGTTTTTGTACCTTTAGACCTTAAAATTTTAAAAAGTGTAAAACATGAAAGTTGTAGGTCTTGAAATCTAGTTTCTATAGATATAAAGTTTATAGATATTGGAGTCTTGCTCTATTTTATATGAATTTTCTTTCAAGCTGCTATTCTGCTTAGCTTTAATTGATGCTTGTTTGGATTTATTTAGAATATTATGTTTAAAGATTTATTTAAATTTTCAATTTCCTTCTGTTAGTTATTGTCATGTTAATAATTTCTATTGATATGAAATTATTTTAAACTAGATATTATGTATTATTTGACACTCTAATATTGATGATAATTGACTTAGATAATCAGTTTCATCATGGATAGTTGGATGACTTATTCAAACTAAAATGCTAGTATTTGATAAAATGCCCAAAAGAAACAATGGACTTGTTCTTTTCTCATTTGGTCTTTCTTAAATGAATTTGATTTATTTTTGGCATTGTTTTGTCAACCTAGCAAGTTATATAATTATATTTTTATGATTAAGTGAATTTAATGAAACTCATTAATACCTTCCTAAACATTGGGATAATTCTGTGAACATTTGTGGATATCTTGAAGCCAAAAACCTATGATAAGGGTTTGGTTATAAATAAGATGATGATTGGAAATTTATTTAAATTATTTTTTTGAATAAAATAAAACTTATCAATTTTGCTAAAAATTAAATATAAGTCCAAGAGCTATTTATTATCTTTATATTCCATAAAATAATAAAATAAAAGGTAAAAGGAGCAAAAACCGAGATTTGCAGCCAATAAGGTGCGAACTTGCGACTTTGAATCGCAATTAGGGTCGCCTACCCACTAAGCTACCAACCTCGGCCTAATTAATATACCATTAGAAATACTTTTATTCTTATCAAATTTGGTACGGTAAACTTGTCAAAATAATTAACTAAAATACTAATTTGTATTCAAATTTTTTTTTTTACTTGCTAATTGTTAATTTACATATAGTGCCTACCTTTGTGATAATGATATTGATGACTATGTTAAATCTTTGATTTATTGAGAATTACTATTAAATTATGGATTTAGATAAAGTGCTTAAAAAATATACTACATGTGACTGAATAATCCCACTTTTGATTCATTGCCCGGGAACATTGCCGGTTGTTATTCAAAATGTCTGATTTCCATATAAGGTACCCTGGGAATGTAAAAGGGTGAGAAAAATTAAGGCGCTCGGTGCTAAAGTTATTTTTGGCAATGGGGTGATGGGTGGGTAGAAATGGCCTTTTAGATGAAGATGGGAACATGCATTTTATTTGGGAGATGCTCCCTTCTGACCTGGCTAGTCAGGTAGCCGGTCGCGACGGCTAGGTTTTTGGTAGGTGACACCATTGGTATGCATTGGATGCTAAGCCCATAAAGTCACTGGTTCCCAAGGCTCGGGGTAGAGGAAGATAGGAGTATGATTATCTTAGGAGGATTTAGATTAAACTCCTTTACAAAATTTTACTGTGACTAGCAACCTCTCTTGTCATGTATGAATGATGTGTTGGAATTATTTAATCATATTTAATTCCTCTCGATTAATATTTTATAAATATATATATATATATATATATATGTATGAAACCTGTATCGCTACGGGGTTTGATCCCGAGACCTTGAAGATCTAAATCTGAGATCCCTACCACTGCGACACAGACTTCATTGTGGTATATACATCAGTATTTAACTATTTTACATGTAAGTAAAATAGTAGTTACGGTGACGGTTTCATCGAACCGTTGTAAGTATAATTTACATTATTCAGTTGAGATCTATTGAATTAATTGTTGCATAAATAGTATGCCACCTAAACACATTCACTTAATACAGTGTAGTATTACAACCACTGCATATAGGCACCTAGGAGATTCTGATTACTGGGCTTTAGTAGCTCACCCCTTGTGGGAATATTTTTTTCAGGATATTAAGCACAGGGATACAAAAGATGAGCTGGAAAGAGATTAATTTCTCTTAAATATTCCATCAGAAGAGTTATCTATTTTTTTTTCTTCTTTCCTGCACAGAGCTGGAGGACTTTATTTTTGGTCTGTAATAATTGTTGGATGATTGTAATTATTAAGCATAGACCTAATTTGCTTTTATTTGGTATGTAATGTTAATCGCGTGATTGGGACACTTAGATGGCTCTGTAATATTTTTCTCTATCTTTATTTTATACCCTATAGTTGAAATCCCATCAAATGGTTCAGTTCAATGACTTATAAATATTGTTTGGGATAAACATAGGATTTTGACTATCTTAAATTTTTCTTACGGGTCAACCCCAATCTGGAGGAAAACTCTGGGGTGTGACAGCGTGTTTTTATCATCTTTTTTTTATACCTAACAAATAAATTCCAAGTCACCCCTGGACATTCGGTTATGAAAATCTGGGGCGTGACACTATATCTACGATCTAGACACATCCCTGGTCTGGACACTCAAAACAATCGATACCCTAGTTGGTTGGTCTGTACACCAGAGTCTAGTGTTCAGTTCCTGAGTTCGTTTTCAACAAAATCTAATTCCTAATCATCCCCCAAATCACCCATTCAAGCCCTAATCTCAACAATAACTCATATACAAACACTTAAACACTTAAATCACATCTTTCTTCAACACTTAATCAGAGAATAACTCAAATATATACAAGATCTTCACGTTCATATGCATATATACACCCACATTCATATACATATATATGCACACATCTCATGATATTCAACCAAATCAAGAATATATATACATTAAAATCATGCCAACAACGTCCAAAGCATGAATATAAGTCACACCTACCTCGAGTCCGAAGAGAAAAGAAAAAAAAACGAAGAAAATAAGTTGAGCTCCTAATCTTCAAAAGCAGATTTCTCCCACCTAAGGCCAAATCATCGAAAATGGTCACTGCCAAGACGATCACGGCGCCGAATACTACTTTAATCCATCAATTTTCTTCTTCGAACTTAACTTTCTCTCTCTTCTCTCTCTCCTCCCTATTCTCTCTAGCGGTTGAGTGAAAGAAAGAAAAAAAAAGAGAAAAAGAAAGTAAAATGAGGGAAAGGAAAGAAAGAAAAGAAAAAATGCTAGGCCATTGGTCCAGTTATCCAACCAGATATCAATTCAGGTTACACACCGCTCAGGGAAAATAAAATAAATTAACTTAAACTCATAATAATTATTTTATTGGCCTAAAATAACACATAAATAGTCAAAATAAATACCAGGTATTACAAGATAATTTCTTCTGCAGTTCACTCTCAGTGTCAGTTTAATCCCTCACATTTTAATTGTAACAGTTAAATCCCTATACTTTCGACTATACTTTCGACGCATATTCGAAATATATTTTATTAAATTATATAACATATTTTAATTTGGAATATATTTTATTAAATTATTTTAAATAAATAATACAATAAAATTAATATTTAATTTAATTTAATTGATATGAAATATATTTTATTAAATTTAATTGATTTTTTAAAAAATTAATAGAATTAAATATTTTTATTAAAGGGTGGTTGATTGTTTTACTAATAATTATTATAATTAATGGAATAGAATTAAAAAAGTTGTATAGATAAATATATCCTCTCGAGTTAAATATATATACAAAATTTTATGTATAAATATAATATACTAGATGTGGCTATACACATAATGCATGTAAATATTTTTTTATCTTAATAATTAATAAAATTATAAAAAAAAACTAATAAAAGTGCCTCAAATAGTAAGAATAAGTTGTTAAAGTTATTTAAGTAAATAATACATAATTAAGGAGCACTGAAAAAAAATTACAAATTAGTAGGTAGTTAAATGTATTTAATGTAGACAAAATATAAATAGGTGTAATTATGTGGTAGTCATAAAAAATTATTTTTTAATACCATTGAAGTATAAGTAGTTATAGGAAGTTAAAGGATATTATAGGAGAAAAAAAAGGCTTTACTAAAAAAATGATTCTTAAAATAATGTTTCACCAAACTTTGGTGTTTACACTATAATAGTATATATATATATATATACACACACACATATACATAAAATATTGTGATGTAGAAAATTTAGAAAATAATGGTTCTAGGGCCGTTTGATAACGTTACCGTTTTTTTATTTATCTTTAAATCTTTATATTTTCTAATTTTTTTTCTATTATCATTTTTTCTTAAAATAAAAACTGAAATTGTGTTTAGAAATATAATTTGGTTTACATAAATTAATTTTTATTTTAAAAAATATTTAATTTTATAAATTTTTAAAAAAATTACATTTAATAGAATATATTTCATAGTAATTAAACTAAATTAAATGTTTATTTAATTATTAATATTTAATTAGATTATTAATTTAGTTATATTATTCACTAAATTAAATATTCATTAGATATAATTTAATAAAATATATTTTAAATTAAAATATGTTATATAATTTAATAAATATATTTTCAAATTATATTGTTTATTAAAAATTATTTAATAAAATATATTTCAAATATAGAATGAAAGCGTAGGAATTTAATTTATACAATTGAAATGTGGGGGATTAAAGTAATACCGAGAGTAAACTGTAAAGTAAATTACTTTTTACTCTCAGTCTAACGATTGTGTGTAATGGCTAACTAACGGAAAGACTGAATTGTTGCTTGACTGAAAGTACAGAGATTTAGTATAAAAATTTGACTGTTGCAATTAAAACCACTAGAACTAAAGTGATACTAAAGATAAACTATAAAAGTGATTTTTATACTTTATCCTTTGTATAGTTATAATGTAATAAGTACTCTTATTCAAAAGTTCAATGTAATATACAATTATATTTTTATAAATACCCTTATTTTATAATAAAAATATATTTTTTTGAACAAAATATAAATAATACAACTTACCAAAAGTTATTTCATCTTTTTAAATTTTTTGATAAGCAAGCGAGCAAATGCCACTTTAATCTTTATAAAAATCTACTTATAATATATAAGTAACAATATAGAGGACACTTAAACGTGTAATTCTTAGTCGAGGGAGATAGCAAGGTGCAAGAAAGGAAATCCCTTAGCTCTGCCAGGCGCTAGATAAGGGTTAGCTTGAAAAGACTCTTAATTTTTCTGTTTTTAAGGAAGGCCACATTATTATAATAAAAATTTTCAATTTAAGATTTTTAAAAAATATTTCTTATTATAAAAAATTTAAATTAAGTTTTTATAATAAAAATGCTTATAGATTGTTTCATAAGTATCTTCTCCTTTTCAAGCGTAGTCTATAACTCAGTTGGTTAAAAGACTTGTATCGCCCGCTCATGAGTCGAGTTTGAGTCCCTCCCCTCCCGGCTTATCTAACAAATATATATATATATATATCTTCTCCTTTTCTTTTTGTTTAAAATTTATTTTGTTGAAAATTTGATTTTCTTATTTTAGTGGTTTTTTTTTTAAGGTTTATATTGATCCTTAATGAATGACTTGTAAGGGATAAAAAAAAATGGTCTAAATGAGAAAATTTTATAAAGAAATATAAATTAAATAAATTATTTTTCATTTTATGCAGTTAGAAGATAAAATAAAATAAAATAAAATTTATTTTTATATGCTTAGTAAAATTATAAATATGAATAAAGTTTATTTTAGTTTTTAAAATAATTTTTTTATTTTCTTGTACCAAACCAGACTTAAGGTGTTTGTCCAATTTTGTAAAAGTTATTTATGAAGGGTAATTATGTTATTTACAGTTAAACATGAAAACAGCTAATTAAAAAGATGTAGTTTTATAATTTCACCTAGACCCAGTTTAATATATATTTTTTTTCACAACTTTATGTAATTTTACATCAAAAGTTATAAAGTGTAACTTAACTTTTTATATATTCAGTAAAAATCTGTAGATTCTTTTCAACTTTTGAACAAAATTTTAACATTATATAATGTTAGATGGTACTTGGTTTTTCAAAAAAATAAAAAAAATAAAATAGAAGTTAGTGTAAAAGTAATATGTGACGAAATTTAATTGGAGAAAGTTGAAAAAAAATTAGTAAAATTAATTTTTATTTTTTTGGGGGGATCCAACTGTGCATGATAATTTTTTATGCATTTTGTAAAATATTAACTCTAAAAAAACAAGGTAAAACTGTAAAAGTAGGGTAGAGTGTAAAAAACACTTTATGGAGTATATATGAAAAAGCTTAAAGTATATTTTATCATTAGTATATCTTATACAAATATATTGAAAACATAAAAATCAAATATTTTTAACAAAAATCTGCTACAAACATTATATTTTTCAAAAATTTCCGCTCCAAAAAAATTTATACTTATTTTAGGGAAAAAAAGAGTTTTTTTTTTTTTTTTTAACTAGTTACAAGAAAGTTAATTTATTTATTTTTTATCTGGGAAGGAAAAATACTAATTTTTTTTTAGAGATAGTTTTATAATTTTCTTAATTAACATATTTGTCTTTATAATTCAAAATAACATAAAAATATATGAAAATAATTTTAATTAATTTTGAAAAAAATCAAAAAATTAAAATTACCATAAGTTATCTTTATTGGCATTACCAAACGGAGCCTCAGCTTCCCGCTCTGATTTAGAATGATATGAGTGGTGGAGAATTTATTTTTCTTTGCTGTCAAAATGGGAAAAAATCAAATACTATCTAAAAAAAAAAAAAGTAGCAGCATAGGAAAACACAATATTATTTTGCGTTTTCTAATAAGTCAAAAACGGATTGTGATGATTAAGAAAGGAAAAGCCCGAAATGATTTTAGAGTTTTAAGATCTGCAATCTGATTTTGTGATTTCAGCCAATCAATTAGAAATTCTATTTTGATTTCGCGTTTTTAGACTTGGCAGAAAACGTTAAAATGATATTGTATTTTCATTTAACAATATATCGACAATTATTTTTTTTCAGATCACGTCTAATTTATTTTTAATCATTTTAACAGTAAAGCAAAAAAATAAAAAAAAAATCGATGAGTGGAGTACAAGGTCTTTATCGTCAAATCTTTGGAAAGAATTGTAAAACTCCTAATAATAGTGATATAAATGGATTCGGTCAACCCGCGATCCAAATTGACTTGAATTTTGACCGACCCGTGCCCCGCTCATATGTTTGCACGGCCACTCGAGCCGAACCCGGCCTGCCCCAACCAGATCGACCCGTCCCCTTCCTTTAGGACTCATTTTCTTCATTTTTCAAATCTTTTTTTTTTTTTGGCTTTTCCAGGTTGCGGTCGTCGGTTGCCGCTACTTGCTAACTTTTCTTTTTTCTTTTCTTTCTTTTTTTCCCCCCTAGGTAGCCGTTGAGCCTGCTGGCTTCAATTTTTCTTTCTTTCTTTCTTTCCCCCCTTTTTTTTTTCTCTTGCTGGTCGTTCCCAGCCCTTAGAATTTTTAATTACAAAAGACCCCTACAAAATTACAAACCCCCATAATTCTCCATTATAAATACTCCACTTATATTCAACCCAAAATCACAAATTTCTCTCATTTTTTGTCAAATCTCTCTACTCTCAAGCTAATAACTCTCAAAAGTGTTTTTCAATTGTGTTCAATTTCTCTCAATTCTGACAAAATTGAAATCAAAGTTGAAAAATTAAATGTTTCAAGACTTTAAATTATTTCAGATTAGTAAATTTATCATATTTTATCCTTTTTTTCATTTGCATACTTTAAAGTTTTTCTATCAAATTATTTTTTTTTTCAAATGGATCATAGAGAATCCATATTTTTTATGATGAGGGTGGGGACTTAATTAGTTCTCCCACCTACCAGCAATTTCCAACACCTGCGAGCACTTGCTACTGCTACATCATCATCATTGTGGCAATTTTGAAAACATGGCATCATTTTACTAGAATTTCACTCAATGATGGGATGCATAAAGCGAAATGTAATATTTGTGAAAATTTACTTGGGCTCCGTTTGGAATAAAAAAATGATAAATTGAGATAAATGTGGTTTTGAAATTAATTTTGGCGCCATTTTTTCTGGAAAGTCACAAACTGTGGGAACGATTTTTTTCAAATTTGTTCCCACGGATTCAAAAAATTTACAAAAAATAACAATAATGATACTCGTTTGAAAGCTCTCGATACGAAAATATGATTGTATAAAAAATTTACACATTCAGTTAACCCATTTTTAGATTTTTTATTTTTTTAGCAAAATATTAAATTTTTTGAAATTAATAATGGCGGAAAAAATTAGATGTAAATGGGTTGTTAGAGATTTGTAAAATTTTTAGTGTTTTATCTTGATGCCAAACGGGGCCTGATGGTATAACTAGTTTAAAGAGACACCTAAAATGAATGTTCCGACAAGCTACCTGTGTCAATGATTTAATTGATCAATTTTTTTTTTTTCACAAGTTACAAACTCAATTAGATAACAAATGGGTGTTTAATATTTTTTTATTGTAATCTACAAGAACTCAAATATTAGTTAAATTTATTGTAAAAAATGAACAATCTTTTACTATGAGTGAAAATGAAAATTTTGAAAAGTTCATCGCTATAGTTTTTTTACATCACAATTTTGTGATTTTTTATGACATACTTTAAAAAATCATGTTTTAAAACATTTTGAAACCAAAACAAAAAAAAAAAGATAAATCAAAAGCATATGCTCAAATTTTGAAAGAAGAGTTTGTTTAAAATTTCGATATGTAGAGGTCTTATCAAATATTGAATATCAATGCATAACATCATATTATATCGATGAAATTAGAAACTAAATAAACGTATTATTTCTTTTAAATTAGTTGAACACTCTACGCTGAATTAAGTGTTGAGGAAATGACTTTTGATGAACTTACATCGTGAAATTTAATTAAAAAAATATTTTCTATTGCTTCGACAAAGCTTTATGTAATAATGTTTTTGTTTCTTACTTGTCCTTCCTTCACTGCTTGCAAATGATATTTTATTTAATAAACATTGTTGTGTCTACATGCTTGATTTAATCGTCAAAGACAGATTGAATGCTTATGATTTGTTTATTTTAAAATAAAATAATGTGTAGTTTCTATTCTGAGTCCTCAAAAATACCTGGTGACTTGCACATATGCAAGCAAATAAGTTTAAAATCTAAAAATGACTTATAGAAATAAGATGAAATTTACATTACCTAATGTTAAAGTGGCTATTAACTATTAAAAAATAATTGATTTAGTATTATAATAATCATAATTTGGGTTTAGTAACCTATTCAACCCTTAATTAGGCAAATGGAATTTTTTTATAAAAATGTCCCACGTGTGTTTTGATATTGCAACTAGAATATTTGTAAACTTATTATCCTACTTCTTCTGCTGTTGCATATTAATTAATTTCAATTAGTGAAATTTTCAAAAATATATTGCCATCCCCATTATCATGATATGGTTAATAGCTAATAGAAAATTTTAATAAATATTTGATTCATTTTCAGTCATTTTTGATATTGCAACTATTTTAACCCCTAAATATAAATAAGATATTATTTTTTTTGTCTATTATAGAGATGATATATGTCACTGAAACGCACCCAAACCTAATTAAACAATATTAAATAATGTTTTACAATTTAATTTAACTAATGAAGATGATAATCGTAAATTGTACAAACGACTACTCTATCTTCATTTTCTCATTTATAGCAACTCATCCATTTAGAACAAAATCAATCTCGAAGGACAAAATTATAAACCAGTTGCAAAGCATCTTTATTAAACCTTTGCAATGTCATCTACGTCTACTTCTAGTCGATGATGACCATTTCAATTTTTTGGATTGGTGGAACGGACAACAACCTAAGTTTTCAGTACTGTCCACTTTAACTTGTGACGTCCTAATGGTTCTAAGGTCAACCATAGCATTTGAACAAGCGTTCAATACAAGTAGACGCATTATTAGCGAAAGTCAAATGACACTTCAAATAATAGAGGTCTTAAAGTATTTGCGAGATTAGTAGATCACACGAAAAAAAGACAACAGCTCGATGATAAAGAATAACTTACCCTTGATTTAGAAGTAATGTATTTGGGCAAAGTAAAACATAACAGTAGTTACAAGTGATATATAGATAAAATAATATTTGCAAATAATAGCTAGACTTATATGTGCTAACCTGGTCTAGATGTATAAGAACTGAAGTGACCCTTAGTTATTTACTCTATTATTCTATAATTGTACATTGGTAATTAGTTTTATTTTGGCAATTTTTTTAATTTAGAATTCTATATTTGTAATTCAGATTCAATGTTAATTATGTAACTATTTTTTTAATAAAATTTATTAATAAATAACACTATATGTTTAAAAGCATTGTTTTATCTGTATTTGTTTTATAACAAAATAAAATATTAAAAAATTAAACTATAGTAGTCAGATAGGTCAGAGATAGACCTAACTGACCATGACCTAACTAACCAACGAGGACGAGAGGCAGGTCTGCCATGGTAAATGGACCAGCTAGTGGGTCAACGGACAGGTCAGGCTCGACCCGACCCTAACCTCTCACTAATTGAATTTTTTTTTCGTTGTGTTGATATTTTATTCAAAATTTAACTGAATAGTAATGATTTTTTAGTATTTGAAAAAATACTGTTATTTGAGAAAATACTATTTCAAAGAGTGCTTTTTAAAAATGTTATTTCAAATAATACTTTTTAAAAATACCCTTTCAAAGAGTGTTTTCACTGTAATTATAATTTTTACACATAAAAGAATATTATATAAATGTATATATTTTTTTGCCCTAATTTTAATTTTTGAAATTGATGAGTTAATGGTTGAAGTTGTTAGAAGAAAAATGGATGGGTTAAACTATTTTTGCCTCAAGAAGAAAAATTGTTGTGTTAAAATTATTATTATTATTATTATTTAAAAATTGTTGGGTTCTTTTTCTTTTTTTCCTTTTTTTTGGACAAATTCTTATATGTTCTTTGAGAATTTTTGGAAAGGCTCTCTCTAACCCAGAGTAAAGGCCTCTAATTTCTAGTTCTAAAGTTAATTTCAAAATAAAATTAGAATAATGTGAGTCTCAATTAGTTGTTAGTTATTTATTTAAACTTTTTCTAGCAAAATCTTGATATTCATCTCAAGTGAATTTTTGTATATTATTTGACACATGATTTTTTTTAATAGAATTGGTTGTATCTTATTTTTAATTTATAAATTTAGTGAATTAAATTCTAATTTTACTATTTAGAATTTTTTTCTAATAGACTATTTTCTGAAACTGTTCTTTTCGAAAGTATGCATTTTATATTAACATGCAAGTGGATAATATACTGTGTATGATTTTTTACAAAGATTTTTGTTATTTTTCTCAACTTTAATTTTTTATTTTTATTTTCTATGTAAATAATTATTATATAAACATATTAATACTATACTATTTTAGTAAAATTAATGTGAGCAAAAGCAAAATATCTAAATCTTTTATTCGCATTAAATGCAACAAAATAAATTTAATATTTAATTTATAATAATCTGGTAAAAATTATAATTGTGTTAAAAGTATTATTTGAAAGGATCATTTTAAAAAACACATTTTGAAAGTGTGTTTTTAAAAAAATTCTTTTGAAATGACGTTTTATAAAAGTACTTTTTTAAACAGTGTTTTTTTAACTAAAGGGTCGTTTGGTTTACTGAAAAATTTTAAAAAATTTTATAAATCTCTGTTAATTTTATATCACATCAATTTTTCTCTCACTGCACGTATTACGAACTCTACCCAAATCACAATTTATCTCAATTTATCTCATTTTTTCTTACTCCAAACAACCCCTAACAGTGCTTAAAAATCATCGAGTTAGAGCTTAAATTTGCTTAAAATATCAACGTAACAAGAAAAAAAAAAATTCCTCACTAATTTTACAAAATTGGCAAACGAATTGACAAAAATACCCCTTCCCTTTCAGTTCAGTTTTCAAAATGCCGAAGCTCTGCCACGGTAGACAATTGGCTTCGTCGTTGCTCTGATTCATTTTCTGTAGTTTCTTATCATTCATTCTCTCTTTTCTTCAGAAAACCTTCGGACTCGCCTTCCTTTCCTCTCGCTGAGCACGAATCCTCCACTTTTTGTCCGCAAACCCATTTCTTGGGGTTTGCTCTGCGGCGGTAGACCCAAAGAGAGGGGTCCACGATTCTTGACCTGCACCCTCGGCTATGGCTTCTTGAGGTCCCCTTCTTCTCTCACCCATGTTTACAAAACCACTCCATTTTCTTCTTTCTTGGTTTCTTGCCTTCTCTCTTTTTCTAAGGGATTGTCTCTCTCTCTCGCGTAATTGTACCGCATTTGTAAGATAGCGCCTTCCGCAGCGATCCACGATGAAGAATTCGCGCTGGTTCGGAGCTTTTTCGATCTTTCTTTGCTTCTTGGCATCTGGCTCCTTCTCAATTGAGGACTACAATAAAGCGTAAGTGATTTCTTAATACGTATATTGTGTACTTTGTTGAACTACTCGTATATGGGCTGAGTCTTGTCGATATATACGGTTGAGTTTGCTTTATTGTTACATGTGGGTTAAATCTTGATGTGCGTTTATTATGCTTGTGATGATCTTGATGACAAACTCCGGCTTTCCTCCTTGGTGAGCCTCATGGGCTAATAAGGAAACCATGAATTAAATTTGAACCGAGTGGAAACTAAAGAGCACTCATGACCAATAAAAACCATCCTTATCAGTTTTTTATTGAAGTGATTAAGCATTGGGTTTGATTGAAGCCCTGCCCGATGATTCACTGTGAGTTGGAAAATCTGTCGCAGAATTTCAGTGCTTGGGAACGATTCTATCAGATCAATGTAATTTAGGCCCCTATTTTTAATGCTTCTCACCAGAAGCTGTCACTTGGATAGGAAATTTATTCATAATTCACGATGCTTTGGAAAAATACAATTAATGAAAGAAGAGACTTTTTTTTCACCTTTAAAATATATTCTTTTGGAAATGAAAGGTTTTGATGTTCGGAAAACACCTTCCACAATGTTTTTTTGAGGGTGATGTGTTTGGACAGAGAATGCACTTATTGTTGAATTGAAATAGGATTCTATCAGTCAAACCTGAGTATAACTTTTTTGGCTTCCTTGTGGGCTTCGGATGGAAGAGTTTAAAAAGTGCTTCTCTTTTGTGGATTTAGATATTGGTTTGTGGCATCTTTAATAATTGCAAGGCTAAGTTATTGGTCACACGTCGCCCTTCTCTTAAAGTGTTAATTTTCCTGGTTGCTATATGTGCAGATTGGAGTTTTACAGTAGATTATGTTAGGTGGTGATCCAAGTGTTATTGCAGTGTCTTAGAAAGGAAGTTTTTGGTGTCTGTTATCTTTTAGTGGTAGGATCTTGGCTTTGGACTCAGTTTATTAGACAAAATTTGGATGTTTTGATTGCTATGCACATTTCAGTCAATCCATATGTTGGGTAGTGTAAGTGAGGAGGGGGAGGGGTTCATTAGACATGTTACTACCCCTTTGGTTTTGGGTTCTTGGCTTGTTATTTCTGGATTTAGGGGATGAAGTTTTGATATCTTTCCTTATTTCTCTTTCGTGGCTTGGCATTGTGTTCACCATTTTTATAAGAAATTTATTAACTTTTTACAAGTAAAAAGTGTATTAGAAAAGGCATCTAAAGGATGCCACCCAAGTACAGAAAGTCTTTCTCTAAGAGTCTGGCGTATTTGTGTGTTCAGTGAAATTTAAAAACAAATTACATTTGGATCTATACCTTCCTTTTACCAACTATTTAGCAAGGACAAAAATGAGCTTTTTAATCTAAACAAAGAGAATTCTTTATCTCCAAAAGTTCTTTTGTTTCTTTCTCCCTACATAATCCATGTAATTTAGTATGGGATAAGCCTCCACACCTTTCTCCTCTTCTTGTCAATTCTAGCTCCGTACCATGTTGTAGAAACTTGTCTTACATCCCGGGGGGAAAACCCAATTTAACCCCAAGCAAAAGAGAGTTGAGTCCCACTACTCTTTTACCCAAATGCACCGAGTGAACAAATGACTATATTCTCCTTATTAGCCTTGCACAATCAACAACCACCAACTAAAATGAAAACTCTTTTGGTTATCATGGCTAAAAATTAGGCATGTAAAATGGATCAACCGAACTCGGTTTGCTCTTCACCCTGCTAGTTTGCTACCCTAAGAAAACCAAGTCGGTTCGAGTTAGGGTCAGGCATATCCGACTCTGAGCTTGATCCTAAGGCTAATCCCTAACTATTAATCCTATGTATTTTTTAAAAATATTTTTTATAATTTTTTAAAACAAATCAATTATAACTTGAACTTAAAATAAAATAATTAACCAATTGGTCTTAAAATAAATAATTTCTAATTATGATATAGAAATGGTTCAATTAAAATTCAATTAATTTTAATGCAAATTTTAGAAAGAGAAACACACTGTACCACGATATAAATAATATATATAAAATTTGATAACTTAGAGTGTTCCTGCTTGCTAGCACCCACCTTAACTAGTCTTGGGATCTTGAAGTTAATAGCTGAGTATGTCTCCGGTGGCGCTGGAGAGACTTATAAATACAAAAATATTTAACCAATACATTTTAAATGTATATTATTTATGAAAAATTCCAAAAAAAAAAAAATTGAACTTTTAGACTGGAAATTCCATTTCAATGAATTGAAAACTTTAAATTTCAAATACACGAATTTTATTGCACATCGGTTGAACTTGGTGTAGAAACCAATTGTACTCAGTTGCACTTAGAGTAAAAGTTCATTTGTTTGAAAATTCAAGTTTTCACTTCATTAAAATGGAATTGTCAATTCAAAGGTTCACCTCAATTTTTGTCTACCACTTAATTATGTATATAAATACTAAACGAGCCTGGTCTTTAATAATTAGGTAATATTTAAACTTGACTTGTTTACTAACAGGCCTAATTTTTTTATTCAAGCTGAACTCATTTATTAAATTTATGAAGCGAGTTGAGCCCTTAACAAGCTGAGTTGAAGTCTACTCATGAATGGCTTGGATCATTTACAATCTCTTAGCTTGGTTGCAGCTATCTCATCACAGGAAGTGAATGTGATGCTATGTCCCTAGTTGGATTTTTTTTCTTATATATATATATATTTACTTATCTATTTAGTATTTTATACTGGTTTATAACCTTCATTTTCTACAAGGTTATTCTGTATCTTTGTTGCTCATTCCCTTTCAGTATTTTTTATATATGGTAACTGTGGTTCTACGGAGGATTCATTTTTCCTCCTGGCATTGCTGGACTCTGTTCTCCTCTTATATGTTTGCTGTGCATACCTTGTGATCGATAATTCATAACACCCGTTTGCCTTTTTTCCCCCTTGTCTCTTACAGGTTTCCTATTGTAGAACCAGATCCTGGTCATACAAAACTTCGCATTGCCAGGGAAGGATTGGAGGCAATTAAAAGAATAACAACTCCAATTGCTGCTGTTGCTGTAAGCTTCGGACTGACATCCCAGAACTCTATTTTTTTTTTTTCATTTACTTTAAACTTATATATATCACGTATATGCATATAATCGACACTTAAATCAATTAAAAAAGCTTATGATTTTCAAATATTTACAATGCTTAATCACCGAACGGGAGAAACAGAGACTTGTTCTTAGGGATGTTTTATATTAACTTCTATAATTAGGAATATAGAAAATCATTCATTTCTCATGTGCATGACTACAGTGGTACATCTTTGTAATTATTTGCATTTGTCTTCTATGAACTACCTTTTACATTGAGAAATTTTGATTTGTCCAACCCTGCTCTGATTTTTTTTTTTTCCTGGCTCCAAATTTATGGGCGTGTTATTAGGTGATTGGTCCATATCGCTCTGGAAAATCATTTCTGCTCAATCAACTTCTCTCTCTTTCTTGTTATGAAGGTGCAGTCTCTGCTACGGGTTTAGATTGTGTTGAAGTCATTGCCGTTAATGAAGTCATTTCATTTTCAATGGCTTCTTAAGCTTTGAATTTTGTGTTTTTGCAGGGTTTGGTGTTGGCCATATGCGTGACACAAAGACAAAGGGTAGATGGAAATATGACTGTGATGTGCTGGATCCAAGCTACCACTCATTTACTGATATTACTTACAGGTTTTATGTTGTTGCTTACAGGGATTTGGGTATGGGGAACCCCACTAGAAATGGAAATTGATGGAGTGAAGACTTCTGTCTTCTACCTTGACACTGAAGGATTTGAAAGCATTGGGAAGTCAAATGTATATGATGATAGGTTGTCTTGAAGTCACTAGTCGGTCTTTAATCCACTTCTGATGGCTGCAAGCTATAGTCAAACCTCTTTTCTGATTCTTGTTTTGCAGGATTTTTGCTTTGGCAACAGTATTGAGTTCTGTGCTTATCTATAATCTGCCTGAGATGGTTCGTTACTTGACTTGTAAAACTCTCTCTCTCTCTCTCTCTCTCTCTCTCTCTCTCTCTCTCTCATATCATTCTCTTCTCTTTATATGGAACATCATGGCATGGGAAGTTAAAACACGAATTTAGCATAGCAAAGAAAGTTCTGGTATGACAGAAACCAAACTGGGAAGTGTGTTCAACTTTAGCTTTGGAAACACCTTAGAAGGATCTATTTTTGGGTATGGAGCCAGATTTCCTTTAATAAGAATAGTATTATCTGAGTTTTCCATGTCTTATGGCACTGGAAGTAAGTTCAGGATTTTTTTTTGGGTAGGAAAAAAAAATTGAAAAACTTAACTTTATGACTTGGGATAGAAGGGGTGATGGGACTCTTCGTGCATTTGCCATGTGGAATTGGCTAGGGTCATCAGACATTTTCATATGTAAAAAGTACAAAAATATGTTGAAATGAAGTTTAACAAGATCAAGAGATTTTACCAAAAACTTTCTTCTCTTTGAGGGAAAAGAACCAATCCATGATTTGACATGAAACCACAACAACCTACTATGCAAAAAGCGTTATAGTTACTTAGCCAAAGAAGTCAAGTCATAGGTATCACTATTATCCATTTTAATCTAACATCAAAAACTTGATTGAAGTTTGAATGGTTACGGAGACTTCAATGAAGCACGATAGGTATTGAGATGGAAATTTGGGGCCAATTCATGGTGATGAACCCTAGGCAACTTACCTGATATGCTAATGGCACATGTGCAAGTGCTTAAAAGGTTATGCCTTTTGCTTCCAGATGGCCGGACCCCCTGGTAGTAGAGTAACCTAAATTAGTCCTAGATCTCCACGAAGGTGCTAGGCCTACAGAGATTTAATGTGACATACTTGATATGTATATTTTAAGCTACTACTTGTCTTCTTTATGGTTTGAAGAATGTCTTCTTGGGGAAGAATCTCCATCTCTGACAAGCAAAAATGTTGAGAGCTAGGAGAAATGAATGCCTTAACAAACCTTGAACTCACTCATCAACCTATGTCCCAGTAGATCTTGGGTGAAGGTCCTTGTTCCCATAACCGTGGCAACAACTATGGGGCTCCTAGGGAGTAGGGAAACTAAGTTGGTTAAGATAGGAGATGGATGCCATTAGAAATTCCCCTGGATAAAATAGACTAAGGTACATTGGTTGTATTTGTTTTATGAGATAAAGGAGGTGTGATAGGATATGATACCCACGGAACCCATATATACCACTTTTGGTGCTCTTTTTTTTTTGGGATCGGAATAACCTATCAATTGGGCTTATATAACCTATGGATATGGGATAAGTTATTACGAAGGGAGAGGAAAAGTTATTCCAATGGTTTAGAATAATCTGGCACATTGTCAATCTAATCTAATGGCCATAAATATGTGAGACTCACATGATCCAATCCAATCTCTTATCCAATGAAAAGCACAAAGTTGAAGACCCGCTTGTATATTATCTCTTGGGATACCTCTTCTCATTATCCTGGAAGCTAATATCTCACTCACAAAAGTGAAATAAACGTAACTATAAGGGAGACTCTTTGGTGGAGGGTCACTCAATCAACCTTAAGATATTCAGGATGTCATCATAAGTAAGAGGGACAATATGTTCTAGTGGAGATTTCCTTGGTGGAGTTGAGAGAGACAATTGCACTATGAAGAGAAAAGAGGAACCCATTTGAGTGGAGGTTCACAGGGCTTAACATGGCGATGGAAGAGGGACACCAAAGTGGAGACTCAGCTAAGTAATGGGGCCTAGCATGTCATGGTGTGCTAATGGGGCTTATCACATATTAGCAAGCAAAGGAAGATGTGTAGGAGGAAAGATTCACTAAACTAAGCCAAGGGTCACGAACCCTATCATGGCGAACAAGGTAATGTGGTAGGCAAAGACTCACTTATCTTAGCTGTGGTCCAAAGAGCAAGCATCTCATTTCAATTTTATCAGGTGATACGCTGAAGTGGATTTTCTCTCGATCAAGTTAAGCGTCAACTGCACTTGGGTGAGCAAAGTAGGAGGTGTTTTAGAAAATATCCATGAGTACCTAGGCTCAATGTTTAGAAGTATCACATAAATTAATCTCAATCACCCAAGGTTTTTATTCACTAACAACACTAATTATTCATATTTATACATTTCAATCGTTAAAATATCAAAAAGTTGTCCATTTGGGGTGGGGTGTGAATTAAAAAAAAAAAAAATCACACCTCCGGTTTTCACTTCAATTATGTAAATCCATTACACTCTGCATCCGCGTTCCGTGACCATTATCATTACTTAAAACAACGCAATCACCTTGGCTTGACCTGACAAAGGATCATTAAGATACATGGAGATGGCTAATTGTTCATGTCCTTCACAAGTAATGATGTGCTGATGGCATGCTATGTATGAGATTTGGGTGTGTACCTACAAAACAAAAGATAAGAAAACAGAGTGGAGGGAGAGGAGAAAGAGTCTCTAAAAATTTTTTATAATGATTTAGAGGGACAGTCTCTATTCCATTTTCACTAGTTCTTAAGTTGCCTTTCAAACAAAACTTGCAAAGTAAACTTGCCTAATCTTAATGATATAGTTCAGGCATATTCTTATAGATTATAAGAATCCTAGCAACATTTTACATGATCTGAGTGTTAAACAGTGCCAGTAATTAGATCAGTTTGGTTGCTTCTCATCTTGGTTTTGCATGGGCTAGAAATCCATATTTGTAAAGGAGCTCTTGGAACCATGATTCTGTGCTTGGATGTCAGTTAACTATCATCGAATGGCCTACATCATCTGACATGATTTACATTTGTCTTGTTGTTTAGATCCGTGAGGCTGATATATCTCGGTTGTCATTTGCTGTTGAGCTTGCTGAAGAATTCTATGGGAGGTCTGTATACTGCCATTTATGTTGTTTGTGTATTGCCATTTTCTATCAAAGCTTCTTAACCGCACATTTTACACCAACACTAACTTATTTTATGGTTTTGTCTGCAATTATGACGTGAAACAGAGTGAAGGTAATTTTCATACCACTTCAGCAATTTTTTTTTTTTACGCATAGTATATTGTAGTTCTTCCAAAAGGGATGTGAAAAGAAAAAGAGAAAACAACTGTCATAGTTTTGCTATATTCAACTGACTGGGCATTTTCCAGGGGCAAGATGTTGCCTTTGAACCGGCTAAGCTGTTGTGGCTCATCCAGCGTGATTTTTTACGTAAGTTTTGACATGGCTTCCTCGGAGATTCTGTATGGGGTCATAGCTGGAGAAAATCTCTCTGAATTAATATGTATTATTTTGTCACAATTAATGTGAACAAGAGTATATTATCCGCCAAAAGTTATTCCTACTAAGTTTTCATTTTATGTATTTTTTTTCATATGCATTATCTTGCCCAATTTGTCCTTCAACTTGTAGATCCACATTCCATTCTCTTGCATTCCAGATAATCTTAACATTGTTTCAGCATTTTTACAGAAGGGAAATCTGTGAAAGAAATGGTTGATGAAGCTCTTCGGCGAGTTCCAAATTTTGATGGTTAGTTTTATGTGTGTCTTTATCTATGTATAATGTATGTTTTATTTTTGGTGATAATTTTATAACAAAGGTTGATTCTTGGTGCTTATTGTGACCATAGGGGACAAAATATTGATCAGGTATTTTTCTATCCATAACTTTATTACCAATGAGACATAATTTTGAACATAAAAAAAAAAAAAAAAAAGTTAACCCCTTTTTTTTTTGGGTTCTTGAATCAGGTTAACCAGATCAGGGACTCTTTGGCTGTTATGGGTGATAACAGCACAGCTTTTAGCTTACCACAAGTATGAGTTTTCTCATTGCCTAATGATTCTTCCCCTTTTCTTATAACTAATTATGGTAGTTAGGTAGGCAATATTCAAAACTGGGCAATGAAGAGTCTCAGCAAAAAAGCAATCTAGTACACAAGGCTCCTACATTGCGTGGCTTGGGAATGAAGAGTCTCAGCAATCTTGTTAAAAGAAACCTAGTGAAGCAAATGCCTTGCTACTCCATACATACAATATATATATATATATATATATATATATATATATTTTGGTTAGTAATTTTATACATGCTCTCAACAAAAGGTATCTTGTGTATGGCCGTATGGGAAATGTGTCAAATGTGCATTTCATACATGATGCCTATCGATATGAGTCATACTTGACTAAGGAAGAGCATAAATCCTTATAGTTTCCAAGGATAAGCTTTCTTATCATTTTCTTGCATTAGATGTTTGTAAATGTGTTTAGTACCCAGAATGTATGTTTTATGGTAATAGATATTTTTTCAGATATTGCTTTTCTGACTGTCCACCTCAATTCCCTGGTCCTTGCATTGTGGTGTTAAATGGTTGGTCCTCGGTACATGAAAAGCATGCCTGAATAACATTGATAACATGCAACATCAGTCCTCTTGAGAAGCACTTGTTAAGGTGTTTGGATTTCTGTAGGTCAATTGTAAGTGCTGTGAGAAGTGCTTCTCAAGAGGACTTATGTTGCAAGTTATCAATATTGTCATACATATATTCTGAAACTCTTGGATTAATTTAACAAGGGCCATCTGACCTGCTTTTCTTACAGAAGGCTAGCCTGTGGAGAAATAGGGTATTAATTATTAATTAAAAAAAAAGAAAGATTTATATTTAATCATATAATATTGAAAGAGCATATAGGTGTTGAGCTATCTTACTTACCTGCACAAAATAATAATGATTGATAATGGTGTTAATGGTGAATTGTTATAAAATAAATGGGTAAGAAATAACAATTACACAATACCAGAAAATTTATATGGTTTAGCTTGTTGCCTATGTCCACAGAGAGTAGTTTTAGTTCTTTACCATAGGAATAAACCAATTATAAGATCACTTCCTCACTTCTCATCGTTCTTTCCATCTCTCTCTCTCATTTTTTTTTTCACATTGTTGTGAATGTAAGATCCCTTTTTATAGGCAAAGAGTCATAAATATAGAAAACTCCAAAAGTTTACATGAACCTAAATAAGGTATACCAAGAGGTAGGAGTTACTTGTGGTGGTCATCCGCACATCAATATATTATTTACAACACTCCCCTTGGATGACCAACACATCAACAATATGCTTTGTAGACAAATAATATTCACATGCACATTTGTTATAGCATACTTCTGGATGCTTAACTTGGTAATATACTTCTTGATCCTCCCCTCGATCACAATAATCATTCACATGGTTTGTTGATGAAGCCTGCGAATGCCAATTTCATATACAAGTTTTTGAAAAGTTGACTTTGGCAATGATTTGGTGAAAAGATTAGCAGAATTGTCACTGGACCATATTTTATTGACTTCAATTTCATTGTTCTTCTGAAGCTTATAAGTGTAGAAGAATTTTGGTGAAATGTGCTTAGTCTTGTCTCCTTTGATGAAACCCTCATTAAGCTGTGCGATACATAATGCATTATCTTCATAGATAATTCTTGGAACATCTGTAATAGAAGGTAATAGACAAGAACTACGAATAAGCTGAATCAAAGATCTCAGCCATGCACATGCACGGCTAGCTTCATGAAGAGCTAAAATTTCAGAATGATTAGAGGAAGTAGCTACCAAAGTTTGTTTAGTGGATCGCCAAGAAATGGCAGCATTATTATACAGAAATACATATCCTATTTGAGATCGACCCTTAAGAGAGTCTGATAAAAAACCAAAATCTGCATATCCTACAAGCTTGGTATTGTTAGTAGAATAAAATAAACCCAAATTAGTAGTTCCATATAGATATCTTAAAATATGCTTAACACCAACCCAATATCTTTGAGTTGGTGTAGAACTATACCTAGCAAGTATATTTACAGAAAATGATATATCCGGCCTATTGTTTTGTGCCAAATACAAAAGAGCACCAGTAGCACTTAAGTATGGTACTCCTGGACCTAATACCTTTTCATTCTCCTCTTTAGGACAATATGAATCTTTTTGTATGTCTAAAGATCGAACTACCATGGGAGTACTTAGTGGATGTGCTTTGTCCATACCAAAACATTTTAAAACTTTCTTGGTATATTTAGACTGATGGACTAATATTCCACTAGAATATTTCTCGATCTGAAAGTCGATACAAAATTTAGTTTGTCCTATGTCTTTCATTTCAAATTCTTTTTTTAAGCAATCAACAGCTTTCTCGAGCTCTTCAGGAGTCCCAATTAAATTTACGTCTTCTACATAAATTGCCACTATAGCAAATTCTCTCAAGGATTTTTTTATAAAGATATGGACAAATGGGGTTGTTTACCTACCTTCCTTAGATAAGTATTTACTAAGACGATTGTATCACATTCTTCCAGATTGCTTCAAACCATACAATGAACATCTTAATTTGATTGAATGCGTATTCTTTGACTTTACTTTAGGCAAAGGAAAACCTTTTGGGATTTTTATATAAATATCGGTGTCTAAATCCCCATATAAATAAGCAGTTACAGCATCCATGCATCTCATATCCAAATTTTTAGAAGCTGCTAAGCTTATCAAGTATCTAAATGTGATAGCATCCATGATGGGTGAGTATGTTTCCTCATAATCAATCCCAGGTTTTTATAAGAAACCTTGTGCCACAAGTCGGGCTTTATATATGATAATCTCATTACATTCATTTCGCTTTCTTACGAAAACCCATTTATAACCAACAGGGTTAACACATTCTGGTGTTTGTACTATAGGTCCAAAAACACCACTTTTGTTCAAAGACTCTAATTCTGCCTTGATGGCATCTTTCCATTTTGGCCAATATATTATTTGTCGATATTCATTTATAGAATGTGGTTCTATATCATCATCATTGCCCTCTGATATTTGGGTAGCTACACTGTATGTAAATATGTCATCAATAACCATTTCTTTTAGGTTTCGCCTCTGTCTTGAATAATTATAAAATATAGATCTCTTCATTATTAGGTACATTTTTCACTTCAAGAGCTTCCAATGTTTCTTTAGGAACTTGTGTCTTTTGAGATACATTTATCTCTTTTAGGAAAATAATTTCTTCTGAAATTTTAGATAAGGTGGATTTTGTTATAACATTTTCTTGACCCTCTTCGTGAGTGCTCTTAGGGCATAATTTATCATTCCTCTCCTTCTGGGGAGCTGAGTCCTTTGAACCTATAGGTCTTCCATGCTTCTGGCGTATTGTAGATTCATTTGCCGCTTGATTTTGTCCTACAAGGACAACAATTCTAGCAAGTGGATTTATAGCTGGCACATGTGATTTTGTCACCTTTGCTACATCATTAAATGCATTAGGTAATTTATTTGTAATTTCATGTAAATGCAATATTTTTTGTACTTCACTTCCATATTGCGAGGTATGTGGATCTAGATGAGACAGTGTAGGAGTATTCCATGTCAATCCTCGCCATTCTTCTAGAATAGATTGTTTTGCCGAAACCAAACATTTTGCAGGAACTTGCTGATCTCTCCCTAAAGGCTGGAGTACAGTCTCCTCGAAATGACAGTCTGCAAAATGAGCAATACATCACCTGTCATAGGTTCAAGATATTGAATAATTGAGGGTGAGTCATATAACAAACATAAATTCCCAATCTCCGTTGGGGCCCCATTTTAGTAAGTCAGGGGGAAGGAATGGGAACATAAATGGCACAACCAATTTGCACAAATATGAAATATTGGGTTGATTACCCGTCACAAGTTGTATAGGTGAGAATGTGCTGTATCTGTGGGTCTAAGTCTTATAAGCACTAATGCATGTAAGACAGCATGTCCCCAAGCACTCACTGGTAATCTGGACTGCATAAGCAAAAGCCTTACAATAAGTTGAAGACGCTTAATCAAGGATTCAACTAAACCATTTTGTGTGTGAACATGTGGAATAGGATGTTCAACGTCAATCCCAATTGATGCACAATAATCATCAAACACTTTAGAAGTAAATTCAATTACATTATCAAGCCTTATAGACTGAAGAGGTTGGTCAGGAAATTGTGCTTTAAGTTTTATGATTTGAGTCAATAGCTTGGAAAAACAATATTTTGAGTTGAAAGTAGACTAATGTTAGACTAGGTTGACGCATCGATTAAAATCATAAAGTACTGGAAAAGTCCACTAGGGGGATCTATCGGGCCACAAATATCCATGTATTCTTTGGAGAAAAGAAGGTGATTCAGATTCAACTTTAAGAAAAGAAGGCCTAGTGATAAATTTTCCTTGTGAACACAGGGTGCAAACGTACCCACTCGGTACAGTCAATTGCTATTTTTCTAAGTAGTGCCCAAATGAGTTACAATTGTTTTCCTTAACATATTGGTTCCAGGATGACTTAATCGATCATGCCATAGAGACAAGATCTTAGGGTCACAAATCTTCAAGATTTGTTCAGGCTTCTGGCTGGACTTGAATTTATGACTCATAACAGAGTGTGATTCCACATGAGAAAGGATTGCATAATAAATACCCGTTGAGAAAGCATTTAACTTTTCTAATGTGAGCTTTTCGCTACCAACATTAGAAATGATGCATAAACATTCTATGTTATCTTCACTCATAGTTTCCACATGGTACCCATTTAATCGAATATGTTTAAAACTAAGCAAGTTTCTTCGGGAGTTGCTTGAAAATAATGCATCTTGAATAAATATGTGGGTACCATTTGGTAACAATATGTGGGCTCTTATGGAGCCTTTAATCATTTGTACGGGTCCAGCTATAGTAGTTACTTTGCATGGGGTAAGAACCATTTCTGAGAAAAATCTCTGGTTTTTCAATATAGTATGTGTAGTGCCACTGTCAACCAAACAAAGATTATCCTTAGTGTCATGCATTTCATGGTCCGTACCTTGATTGTTGAGAATTCTAGGAGACTTCGTGTTGATAACGTGTTATAAAATAAAAAGGTAAGAAATAACAATCACATAATACCAGAAAATTTATGTGGTTCAGCTTGTAGCCTACGCCCGTCCACAGAGAGTAGTTTTAGTTCTTTACTATAGGAATAAACCAATTACAAGATCACTTCCTCACTTCTCATCTTTCTTTCCGTCTCCTTTTTTTTTCTCATTGTTGTGAATGTAACCCCTTTTTACAAGCATAGAGTCATAAATATAGAAAATTCCAAAAGTTTACAAGAACCTATATAGGGTATACCAAAAGGTAGGAGTTACTTGTGCTGGTCATCCACACATTAATATTATTTATAACATGAATGAAATTTTAGAAGGTTATCGTGAAATGTATTGATACCTTTTCATTGAAATAATCTGCCTTAAGAAATTAGTGTGTGTGTGTTTTTATTTTTAATTTTTTTTTGGGCAATTGTTTTTTGTTGATCACTTTGCCTCGGGATAATCTGACTCTGATACCACAGTTTGAACTTGCAAGCAGCCTCATCTCCAGCGGACAAAGCTTTGTGACATGAAGGATGGTGACCTCGACCCATCTTACGTCAAGAAGAGAGAGCAGCTGAAAGAACTTGTTGCTTCTGTTATCCGGCCAAAGATTGTGCAGGGTAAACCTTTAAATGGGAATGAGTTTGTCTCTTTTTCTGGAGCAGGTGACTTTCTATAATCTCAATGATTTTTGGGATTAGTCCATCTGAGCTTTTGAGAATCAATGAACTTCTAAGGCTTTGTGAGGGGCTTAGGTTCACACTAGGGCTGTGTGAGCATTTGGCTAGTGTGTGTGGTTTGCCCAGGCCAACACTAAGTAGTCAGTAACTGGATACTAGCCTTAGCCAACTGCAAGTGATCAAGCAATAGTTCTTTCTCCAGTTTAGTCCAGTTGACCTATATCTTATGTCCAATTGCTCCCTTGGATGGACTGAGACTCTCAGGCTGGGCAGGTCACATAAGCTCTTCTCATATTATGTTTGTCATTAAGAGAGAGAGAGAGAGAGAGAGAGAGAGAGAGAGTATATCATTATCCTTTGATTTGAGCTAGATTATTGCGTTACCTTAAAATAGGCCATTATTTGTTCTTATTCTCCGCACTTGCTCTTTAACAAAGCATGTTTTGTTGCAGATTCTTGAAGCCTTGAATAAAGGAGAGATTCCAACAACAGGCTCTCTTGTGGAAGTTTTCAATAAGGGTATCCAGGAGCGATGTCTGAAAATATAACTGATAGGATGACTACAATAATTTTACCCCTATCTGAGCAGTCTTTGCAAAAAACCCATGAAGCTTTTAGAGAAGAAACAATGAAAGTTTTTGATGAACAACATTTTGGTAGGCGTCATGCAAAGAGATCTGTTGACAAACTGGATGAAGAAATTGAGAAGGTATGAATCATGCTCAAGCCTAATATTGTGATTTGCTAAGATAGGCTTTACAAAGTTAAGGATGGTCCATTTAGTGGTAGGTTTAGCAGCATTGTAAATATGGCACCTGTCAGTCTGTACTTTGGAACCTTGTTTGGTGTTTAAATCTCAAAATCAGGAGATTCTTATAGGCATTGTCCCCTCCTTGTTTGGGTTTTAAAGTTCTGTTACCGTATAGATCATGCTGGCTCTTTTTAATGGAAGCTCTCTGCAGGTGTACAAGAACTTTGTTTTGGCGAATGAATATCAATCTTCAAAGTTGTGTGAGGCACTATACACCAATTGTGAGGCAAGATGGATCAGCTTCAAGCTCTCAGGCTTCCATCGATGGCTAAATTCAATGCGGGTTTCCTCCAATGCAACCAAAGTTTTGAGAGGCAGTGTGTTGGGCCATCTAAAAGCAGTTATGAGCATCGCATGAGGAAGGTTGGCATATTTTGCACATTCTTTTTTCTTCTTGTTTTTCTCCAAATAAGTGTGTACGCACACGCACACGCGCGTTTAAATCCCCCTTCCCACCGGCGGAAGATTCCTAGCAGTTGGTTGTATTTGATTCAGTTCTAATGCTTTAGCGAGGGGATTCTTGGAAGTCACATTGTTGTGTGCTGTTTATATTTTCTAATCAGCATATGCCAACCTTTTGGATAGATTTACTTGAGGGTAGACATAGAATTGAAATAACATGATAGAAAATGAAGAGAATGAAATTCTTCATCAAAATTTTAAAAGTATAGCACTTTGGTGCATTTCAAACGCTTATTTGAAACTGTAACAGAATAATAACTTCATTATCATTGTAAATTCCATTACTTTTAACATAGGTTATGTGGTATCCAAAATGTTCATTTCTTCATGGTACCTTTATTAGTCTCTATGCGATCTGTTCTGAGTAATATCTACCATGTAAATCTGCAGATGCTGGGGAAGGCAAAATCTCTGTTCATTAAGGAATACAACCACAGGCTCTTTAATTGGCTAGTAGCCCTCTCTTGTCATGGTGGTGGTGGGCCGGTTCATCATAAAGTTCATTTTGATCGAGATTGGGGCGTGGATACTTTTCATCTTCTTAGAGACATGCACAAGAATGTTTTGGTCAGCAGAGTCTCTTTATTACAACCCAGTTTGGCATTTTATTGTAGCAACTTGGGAAACCGTTGTTTACAGCCCCATCCTTGATTTGGACAGGTAACAACTTCATTATTTGCTTCTCAAATTTGTTTGGATCTAAGATTATCTTACTCTTGAATGCTGCTTTGATCATGTGTTATAGAAACATGTTTTATGCATCAAAATCAACTATAGAATGGAATTTTGTGCTTGGAGCTGCAGTGTCCTAGCCTCTTAGGTAGAGGTGTGCGTGGGTTGATTCAGGTTTACACTAGACTCAGAACCGAATTGAATTTATCGGGTCCAAAAAATGTGTCCCCAGAACCAAACCGATGAGCACATAGATCCAACCCTTATTTTTTATTAGTTCTATTCGGGACCATTATATAACTATAGATTTTGTGAAGAAATGTAAGCAAAAAATCAGGTTGATTTGGGTTAGTACGGTTTGGGTCTTGAAATAGGCTAAATCAAAAGCGAACTGATAAAGATTGGGTTGACACTTGGAGACCCTAAACCGAGCCGAACCTCTAATAGAACCAACCCCGTGATTGGATTGGTTTGGATTTTGGGTTGTTTGGGTGTTTTGGGCTCCCCTACTCTTAAGTTGGTTAGTCCAAAACTGGATTAAAGCACAATTTTAACATTTTCTCAATAGAGCAAAGTTGTGAGAAGCAAGCGTCGGTTCCTCAAGGGAATGGTGCTTGACAAGCTGTGGACCATTTCTTATTTTTTCAATTTTTGTTATCATTTGAATTTCCAACAAATAGAGGCATTCTAATTCAAAGGATTTAACAGGAACTTATTTGCACGCAACAAATTGTATAGGAGATAAAAAGTAAATGATTAGAGAACATACGACATGAATCCTTTGTTGGACATTGCGGTTAATGCATTTAAACGAATATTGATGAGGATTGTTGTTTCTTCCCCTTCATTTCTGTGTCGAAACAGGTGGGCTGTTCCCATTGCTGTTATCATGGCAATGCTGGTGCTATACTGGCGATGTTATGGGAGGAGAAAACACGGCAAACGTTGGCTTTTACCTCTGTATAACAATCCCAAAAGTCGACGAAGATCAGAGTAGAGCAATGGTGACCCTGCTTTGATCGTGTTGTGCTGCTGATTATTAATGCTATATTCATTGATATGTATACTTGGGCGAGCTTTTCCTTTTTAAGCTGCAAAAAAGCAAGCCGGGGGACTGAACTTTTGGTTCTTCATTGGGGGCATGAGGATGAGAACTGAAGAGATGAAGAAGAAAAGATGGGGATTGGCAAAAGATTTACTGGTTATATGTAACTGTAGCAATTCCTTTATTTGTATCACCGTCATATTATATTTGTATATATTACATTTAATTGTGTACATTTCTTCTCAACTTTTTACATGGAAGTTAAAAAGTTCAATAACTTTTCAAAAAAATTTTGACATAAATTCGTAAGAACGGATCTCAAAAACCGTTCCCATGGTTTCTTTATTCAACTTTTTATTAGAAAAATTCGAAAGTTACGTTATTTATCTTGAAAAAAAGTGATTTAGGTTAGAAATACCAAACATTAAAAGTTTTTCCAAACTATTTTTTGGTTTTTTACCACTTCAAATGCTATCCAAATATTAGGTGGAAAGTGTGTTTTATTTGAGGGGGGTTGGCTTTTGGTACATTTTAAAATTGGAAGATGATATTTTTACTTCGTAAAAAATTTTTCTTACTTCACTTTTATTTATTTATTTTTATTTTTTTGTCATACAAACGATAAAACGCCCTTCATTCATTAATTTTATATAGAATAGTTTCACTTGTTATAAAAAATAATTTATTAATATAATTTAAACTTTTATAAAACAATTGTGCAGTCAAATTGAATATTTTATGACAATTTAACACTTCACATTTAGAGTAGATTTAAGTCGATAACGTTAGAAGACCGATTAGAAAATTAAGGTGTCATTTGCTGTAACTGTTTTGATTTCATTTTCTATGTTGTAATTTTAAAAATGAGAAAAATAATTCAAAATGTACTTGATCAGTAACTGTTTTGATTTCATTTTCTATGTTATAATTTTAAAAATAAAAAAATAATTCAAAATGTACTTGATCACTTGTGTTTTTGAAACTTGATTTTAAAAACAAAAATATTTACACATGAAATGTAAAATGACTAAGATCGTTTGGAGTAATTTTAATCCAGAGCAAATAAAATTCCAAAATGAGATAAACAAAAAATGTCAAATAATATGTATTTTCAGTATTTTTAGAACATGAAGCTCAAAATAAAAAATAAAAATAAAAACTAAATATCACTTAAATTATTTTTCTCCACACCATCATCTTCCCGTTGGAGAGCCTAAGTTGTCTTTCTCCGGAGGCACCATTCACACAAAATTCGTAGATCAGAGAAATCAATTTGTAGCAAGAAAACTCGCGGGCAATAGTAAAACCAGAACAAAAAACGGATCGATAATCAGAATTTATATTGTAAACTGTTTCGGAAAAAAAAATACAAGAAATTCATAACTTAATTCAAATTATTTTAAAGCCGTTGGACAAAACGAGTGTGAGAAGAAGTATCTTGACTCAGCTCACGCAAGTCCAACACTTCGAAAAATGAGTAGGAGGAGTAGAAGTAAAATTCTCATAAAAATTTTTTATACATACAAATTACAAAATTAAGATATTTAAAGAATTAGGATCCTAAATAAGATAAATTCACATTGAATGCTAAAAGGTAGTGTATTGATTGATAAGTTTACTTATCAGACAACTGATTATCAGGTCTGTTTGGAAATGATTATTTTAATTTTTTTATCTTCTTATATTTTAATATTCTTTTAAACTTTTAAGGGTGAAAATATTAATTTACTCTTACAAGTTAGCCACCTAAAAAAAAAGTAACTTTTTTTCTTTTTCAAACCCAAAATTAACTAACTTTTGTTTGGTTAATTACTAATTATTAATTATTAGTTACTTTTTTTTTTCTTTCTAAACATAAAATTAATTAACTTTTTTTAACTAATTATTAATTATTATTAATACATGTTAATTTTCCTCGAACGGAGCCTCAATTTGATTCCGCTTTGGGTATGATTAAAAAATGAATATAGTAGAGGGGGGCCTGCCATACTTTTGAGTTTAAAAAAATATAAATATCTATATATTTTATAAAAACTATGGTCATCTTCACGTCTATGCGAATTTACAGTAAAACCCTAATTTTCAGTTGGCTTGACCCGACCTTTCAAATTCTTGGACGAGACTCGAAATTGAACTCAATCCCGTGACAATGGACGCTCACTCGTCGCACTTGACCGCACCAGTTCGTTCGCGGAGCTCACAATCTCCGTCGCCGTCGCACTCCGCCTCGGCCTCCGCCACATCCTCTATCCACAAGCGCAAGCTGGCGTCAGACGACAACGCACCGCCCTTCCCCTCGGCATTCTCCGATACGCGCGATGGCGCCCTCACTTCGAACGACGACCTTGAGAGCATCAGCGCCCGCGGAGCCGACTCTGACTCCGAGGACGAGTCCGAGGAGGTTGTGGACGACGATGAGGAAGAGTATGATGGTTCCTCGATGCGGACCTTTACTGCCTCGAGGTTGGTGAACACTGATGTGCCTGCGAGGAATACGAAAATTAAGACAGAGAATTCGATCAAGGTTGAGCCTTCCGAGATTGGGAAAGACAGTGCTGCTGGTGGTTCGGGTGCTACCACTGCACCTCCCGCTGCAAGCTCCGTTCCAGGTCTTGTGGTGAAGGAGGATTCAGTGAAGAATATATTTACAGAGAATCTACAGACTAGCGGTGCTTATAGTGCAAGAGAAGAGAGTTTGAAGAGAGAGGTAACCCAATGTTGTTCTTTTAATTTTTTATTACTTTTTTTTTGGGTTATCGTTGCTGTGTTACTCATTTTTCGTGTGTTACTACGTTTGGGTTTGTTATATTGATTAAATTGAATTGTTGATGAAACAAATCAGAATTTGATTTCAACAGATACTGTAAGTCAAAGTGTGCATGGGAGGGGTAGTTTGATTGACTTCCTACAGGGATGAAACTTGGGCTACAAGGAGTGGGACTCGTGGGCTATACGAAGCCCTAGATGACCATAATTCTACTTTAAGACCTAGGTGATTTCAAACTGTGGCATACCAGTTATTAATTACAGGATATGCTGTGAAGAAATTTTTGTATAATGAGATGGGAATTCAAATTCAAAATGTACCCATTCAGCTCGGCTGTGAGGTTGTTCAGTTTTGGCATGTTTCAAGGCCATGTGTGTGATTTCGAAATTGTAAAACCAAATAGAAGCTTGTAAATTGACTTGGTGATTTTAGATTTCACAAGAAAAAAAAAGTTAATTTCTTTTAGAATAAAAGTCTAATTTGAGTTTGATCATATCTTTTGATTAGTATTTTTGGCATAATCTTGTGCTGATTGGGTGACCAGCGAGAGTTTGTGATCTCAATATCATACACCGAAGGCCCCTTTGGAGATGCTGGCTAATTACTGAATTCTGATGGAAACAAGAGTCTGGTCTTGTGTTTAGTTATTACAATAATGCCATATCATACAAATGGTAACTATCTGTTCATGCTTGTGGCATGTGCACTTGTTAGATTTTGGTCTACAGAAGCTAATATGTTTTAGGTTAATTTTTGTTTGTTCATGTACACAGCATGTAGTGTCATGGAGTTCCATTAACATTGTTCTGAGGCATACTTTTGATATTGTTAGGACAAAAAAGGTGGCTGGTATAAGGGCAGTTCTTCACTGTGCTTGTTTCTGATAGCAATCTATTTGCGATTTTTGTGGAATACAATAAGAATGCTTCTGTGTACAGCAATGCTTACTGGAGCCAAATCGTCATTTTACATGGTTTCACTTGTCAATTGGGAATTGAATGGGGAATAAATTTGAATGCAATTTGGAAAGCAAAGCATGTCAAATCTATTTGCAATGTTTTGGTGTTAATTTGTAATTTTTTTTAACTCTCCTTGTGATTCTCTTCTATCTTTATGGAGTCCTTTTCTAGTAAGGTCTTGATCTCTTAGCAAAACCAAAAAGGGGGGAAGTGGATATTTCTGAAAACATTGGGGAGTTCTTACCGATAGTTCATGAATTATTAGCATTCTTAATATCTAGGCAATGTAGAGTAGGTATATGCAATTGGCCTATATGTGTGGCAGTGTTATAGAGGGGTTAATCTCCTTTTATAACCTTTTAATTTTGGAAGACGTCCTTGATTTGGTAAGGCATGCCCCCTTCTTTTTGGTGCTTTTATTAATGATTTCTCTTGCTTATCAGAAAGCAACAAAATTTTTTAACATGAGTGAATAATTCCGGGGTTCCTGTGGCTGGCAAATGCTCGGACATGACATGCTGTGAGGGGTCATTCCATAAGAAAGAAATTCCTGCACCCTATGGGCAAGCACATATTCTATTGCCCACAACTTTTTGTGCATTCTGCATCTAGTTTTCATGTATCTATGTATTTATTGTGCACCTTTTGTTCATGGATTTATCACTTAAGGATTAGTCATGTTTTGGAATTCGACAGGAGGAAGCTGGAAGACTCAAGTTTGCATGTGTTTCAAATGATGGTGTTGACCAGCATATGATTTGGTATATCTTTCTTTCCTTAGCCTATAAAAAGGCTGCCTAATAGGAATACTGACTCACTTAGATGTAGTTCAATATATTTTCACCTCCAATTTCCTCAGGTTGATAGGATTGAAGAATATATTTGCCAGGCAACTGCCTAACATGCCTAAGGAGTACATTGTTCGTCTTGTAATGGACAGGTATGCTTTACTTTTCTTAAAGTAGTATTTTTGTAATAAGCAATATTCTTAAAGCCATGATCCCCTCTCCTTTCAGTCGAGTATATTCCATAACCTCTCGCTATGCTCGAGCATATTTCATAACCTCTCCTTTCAGGTGCAGATTTATATGCTCTTAGTTTGAATGGATTGCCGTATGATCCAATTGTTTAACCCAATAAATAAATAAATGAAATATAATAGATAGATAGTGTGGAATATAATATATAGCTTAAACATTTGCTAAAGAATCCAAGATTAGTTACCTTTTTTTTTCCTGAAGAAAAAATTAGTCACGTTAATCATTTTAACTTCCTGTTTTCAAAATCGTCACTGTTCTTTCCATAATTTGTGGGTAACCAAATGGTTTAAAGTTTATATCTCAAAAGACTGTAAATGGGACCTAATAGTCCAATCCATGTTGTTACTTGAATGGAGATGCATGTGGCTTCATAGTCAAATACCACAACTG